>AP025053.1:23557977-23628406 GCA_036186865.1 Eustoma russellianum | reverse complement strand
GCACTTAACCTTAGCATCTAACATGTTATCTAAGGAAAGGGTATAAATGTTACCATCCCTATTTCCTTTTAATACAATTTCTCCCTTTTCATTTATTATATCACAACAACTAGGAAGAAAAGAAACATGATAAACCAGAATCTATACGTTGCAAAATACTTAATAATTATAAGAAAAATTGCTTACTAACAACACATTTCATATTTGAAATGTGTTAGGGTCCCCAATTGTTCCTTTTCTAACAACTTTTCCTTTCTTGTTATCACCAAATGTCACCTTTCCTCCATTCTCGATATGTTCCAACTCGGTGAATAATTTGGGGTTGCCTGTCATATGCTTCAAACATCTACTGTCTAAAAAACCATTTGTTTTTAGATTCTTTGGCTTTGTCTCCTGTTTGCCATCTTTGCAATTTACCCTACAATGGAGAACAAAGTTTTAGGTACCCTTTACTTGGGTCCTTGAATGTTAGGGGCACCACTCTTGTTTATATACCCTTTGGGTATCCAAACTTAGATGTACCTTCTGGGCACATAATTGACATTATTATAAGTTTAATAACACAAAGGATTTTCATGTACTTGTCCATTCCAGTTAAAAGGTGATGCATTGTCATACATGTTATATCTTGGTTTATATGCATTATGTTGTGGCCGATTTTGATAGCTAAAATAAGGCATATGATTTTGTTTATATAGTGCTGTGTATGTGTGGTCATATGTATTCCTATAATAAGAATAAGATAATTGCCTATGATTATGTCTATATGCATTATAAGAAGTTGGTTTGAGTTTTATTTTGTCTAGACACATTTGTATACATATAGGCATAATTTCTATGTGTATTAGATGCAAAACTTTGCCTACTTGCTTTTAGGGGTGCATGCTGCATTTTTATTTTAGAAGGAGTAGAAGAAGAAGTATCAGACAAAGTTGATTTTATTTTAGTTGCCTTATAAGGTTGTTTAGTATTTCAAGAGACAAACTTAGAGGGTGTTTGGTTGGGGGGTTTGGGAATAAGGGAATGAGTTTGGATTCTTTCAAACCCATTGAAGTTGTTTGGTTGGGGGAAATGGGGGTATCGGTTTCACTTTGATATCCAACTATTTGGTAATGGATATCGTTTTTTGATATACTAGCCTTCCCTTGTCTATCAAAATGTGGAAATGAGATGGGAATGAGGGGCTGCCGATCAACGCGGGTCAACACTGCCGGCCAGCCGCCGCCGGCCAGTCACTATTCCGGCCGGTCAAATTTTCTGGCCATTTTTCCGACCACCCACATTCGATACTCATTCCAATTCCGATACATTCCAAACCCATCAATGTCTATCATACTCATTCCCACTTCAATATCAAACAACTATCACTTTTAAATCCAAATTCATATCCTCCAAACCCATTCTAAATCATTCCCATTCCGATTCTGATTCTGATACCCAAGTGCGAACCAAACGCCACCTTAGTCTTTTTATCTACTTTGACAGTTTCTTCTTTATATCCTAACCCTGTTTTATCGTTTCCATATTTTTATGACGATGTAAGTATGTCTAGCATGTTTGTGCCTGATTTAAATTGTTCCAACATTTTTAGTAAGTCTAGTTTTGATGCTATATGTTGAGATATTTCATTTTCACAATTTTCTACCTTAGATTTTAGTCTGCTATTTTCAGTTTGTAATGTTTGTTCATTTTTCCTATATGATTCAACTTTAATCTCTAAACAATCAAGAGCATTAGTAGACTTTTGTTTAAAAGATTCTAATTGATTGGAAAATTCCAAGTTGGACGTCTTCAACTTGTAATTTTCTTAAATTAGTTTCTTCTTTTCTTTAGACAACCTTTACGGTGAGCATGCATCTTTAGAAATTCTTCATACATTTATTCAAAAGACATTTCATTATCATAACCTATATCTGATGAAGAACTTACCTCGTTGGATACGAAGCAAATTTGAGCTTCCTCAGTGTCAAATTCTGAGTCAGACGAGTCGCTCCACATGCTTGCCTTCATTGTCTTTTCTTGCCATTGACTCCTTTGGCTTGGACTTTTGCACCTCTTTGTCTTGTTTATCGTTATTATTATTCTTGTTGTTGTTATTTTTCTTTTTTGGACAATCATAATAAATATGTCCCTTTTGTCCATATTTGTAGCAATTAAATTCCTTATTATACCACTTGTTGTTATTTGAGTTATTTTTCTTAGGTTGAGAAGAAGAATAAGAAGATTTATTTCTATTAGGTCGTTTGAAAAACTTCCCAACTTTTCTAGCTATCAATATTAGATCATCTTCTAATTCACTATCGCTATTACTTTCATCATTATTTATATGTGGCTCAGTTGATTTGAAAGCAATAGACATACTGGATGATTTAGATGATTCGAACTTTTGTTGGTTTAGTTTTACCCGTAAACTCTAAGTGAACCCATCAATTCATCTATTTTAGTGATTGACTTTGTCTCCTTAATTCCTGTCACCTTCGGATCCCATTCAGTAGGAAGACTCTATAGTACTTTTTGAACTTTCTCGTTGTTGGTAAAGGATTTACCTAAAGCTTCAAGTGCATTGAAAATATTAGTGATCCTCAAATCCATAGACATTATGGATTCGTTCGGCGACATTTTAAATGATTCAGGTTCATTCATAATCATGTTTATTTTGGAATCTTTAACACCGCTAGTACCTTCATGTTTTAATTCTACTGATTTCCACGTGTGCGCTAGAGCAATTTGAAACATAACCTGCTTCAGAAGTCGTTAGTCCATTTTACAGTAATTGTATAGCTTTAGCATTCATGGACATTTTCTTTTTATCTTCAGATGACCATTCACTTTTATATTTCTCAACTTTTTGTGTGACTCCATTTACTTGTACAATTTTCATTGAAATGTAAGACTCATCTTCAACTATAGACCATAAATCGATGTCTATAGCCATTAAGAATAGCATCATCCTAAGTTTCCAATGAACAAAATTATTACCGTCGAAAAAAGCAGGACATTGAATAGACATACCTTCCAACACGCCTTTGTGAGAAACAATGACCATTTTATGTACCTTTGATTTGAGATAAGTAGGCTACTATGAATTGTTGTTTCTTGGCCTTGTATGGTTCATGTGGTGTTGAATCTTGCTTCTTAGAGTGGATTTGGCCTCGTCTGATACCAATTGTTGGACCGTACACCTGCAGTAAACACCACTAGAGGTGGGTAAATAGTGGTTAGCAGAAATTACACTACTACCCTTTAACAAAATCTCCTTGGAAAATAGAATCTGAGACCTCCTTAGATTCAGTACCTGTTTTTTGAAAAATTCAAAACTCAGTGTACACAACTCCAAAAAGTATAAAACCGTCCAGAAATTAACTTCAATTTCTTGACTAGACTCTATCCAAATTTGAGACAAAAATAAGATCGTTTGACTCTTCAACCAAATAAAAGATTCAGATTGTCAATCTAGACAGAATTGGACAGAATAGTGTTGAATTTTGAAAACGTGTTTCTCTTTAATTACTCAACCAGAAAGGTTGATATTTATGTCAAAACACTCCTTAGGATGTCTAGTTTAAGGTTCCAAAAGGCCCTGACCTGAAACTATGCTTGATAAATTCAGAATACAAGTTTCCTTGAGACTAGTCAGATTGCAGCCAGAATAGAGCAGTTGTCTTGCAACAATTGAAAAACTAACTTTCCTTTGCTCAAATCACGTGATTCTTATTGCAAATAAAAGATAATAGTCTTAAGTATAACTCCACCAAAGATCACGAATTTTAAAAGAGTTTTGCTATTTTTATAAGATGTGTGAAGTTGTGTAAACTCTACAGTGAAAACGGACAGAAAAACAGAAAAGTAGAACATCAAAGATTTATCCTGGTTCGCTCAATGTGACCTGATCCAGTCCCAAGGAACACCTTTCCTTGGATTTCACTATGGTATAAACACAAATACAAAAACAACCAAGCTTGATCCTTGGGTTAAACACCAACCCTATTCAAAACTTGGATGAACACCTCTATGCAACACTTGATTGCAACACATTTATCACCAATTGGTGTAGTCTTATAAACTTGGCTAACCAATCTTACAAAATCAACCCAAGAAGGTGTGTGTAATGTAGCTCAACAACAACAAGAAATGAAACATCTTAGCCACAAAGTATGAATCAAGAACAAGAAGAGAATAGCAAAAATGATCTTCAACTTTTGCTTTCTAGTGTGTGTTCTCTTCTTGACCTTTGCCTCCTATTTGTAGTGTGAAATAGTCCTTTGAAGATAAGACCTCCAATGTGTCACCATCTTCATCATCAAGTCTTAAATGTCTTCACATCATTGGTTGGCCACATAATCACCTTATACACATGCAACATCAAGCAAAAAAATTGGTCTACCTTGGAATCATAATGTTGGCGCTTTTTGCTTCAAAAATGATGTGGAAATGATGAAGATAATAACCAAGGATAAGATGAAATATTCCCTCAACTACTTGCCATGAGAACAGGTCAAGTGAGGGTTGCAATTGTTTGGATAAAAACAACTCCAAAACAGCCTAAAGTAGCCGTTGGCTACCATTCAAATTTTCCAAGTTGGCAACTTTGCCAACTAGCTTGTTTTATATTGGTCCACTAGTACACATGCCATAAAATGAATAACACACCATTTCCAACTGTAAATGCATGTTTTTGAGGCTGTGTATATGTATACATAATAGTTGATAAGATTATGTCAACATATAACATCAAAATTCCCACTTTTTCTCCTTTATATGTTGTGAGGAATTTTGCACCAAGAACACCTTATAATCTCTGTAAAATGATGATTAAGGATCTCCAATAATATATCCATAATAATCTTCAAGAAGAAAATAAAGGGCGACCAAAAACCGTCACATATATCGCCAATGTCGATAATATCACCAAATAGAGAAATAAATTAGAAAACCATCAAATAACCTTCAAGAACACCATAAATAAACTCCAGAATGAAGATGATAAGATACTTAAGATATTTCTTGAGTAAAACTACCAAAACTGCCCTTGGGTGTAGACCAAAATACCCGTCGTGAGAGAAAACTCCAAAAATGACCCTGATGGTCAGAAATAAATATAATAACACCTTTGTGATGATAAATAAGATGAGAATAAGTCCTTGAATCATATGCATCATGTCAAGTACCTACAAAACTCAAAAGACCAATTTTGCCCTTTTTGGTAAGTTGTAGAAACTTCCAAGGCACATTAGTCACGATGCATAATATTTATCAAAATCACATAATAACACAATGATAAACATATAAGAATCATGTAAAAATGAAAACAACCATTTTATCACATCCTAGACATCGATCGATCGAAGTGCCTCTGCTTGAGAGATCAATGTCTCACAGTGAGGTTCAGAGTTTGTCTCTGACCAACATCGATCAATCGATGTAGACATCTATGAACACATCGAACGATTGATGTGTCTCAGGTTTAGAGATCGATGTCTCACAATAAGGTCTTGGTTTTCTCTGCCTTACATGGATCGATCGATGTGAGGGTTCGATGTACATCGATCGATCGAAATACATTAACCTGAGAGATCGATGTCATTTTTCTTCATTTTTTCAACTTTTGATCATTTATAACACCATGTGTGACATTATTATGTATTCAAAACTTAAAATCATCACCTTGAAAATTATCCAAACATATTTCTAACAAGGTACAATATAGTTTGACAGCTAAACATGCGTTTATGCAGCCATTTTGTTCCCAGAATATAAGTTCTATAGGATCGGTAATAAGTGATAAAAGATAAGGACTTTTATGGTAAGTGGTGTTGAGTCAAGATGAGGGTATAGATGTAGCGCCCCGTCCGGAACTAGGGTTTCGGTACGGTGCACCCGCCGTACTCTACTACGAGTAGTACAAGGCGTCAATGCCATACATGTGCATGTCGACATGAATCGTAGTCGATATAGCGGAAGCAACATAAAGATAAATTCACGACATGCATAATAATACAAATCGTTCAGATGCGTACAAATCATGAAGTACAATGTCTCACGATAGTCTTAGTACATCACAATAAAATAAAGCTCAACACATCAAATATATAGCTCTGGCCTACATCTCAGCTCACGGGTACTCTAGCCGGGGTTCCTCCTCAATGAACAAGGCGTCAGGGTCCTTGTCCTCTGAAATGTGATTAGGCAAGTATGAGCGATAGCCAACTTTTAATCGCTCAGCAAGTAATCCTTCTAGATACGTCATGTGGATCATGCATGGGGAGACGGGGTGACAGATAATAATATCACAATAACGGATATAAATAATGACATCTCCGTTTACAAATAATGGCATGATACAAGAATAAAACAAAATATAAGAATTTAGATCATACCTTAGAGATCATATATTTCTTCTTCAGCACATCCCTAGCATACCTTTCTATGCTTACGTACTAATCCATATTGTGCTAAGGTCATCAGTTATAATCATCACATCTACATGCATAATCTTCTTAATCATATTAAGGCATAATAAACTTATGGATATTCTAACCATACATGATGCATAAGACATGACTTTCCATAACATGATTATCATAAATGACTTTTCATAAACATGTCGTGATTTTCAGAACTTGCATAAAATGACATTTTCATAATCATGAAGACATAAAATTTTCATCGTTGGCTATAGCACTTTTCATAAGAATAATAAAACCGACAGACCGATTGATTCTCTCATGAGATTACACATTTTATTCTGCTTCTCACTTGTGCAGCAGGATAAAGGGAATAGCACTAGAGCTAATTACCAATTACATTTACCTAAATATATACAGTAGCTTGGGAAAGGTGATGGACTGTTTACTGGATTTTACTTTTGTATAATGCGAAAGTGATATGCTATTACTAGCTGCATTATACGGGACTTAATTGCATTTTTCACATTTTAGTCAATGAAGTGTTGATTCAGTCATCATGGTTCTTATGTGTAAATAATGCAGGAGTGGATGACGGTTGGATTTGGAAACCTAGCCACAATTTTTCAATCAAAAATGCCACAATAGTCCTCCAACCTACACTTCCTCCGGTAGGATGGCACAACATCATCTGGTGCAAACACTTTCTTTTACGATATGCAATCATCTTATGGCTTGTATATTGGAAGAGAATGGTTACACAAGATAAACTCGTAAATTAGGGTTTGTTACAATCTAACTTATGCGTATTATGTGTAAGATCCCTAGGTCTCATGACCACTTTTTCTTACAATATCAGTTTTCTGCTCAAATTTGGGGTGCGGTACTCAGGCAAATGAAATGCACTGAAAGACCTTCTGAATGGCAAACCATCCTAAACTGGGTCAACTCCAGGAACCATTGGAAATCTAAGTTTCAAAAGCACCTAGTGTATTTAGGGTTCTTCGTTTCAGTCTACCACATATGGAGAAAAAGAAACAACAGATTCCACCAAAAAAATAGATAAAGCTCAAGACACAGTCCTAAGGAGGTACTAGGAAGTATATCAAATTCGGTGAACACTTTGAGAAACTACAAACTCACCAAACTCAACTGGGAACTTGCACTTAACTTAGGAGTGTCCAGCAAAGTACTCACTAGTGCATCTGCCACTAGCCGGTTATAGTAACATTGCACTTTATTGCCTATTGTATACTACTGTCATATTCGTGCTGTGTATCTTCCATTGTCAACAGGTGGTCGGATATCATATACATTATGCAATTACACTCATCTTTGATTCAGGGTACGCATGTGAAGAAGCTGCGAGTTCATGTTCTTTCTAAAAAAAGGTGGCTTGCCAGGAATCCTGCAACGGGTGAAGCAGAGTTGGTGGACAACACAGCAGTAATCAGCGCACTCTTATGCAAATCTCAGAGAAAACAACGGTGGAAGCTGCTGGATTTCAGGCCATTTTTGTAGCGCCCCGTCCCGAACCCTAGGGTCAGAACCGGTACGCCCGCCGTATTCCACTAAGGGATATACAAGGCGTCTGTACGAATCCATGCACTTATCAAAACGACACCGTATTCGATTGCGGAAGCGAAATAAATCAATTCAAAACCCTAAATTGAAAGTAAAATCCCCAAAATCATATATAGTCAAAGTCAAGTCATAATACATTAAACGACATCGTAAATTAACTAAATAAGAAATCCCTAAGCTATGTCCTCAAATGGAATAATAAATAAAATAAAACTTCCTCAATTCTTGATCCTCAATCTCCAAATAGTCTCTACGAGTCCCACTGAGCCCACTCCGAATCTTCTCCAACCCATATGTAATCATACCCTGAATCGTCTGCAAGAAAACATAACAAACGGCGTGAGCGACAAAAACGTCACTCAGTAGGTACCCTGCCTGCATCGGCCCTGTGAGATCATATATGCTAGGACAGTAGTGAAATACATATACGTACTGTAATACGAAAATAGACTGTCCACGTTTTCACAAATACGTATAACGGTCATAACTTCTTAAAACAATCAAAACACATAAACATGCGAAATGAGCGTGAAATGCAATGTCACATACATGATGCATGATAAGCCTACATTCTTGAAAGCATACATACTATCGTGCAATGCATGTCCCTGGGACCTAACAGAACGGAACGGAACAGATATGCGACTTAGGTCTCGCATGTCTTAACATAACATAACAGATATGCGACTTAGGTCTCGCATGTCTTAACATAACATAACAGATATGCGACTTAGGTCTCGCATATCCTAACAGAACAGAACAGATATGCGACTTAGGTCTCGCATACCTTAACAGAACATATATGCGACTTAGGTCTTGCATATCTTAACAGAACAGAACAGATATGTGACTTAGGTCTCGCATACCTTAACAAAACAGATATGCGACTTAGGTCTCGCATAGCCTAATGGAACAGAACAGATATGCGACTTAGGTCTCGCATATCATAATGCAATGTCGCATATCATTCTCTATTTCATTCAATTGCTCCCCCCAATTCTCAGATCCTCACGCCAACCAGCCCCCCCTGTGATCTCCAAACTTCCCTCAGATTCACACATCGCTCGTCCCTTTGTCCCTTCCCCCGTCCCCTCTCCCTCACCTAACCCCCCCAACGCACCACAACACACCCCCTACCTATGCACCACAAACACCCCCAGCACACCACCACCCCTCCAGCCGCAACCCCTGCCCCTCAGCCCCCAACCCTCCAGCGACCTCCCCTGCTGGCCAGCGCCGCCTCTCCCTCAGCCCCCCCCTTCAACTCCCTTGTTCCTCCACCCGGCAGCACGTGGTCATAGTCCACCACCACCGGCCATGCGCCGCCGGCACAAACACTTCTTCCTACGATTCCGGTATTCACACACACATCAAAAATCAAATCTTTTTCCGAGTTTCATACGAAAATAGCATCATACATTTATATACATATACGATCGTATATACGGACATACAATTCATCACAGAATAATATAATCTAATAATCAAGCATCTATACAAACACTAATACTAATGCACGATCTCGTTTTCATAGGAAAATTAAAGATTATTGTTTGTTGCATTCAACGGATGTTAAGGGGGCACCTACCTGGTACTGGATACGCGTTGAAGAGCGTAATCGAGTGGTGGTATTTCTCCTTAAAGGAGGCGGCTTGGTTTTTGGGACGAGAAGAAAATCATTTCTTCTCTTCTGTGGATGGCACGCCGTTTGTTGAGAATGGGGAGGGGGAGCAGTTTACGTGTTTTAAATAGAAATTTGATTAGGGTTTAGGGAAAATTTTCCTAATCAAATTAGGTTTAGTAATTAATTATCCCAAATGACCCTTTTGCCCCTTTTAAAAAGAATGGGATATAACATTCTTCCCCCCTTACAAAAAGTTTCATCCTCGAAACTTGTGTGTTACGTAATCGGTAACTTAGTATAGTCCCACATAATTCATTTACCTAGATAATTAATCATAATAACATCCTTACCCGTTATATTTCCTTAACACAACCAAGTCTTCAAAATCAGTACTTATACACTTACAAACTAGCTCTATGATCATGCTCTTAATTTTCCAAAGATAGTGTAAGCAGCCTAATATACGAAATATGTGTATGGACATATTTTTCTTCAAGTTAAAAGAAAAGTATCTTACGTAGCTATAATTTTGAATGTAGCTTTAACTATTAAAAATATTAAACCTTCTAATTTTTGTAAACACAAAACTCAAGTATCATAGATTTGTTTTTTTTTCAATGCGACATCTCAAATGACCATTTAAAAAATTGATGATATAACTTGTTCGCAAGACATTTTGGTAAAGTTACGCCAAAACAGTTGAAAACTTAATAATGTAAGGTTTTATGAAACGATTTGAATACGGTACCTTCCATTTTCAAAAACAGGTATATATATTTTGATAGTTATGTTTTGTTTTGGAAAATACAACATTTGAAAACTCCATGAATGCAAAGTTTCGAAAAACAATTTTGACTAAGATACCTCTCTTTTTCAAAAAGAAATAAGTACATTTGAAACTGTCTCTGGTTCACAAACTTAATAAGTTTATCGCAATCAGATAAATAACTTCGAAAACATTTAAACGGTTAAACTGTTTGCGCTACCGATAGTCGTCAAATTAAATTAATTTTGACGAAAAATAGATATAACAAAAATAGAAATATTCTGTAAGAAATATATATAAACACATCGTTTTTGAAATAACATCAATATTTTAAAAATTTCTCCCTTTTTAAGGACGTCAAAAGAATTGAAGATTTTATTTTTTTAGGCTGATTTACAAGTATGGAAACAAAAACTAGCCTCGTAAAGTTTAGTAGGCTATATAAGGAAATGTGACTTAATAGGGTGTTTTTGAAAATAAAATGTCTTCTGAAGCCCCTGTAAAATATAGGTATAACTTGGTGTACGTGCTTATATAAAATATTTATCTGCTAGAGAGATAATAGTCCAATATTTTGTATAATTTCTAAATCCATCCTTATTTTCAAAAGAACAATCCGTCTATGTATCGTTTCTCATAAGTTTAACATTCTCCTACTATGATAAGATCCCTAACTTAAATTGTCCAATCCTAGCGTGGCACACTAAATATTTATCAACTTAATGTCTTCTAATTCACCATGCTTCCGTGCGCCATACTGATCCACTGTATTTCTTTACTTGGTTATTTGAACCGCTAATTATCCTAGTTAAATCGCACCTGAACAAGCAACCACTACTGATTCATGCTTACTCCATTTCAATTCAAGCCTACTAGATTCAAACCAAATGTTCTGATGTCAACACTTAGCCCACATTTTGTAATGATATAGTATTCCAAGGCACATACTGTGGTCGATTCTCACAAGTCGCTATTGTTCAATTTCTCTAATAAGACTAATATCGTCGACCTATTTTGATTATCCAACATTCAACATCTTAACCCTAGACTATGCATTCCTTTTTACAGTATCCTTAACTAAATTCTACTGATTATAACGCTAATCGCTATTTAGTTTCTATCATTCTACTATAAATCATCTATTCGTATTTATCATACTACTATAATTCATTTCTTATTAGCTATGGCCTCAACTTCGACCTAAGCCTGCTCTGATGTTACCGTCCAAGTAGGGATATAGACCCGCTTTACCTTACCCTAATGGTACTGAGTACCGTGTTGCAGTTATGATAAGGCAGCCGAGTTACCGCCTGACCCATTAATATGTCAACCCACGTTTGTAGTAAGGTATTCTGGTTAACATTGTAATTCATTCAAATCAATTGTATAATATACAACTAGGGTTACTAAGATCACGACTTAGAGAGTTATGATCAACCTTAGATAAGGGAGCATTGTATAGAATGTCTTAGGTATATGTGTTTCAAAACCGATCGGCTTCTTAAGTTTAAGATCATAACTTATTTCTAGGATCCTTCTTAACATTATCATCTCTTAAGTATAAGATCACATCTTATTTCCAAATCATAATTAGTACGTAATCAACACTTATTACTAAATCAGTACTTATGTCTAAAGTCAACTCTTAATCGAGATCATTACTTATGTCTAAAGTCAACTCTTATTCTAGATCGTGACTTATGTCTAAGATCGTGACTTATGTTCAGGATCATCTCTCATAACTGAGATCAGTACTTATGTTCATGTTCGTCGCTTATGTTCAAATCATCACTTATGTCTAAGATTGTGACTTAGAGGCAAAATCGTAACTTATTTTCTAATATCATGGCCTAATTCTACATTTCCGCCGTGGATCTAGAGCCATGCTCTGAAGATCGTATTGTCGGCACGTAATACCTCTTGAACTCATTCTGAAATTAGATCCAAGTGATCGGCGGTGTCCGATGTGCTGCGCCACCACTCCTCTGCATCCACTTGTAGAAGAATCTTAGGTCCGAGTGCGGTGGTGGTGGAGCCTATGGCTGCTGACGTGGTTGCGCCACAGCTTGGGCAATGACCAGTAGTGCGTCGGTCAGGGCCTGGGGAAGCACAACTTGCGGTGGGGCCCATTCTCAGAATGATTCCCATTGTCGTTCTTACCGTTCTATTCTCGGCGGCATATTTGCTACGACAAGGGAAATTTCAATTTGTTTTAAGGGCATTTCAGGAATATACAAAACTTAAGAAAAACAGGAGAGAATCAAATACGTAAAAAGTAAAACGGTGATAAAAACCAGCCATGCCCTCAACCCGATTATCACTTAGTCTAAAACAAACTTATTCTAAAGTCAAACTTAGTCTCAGATCATAGCTTACGTCTAGAATCAAACTTAGTCTCAGATCATAACTTACGTCTATAATCAAACTTAGTCTAATATCAAACTTACATCTACGATCAAAACTTAATTCTATAGTCATCTCTTACGTCTAAGATCATTTCTTAATTCCTACGTTTTCTGCAGTAGATCTAGAGCCTGGTCTCTGATACCACCTGTAGCGCCCAGTCCCGAACCATAGGGTCAGAACCGGTACGCCCGCCGTATTCCACTAAGGGATATACAAGGCGTCTGTACGAATCCATGCACTTATCAAAACGACACCGTATTCGATTGCGGAAGCGAAATAAATCAATTCAAAACCCTAAATTGAAAGTAAAATCCCCAAAATCATATATAGTCAAAGTCAAGTCATAATCCATTAAACGACATCGTAAAGTAACTAAATAAAAAATCCCTTAGCTATGTCCTCAAATGGAATAATAAATAAAATAAAACTTCCTCAATTCTTGATCCTCAATCTCCAAATAGTCTCTACGAGTCCCACTGAGCCTACTCCGAATCTTCTCCAACCCATATGTAATCATACCCTGAATCGTCTGCAAGAAAACATAACAAACAGCGTGAGCGACAAAAACGTCACTCAGTAGGTACCCTGCCTGCATCGGCCCTGTGAGATCATACATGCTAGGACAGTAGTGAAATACATATACGTACTGTAATACGAAAATAGACTGTCCACGTTTTCACAAATACGTATAACGGTCATAACTTCTTAAAATAATCAAAACACATAAACATGCGAAATGAGCGTGAAATGCAATGTCACATACATGATGCATGATAAGCCTACATTCTTGAAAGCATACATACTATCGTGCAATGCATGCCCCCGGGACCTAACACAACAGAACGGAACGGAACAGATATGCGACTTAGGTCTCGCATGTCTTAACATAACATAACAGATATGCGACTTAGGTCTCGCATGTCTTAACATAACATAACAGATATGCGACTTAGGTCTCGTATATCCTAACAGAACAGAACAGATATGCGACTTAGGTCTCGCATACCTTAACAGAACAGATACGCGACTTAGGTCTCGCATATCTTAACAGAACAGAACAGATATGCGACTTAGGTCTCGCATACCTTAACAGAACAGATATGCGACTTAGGTCTCGCATACCCTAACGGAACAGAACAGATATGCGACTTAGGTCTCGCATATCATAATGCAATGTCGTGATGCATAGATGCACATAAATCACATACGGAATGCTTCATTTACTTTCCCTTCCCTTTTCTTTTTCTTTTTTCTATTTTTCTTTATTCCTTATTTTTTCCTTTTTCTTTTCCTTTATTCTTTTTCCTTTTTCTTTTCCGTTATTCTTTTTTTTCTTTTTCCTTTTCCTTCATGCGCCCACAGCTCCTGTCAATTTTCAATTCTTCATTCTCTATTTCATTCAATTGCTCCCCCCAATTCTCAGATCCTCACGCCAACCAGCCCCCCCTGCGATCTCCAAACTTCCCTTAGATTCACACATCGCTCGTCCCTTTGTCCCTTCCCCCGGCCCCTCTCCCTCACCTAACCCCCCCAGCGCACCACAACACACCCCCCACCTATGCACCACAAACACCCCCAGCACACCACCCCCCTCCAGCCGCAACCCCCTACCCCTCAGCCCCCAACCCTCCAGCGACCCACCTGCTGGCCAGCGCCGCCTCTCCCTCAGCCCCCCTTCAACTCCCTTGTTCCTCCACCCGGCAGCACGAGGTCATAGCCCACCACCACCGGCCACGTACCGCCGGCACAAACACTTCTTCCTACGATTCCGGTATTCACACTCACATCAAAAACAAATCTTTTTCTGAGTTTCATACGAAAATAGCATCATACATTTATATACATATACGATCGTCTATACGGACATACAATTCATCACAGATACATATAATATAATAATCAAGCATCTATACAAACACTAATGCTAATGCACGATCTCGTTTTCATAGGAAAATTAAAGATTATCGTTTGTTGCATTCAACGGATGCTAAGGGGGCACCTACCTGGTACTGGATACGCGTTGAAGAGCGTGATCGAGTTGTGGTATTTCTCCCTAAAGGAGGCGGTTTGGTTTTTGGGACGAGAAGAAAATCATTTCTTCTCTACTGTGGATGGCACGCCGTTTGTTGAGAATGGGGAGGGGGAGCAGTTTACGTGTTTTAAATAGAAATTTGATTAGGGTTTAGGGAAAATTTTCCTAATCAAATTAGGTTTAGTAATTAATTAGCCCAAATGACCCTTTTGCCCCTTTTAAAAGAATGGGATATAACAATTTTAGACTTGGGGTTGCAAAAGAGGTTCACTGTTTAGGCGCTCCCAGAATAGGATCCGGCGATTTTTTGCATTTTGAACTTGACAAAATTTCATATCTTAGCTTTTGCTACTTGATATGAGATTGCAAGAAACCTTTGTCTTTTTGTATTTTGAGCATGACTAGTATACTCTCTAGCTTGTTAACATTAAACCATGGTGTTTAACCATTGTAAATTTGACTCTTTGAAGCCTATATATAAAAATTTGAACTTACAAAAAAAATGCAGGAGTTGCTGTTATCATTTTGGTTAACTTCGATTCATTTTTAACCTACTGCCCGCCTGTCTTTATAATGTTCGTGCTTCTTAACACGTGCTAACTTTCGATGGAAGATACGTTTGCTTATTTTCAAAATTTGAATAGAATTGCATGTATAAATAGCTAGGTGAACTGTGTGATCTTGGGACTAGGAACTGGCTATAAATACAGAACGACTTAGTTAATCCAAGAGCAAAGTCTGCTTTCTTGTGCTTTACTTCAATTCAGCTCCTAGTTCTCTTAATATGACTTTTCTGGTGGGCATTTTAGTTGATTTTACAACGTTCTCCCCTAGGGGTTCCTGTTGAAGAATAAGTCCGCAGAAATAAACGAAGGTAACATGCCGAGGTGTCTTATCAAGCTGAAGTGCCAAGATAAAAGTAAAAGGAATACCGAGCTAAGGTGAGGATCAAAGACAAGGAGCAGATAGAGATCAAAGGAGTGCCGAGCTGAAGTGAGGCATAAGTAAAAGAAGTATCGAACCGAGGAACCAAGCTGAGTGTGTTAGGTCCGAAACACACTCTAGCGGGAAGGTGAATAGAGTGTTTGGTACTTATTGCGGAATTTTTTTTTGTTTGGCTCAACTCAAAAGAAGTTCAAAATCAAAGCAAGAATGGGAGGTGAGAAGCAATGAATGAATACACCGGATATAGAGTGGTTCGAATTGTAAATTATTCTACTCCACTACCACTTTGTTACCAAAGTGGATTTTCAACAACTACCCTTCTTATTAGAGACAATAAGAACAACCACGGCAACACTTACACTAACACCTTAGTGTAAGCAATAGCAACATCAACTTCTTGCACAAAATACACTTGTGCAACTACAGCAACTACAGCTTTAGCAAGAACAACTTCTTGCTACCTCACAACTTCAACAAAGTTCCCTCAAGAACTTTATCACAGTGGGTTGAAGGAAACAGTAAGGTTCACACTTTCTCACTAGTCTAAGCACAAGCAAGAGATCAAATATTTATGGTTCCTCTTGTGATAGACTCTATATCTCTCAATATACAACAATGAAGAGCAAAGAAAAGCTTAACAAGCTTTAAGCAATTTTACAAATGTGAGAGAACTATACAACAATGAATAATGAAGCTAGATGATGGTGAAAGTGCGTAGTTGCCTCATCCAAGCTTCTCCCATTTATAGCTGAAGTTCACCATGTTTTTGAGGTCTCCACCATGTCTTCAACTACACCAAATGTCAAGATAATGCCCAAATAGTCTTTAGCCACCCTATGAAGTGATTTGATCCTCAATAGCCAACCTAGGATTTCTTAGACAAAGATATAATAGTCAAGGAAGCATGTAGTATGTCGGAGTAAAGTCTGCAAGAAATCTGAGCAAGATTGGATAGAGAAAATACCATGAATCTCCCTTGGATTTTGTTCCAACGTTCAAAAAATTTTGAAATCTGGGGGACATCGATCGATCGAAGTGCCTGGAGTGAGAGATCGATGTCCTCCAGAAACTTTGTAGTTTTTGAAACTGCTGACATTGATCGATCGAAGTCTCCATTGGAGAGACTGATGTAACTTCGATCGATCGATGTCCCCTGTACTGAGAGATCGATGCTGGACAGAAAGTATTCTGTGTGACATCGATCGATCGAAGTCTCCTTAGGGAGAGACTGAAGTGACATCGATTGATCAATGTCCCCAGGTTGAGAGATCGATGTTGGACAGAAAGGTTTCTGCCTGACATCGATCGATCGAAGTCAGAGGCTGAAGTACATCGATCGATCGATGTCCCCAGTCTGAGAGATCGATGTTAGACAGTGAGTTTCAATCTCAACCATTTTTGACATAGTGTAATTTTCTCATATTGCATCAAGTCTCAAGCATAAATTTAACTTATTTAAAACATCTTTTCATCATCGAAACAATTTATATCTTAACAGAGTGAGGTGAGAAGTAAAAGTACTTGGACTGAGGAATATGCAGTGCTGAGGTGAGAGGAAACAGTGCCGAAGTGAAACGATGCAATGCCTAGGTGATGAGATAAAGCGCCGAGGTGAAAAGTGTTAGAATCTAGATGCAGTATCAAGCCAAAAGAAGCAGTGCCGATGCGAACTAAAATGAGGAAGGCTGGGGTAATGATGAGCTACAGCCTAACCTTGTGGATACAAACACTGACATTGACACCTCGATGCCCCACACAGGTCCCATGACAAGGAGTATGGCTAAGAAATTGTTACAATGTGTTGAATCATTTCTTTACAGGCATGAAGAGGATGAGTCAAGCAAAGATGATGTCCATTGGGTTTATATGATACAAGCTATGATTTGGTTGTATCCAAAACGTGTTGTACATATCTTTAGTTGTTCCTTTTAATATTGTTGGTTTGTTAACTTTGTTTTAGGATAGTTTGTGTTGTATTCTTGCCTTACCTTTCAGGTACACGTTTTTAGCTTGAAGATGCAATTCAAACCTGAATTTTGTCCAAGCAAAGAGGTGACAAACAAGTAGCTTACAAGCAAGGAGGTGATAAGCAAGTAGGTTACAAACAAGGAGGTGATAAGCAAGTAGCTTACAAGCAAGGAGGTGACAAGCACTCATGTCAAATACAAGGCTTTGTCCTCCACGCAAATGGTGAGCAAGACAAGCTGCTCAAAGCTTTAACCAATGAGAAGAAGTCTTGCAAATGTTCAAACCAATCACACTCAAGTTGAAGACAAGAAAACAAGCTGCACAAAGATTCATCCAATCAAAACACTTGAAGAAAACCGTTGGCTTAAGGAATGAAAAGGTTTGAAGATTCAAAGACAACTTGCAACCAATCAAAGGCCTTTCTCAAGCAAGCTGCTACATATCTAAACCAATCAAATTGATCAAAGGAAGAAGGCTGGAAAACAGGTTGAATACACGGCAAAGCAACCAGCCTTTTGGAACCAAAAGTTGCTCAAACAATTTCCAAGCAAAGCATGTCATTTTAGTCTAGTACTTTGTATATTAAATCTTGTACTTCTTAGCATTTTCGTTGGTTATAAGTAGAGCTAGAATCAGATTGTAAACAGAACCATTATCAATACATTTTCAATCAAATTTCCTTCAAGGAGTTCACAACTATTTCATAGTTGAAGTTTGAAACCACTTACGGTTTTCTTACAAGTTCCTAGCCTAGAACTTGTTAGTATTTGCTTCATCATTTGGTTTACAGCATCTTAGGGTCTCATTGAGGTTTTAGATGTGTTGGAGTGCCAAAGAGGGAGAGGTGTTGGCATAAATTGAGCCAAGAACAATGGTTAAAGTTCAAGGGGTATCTTGGAGATGTTCTTTGACATAGCTTGTGTTCAAATCAGTTTGGAATAGGAGACAAAGTCCTTGGCAACGTTTTCTAGCCTTCGTTTGGCTCATCAATTGGTATCAGAGCGTTGGTTAGTCTTCTATTCATGTTTACATTGTTTAAACTTGCATATGAATGTTGCTGCCCAAACCGTATGTTGAACTGATTTGCGTTTTGTTGCTGATTGTTTAGATAGTTAGTTTATGTTTTAAAGTGCTTGTTAGATAGTATACTATAGTTTGGTAATTTAGTTAAGTAGGCAAAACTGGAGACAGCCCACAAAACAACTTAGACTAGACTTGGTGTTGTTAGGAGATGTTTGTGTAGCTTGGAACAAGAACCGTGTGTCACCAGCTTGTACTTGTTCAATCTAGCTTAGTTGATCTTCATTATACCTTAATCTAGTAGTTTAAGTGTTAGTTTAGTTGTGTCCTTAAAAGAGAAAACTTGAACACAAAATAGATTAGTTGGTAGTTTAGCTTATAATCAAGTAGTTAAAATTCTGTTTTAGTCACTTGTGTACAAACTGATTAAAACGTTTAGTGCTGCCTTATTTAGCTTGGTTAGGCTAGTTTACATCATAGTTTAAGTGTTTTAGTTGGTTGATTAGTTTGGCACTAGAAAACCGAAAGCAAAGATCAAAACAAGTAGTTTAGCTAAATAGAGTGTGCTGCCTAGTCTCTCTAGTTCATGTACGTTTGTTAGGTAAAACACAAAGAGCTGCATCTAGTCTCATTTAGTCTAGAATCTGATTGCATCATACAAACAAAAACAAACAAAAACAAGTAGTATAGATAACTTAAAAACAAAACAAAACAAGTTAGCTTAGTTTCATCAAAACTGATTTTCCATTAGTTGATATAGTAATCAGCCTTATAGATTGCATTTAGAAACAAATAAGTTGCATTTAGCCATCTTAAGATTACTTAGATCATTTACATCAAAAACAGAAAAAGGAAAAAGAACAAACTGCCCAAAACCGTGTGATTTGGAACAACTTTTAAAGCTCATTTGAAATCTTGGTGTATGCTAATAGCTTTATCTTTTTGTTGATTTCAATTGTTTCAAACAACTTGTTGGACTTAGATATATTCTGAAAGTTAGGAATTGTTTAAGCCCCACATTGTTAAAAAGCTATCCAATTGTTGTTTTAGATCAATTTCTGAACTTACATTGCACTTTATACAATTTGATCTTGTTGTAATTGTGAATTGAATTCCCACTACATAGTGTTTAGCCGTGTTGTGTACGAGGAACTTTCAAATTCCAAATACAACAAACCTTGTGCAATTGAAGGTCGTGGGCAATGTCTCATGTAGGCCGTGAGGAGTAGTCTCACAACAATCAAGCAAACCATCCAAAGAAAGAAAATTAAGCTTGATTGAGAAATACACGAGAGAAAAGCCAATATTTGTCAACAAGTAAGAGGCAAGACAAGAGAGAGTTGCACAAGAAAAACCAAGTGAGTAAGAGCCCAAAAAAATAAACATTACATCAAAGGGAAATTCCGTGCAAAGCTCAAAAGAAAGAAAGTGCCCAAACCAAACCCCAAAGTGTTGTAGTTTTGAAATATTGAAAGTTTCTAAAGCAAACCCTTGCTAGCACTTTGTTTGTGTGTCTTTACTTTCACTTTACTACAATTGATAATTGCATATGTTGTAAAGTAAATTGAGGGATTGTCTTAAACAACCCCGTAGATTTCATTCAGCCGAACAACAACTTGACTTCTGTGATTTTACTTGGGTCTTTAGGTAAAACAGTCCAAATTGCTGTTTTGAACAATTGTCAACATAAAGTAGAGTATTTGCATCTTGTCAATATTTTAAATTGGTTTTTGAGATTGTCTCTTGAATCATGGGTCCCCAACAGAAAGATAATGCACCATCCCCGTCCCCATCTACTCCTGTTCCATCCCCAGTCCCTGTTACCCTAGAGAATATACAGCAAACACTCACTTTCCTTGTTAATCAGTTTGGTTTAATGAGAAGTGACATAGAGGATAACAAACAAAGGATAAACAACGTAGAAAAGCCAACCTCAGATCAAAAGGAACCTAGTATACCTTTTCAAGAAGGCACCTCTTATGCTAATGAGTCTTATGTTCAACCTAGAAGAGTCACATCACATAGAGGTAGAAGTCGAGGTCGAGGTAGTAATGGTGGTCGTAGGAACATTTCTTTTGAGGAGAGATTCGATCATCTCCCTGAGTACAATGAAGAACACTATCCGGAAGAACGGTATGATGAACGTCAACCTGATAGAAATGAACGTCTTGAAGAAGAGTTCATTACTACTAAACTGACGATACCCTCCTTCCAAGGGAAAAGTGATCCTGAAGCTTATCTGCAATGGGAAACAAAAGTAGATCATATGTATTCTTGCACTAACTATTCTGAATTGGCCAAAGTGCGGTATGCAACTTTTGAATTTGTAGATTATGCTTTACTCTAGTGGGAGCAATTGCAGAACACCAGGAGAAGAACAAGACAGCCCCCTGTTGTTACTTGGTCCGAGCTGAAACAAGAGATGAGGAAGAGATTCATATCTCCTTCCTATGAGAGAAGTATCTTCCAGAAATTGCAACAACTTTCTCAAGGTAATAGATCTGTTGATGAATTTTATAAAGAATTAGAACATCTGCTTACCAGGGCTAACATAGAAGAAGCTGAGGAAGCCACAATGGCTAGATTTCTAGCTGGCTTGAACAAAGAGATTGCATTCAAGGTGGAACTTACACCTTACTCTGATCTGGCTTCTATGGTTCACATTGCTGAGAAAGTGGAAAGACAATTGAAGGTAAAAACTTCTAACCCTTCTTTTCGGACTAATCCTTTGAGTTTTCCTAGAACACAGCCCAGAACACCTTTCCGTCCACAACAAGGTCAAGGCCGTGGATTCCAAGGAAAATCAACCCAGAACATCCAAAATCGTCCAAAGTTTCCAATCCCTGATAAAGGCAAAGCCAAGGTGGAAGGTACGCCTAATGTTAAGACTCGTGATATTCAATGTTTTAAATGCTTAGGAAAAGGTCATTTTGCTAATCAATGTCCCAACCCTAAACGCATCATGTTTATTGAAGAGTCTAATGAGTATTATTCTGAGGAAGAATTGGAAGAGAGTGAGGAAAAAAATGAAATTGAGCAAACATGTGAGGAAGAAGAAGAGAATAGTGAAGAGACTAATAAGTGTGAAACAAAAGAGTTCTTAGTTGTCCGTCGAGCCCTAAGTGCCCAAATTAAAACTGAAGAACCTGACATACAAAGAGAGAACATATTCCACATTCACTGTATGGTTAAAAGGAAAGTCTGCACTTTAATCATTGACTCCGGTTCATGTACCAATGTGGCAAGTTTTGAACTTGTTAGGAAACTTGAGTTACCTTTATTAAATCACCCCCATCCTTAGAGACTTACGTGGCTTAATGAGTGTGGTGAAGTTAAAGTAACAAAGCAAGTCCTAATTTCTTTATCAATCGGTGGGTATTTTGCTGAGGTGTTATGTGATGTAGCCCCTATGCAATCAAGTCATATCTTATTAGGTAGACCGTGGCAATTTGACAACAAGGTTACTTATGATGGTTACCTAAATAGATATTCCTTTAGGCATAACAACAAGCTATTCAAATTAAATGCCTTGCCCCCGCACAAAGTCTTTGAGGATCAACAACGCATCTTAAAAAGCCATAATGATCCAAAAGAAAAGGAATTGGAGAGGATTTTCATCAAAGAAAATCAACTAAGAAGTTCTCATCTTAAAATTGAACCAAAAGTAAACAAGGTTTCTGCTGAACCATCTCTAAAGAAAAACGCATTCTTTGCATCTCAAAGTGAGGTATTCCATGCTATCAATTCAAAGAAAACTGTTTATATCTTGCTTTACAAAGAAACTCTGTTCTCTTCATCTGAAATACCACCTACTTTACCAAGTGAAGTTGCATCTCTACTTCAAGAATTTTCTAGCTTGTTTCCCGAAGGAGATCCCCCAGGTTTACCACCTCTAAGAGGCATTGAACATCAAATAGATTTCGTTCCAGGAGCTGTTCTGCCAAACAGACCTGCCTATAGAGCCAATCCAGAGGAAACTAAGGAAATCCAAAAGCAAGTAGAGGAACTATTGACCCAGGGTAAAGTAAAAGAGAGTATGAGTCCTTGTGCTGTTCCTGTTATCATTGTCCCTAAGAAAGATGGAACTTGGAGAATGTGTACTGACTGTAGAGCCATCAATAAGATCACTGTGAAGTATAGATACCCTATTCCTAGGTTGGATGACATGTTGGATATGTTGTATGGGTCTAGGTGCTTTAGCAAAGTAGATCTTAAGCAAGGATATTTCCAAGTGAGAATTAGGGAAGGTGATGAATGGAAAACTGCCTTTAAGACTAAGTTTGGATTGTACGAATGGTTAGTTATGCCCTTTGGTTTAACTAATGCCCCTAGTACTTTCATGAGGTTAATGAATGAGGTCTTAAGGAAATTCATAGGGAAATTTGTAGTAGTTTACTTTGATGACATCCTTATCTACTCCAAAACCCTAAGTGAACACATGAACCATCTAAGAGCCGTTTTTGTCACCCTACAGAAAGAAAAGTTGTATGCTAATTTCAAGAAGTGTTCTTTCTGTCTGGAGAAAGTTACATTCTTAGGATTTGTGATTAGTGCTGAAGGAATTGAAGTAGATCAAGAGAAAGTTAAATCCATAACTGAGTGGCCAACCCCTAAGTCTGCTGGAGATGTTAGGAGTTTTCATGGATTAGCTAGCTTCTATAGACGTTTTGTAAAGGATTTCTCTACCATAGCTGCACCCTTGAATGAATTAGTCAAGAAAGATGTAAGATTTGAATGGGGAGAATCACAACAACAAGCCTTTGAGGAACTTAAGAAACGTCTAACTTCTGCACCTATCCTGAGATTGCCCAACTTTGACGAAATGTTTGAAGTTGAATGTGATGCTAGTGGAGTTGGCATTGGAGCTGTATTGCATCAAGGTAACAAACCTGTTGCCTATTTTAGTGAGAAACTAAAAGGAGCTTCCATAAATTATTCAACCTATGATAAAGAATTGTATGCCCTTGTCCGTTCATTACAAACTTGGCAACATTATCTGCAACCTAAGGAATTTGTGATTCATACTGATCATGAGAGCCTTAAGTATCTAAAAGGGCAAGGAAAATTGAACAAAAGACATGCCAAATGGGTTGAATTCATTGAACAATTTCCTTATGTGATCAAGTATAAGCAAGGAAAAGAAAATGTAGTAGCTGATGCCTTATCTCGTCGCTATACTTTGATTACTACTCTTTCATGTAACATGTTTGGTTTTGAGTCTATCAAAGAGATGTATCATTCTGATCATGACTTTAGTTCTATCTATCAAGCATGCATTGATTCACCTTTTGCTAAATATTACTTGCATGATGGTTACTTGTTTAAAGAACATAAGTTATGTGTACCAATGTGTTCATTAAGAGAGTTGTTGATAAAAGAAGCTCATGGAGGAGGTTTAATGGGTCATTTTGGCTCGTTAAAAACGTTGGAAACACTTAAGGAACATTTCTTCTGGCCGCATATGAGAGCACATGTTGATAAGGTATGTGACCAATGTATTACTTGCAAGCAAGCAAAATCTAGAACACAACCACATGGATTGTACACTCCCTTATCCGTCCCAAGCTCACCTTGGACTGATATTTCTATGGACTTTGTATTGGGATTGCCTCGATCCAAAACTGGTAAAGATAGCATCTTTGTTGTTGTTGATAGATTTTCCAAAATGGCACATTTCATTGCATGTAAGAAAGTTGATGATGCTATTCATATTGCTGATTTGTTCTTTAAGGAGATTGTTAGATTGCATGGCATGCCACGTACGATTGTTAGTGATAGAGATACGAAGTTTCTAAGTCATTTCTGGCGTGTTTTGTGGAGTAAACTTGGTACTAAATTGTTATTTTCTACAACTGCTCACCCACAAACCGATGGACAAACTGAAGTCGTTAATAGAACTTTGTCTCAACTGTTACGTGTTGTCATTCAAAAGAATTTAAAGAATTGGGAAGATTGCTTAGCTTACATTGAGTTTGCATACAATAGAGTTGTTCATAGTGGAACATTGCATTCTCCTTTTGAAGTTGTTTATGGCTTTAACCCTTTGTCCCCGCTTGATCTTGTTCCCATACCTGTTCATGAACGTGTTAGTTTAGATGGTGAACGAAAAGCAAAACTTGTGAAAGAATTGCATGAAAAGGTTAAGTCACAACTTGAAGCTAAGAATAAAGTGTATGCCAATAGAGCCAACAGGAATCGTAAAGTTGTTATATTTGAACCTGGTGATCTTGTTTGGTTACACTTGAGAAAAGAAAGATTCCCTAAGGAAAGGGACTCCAAATTGAAGCCAAGAGGCGATGGACCGTTCAAAGTGTTGAAACGGCTTGGTGATAATGCCTATGTTCTCGATCTTCCTGAAGAAAGGTATGGTCCTATCTCTAAAACTTTTAATGTTGCTGACCTTTCTCCGTTTAGTATTGATTCAGATTCGAGGACGAATCCTTTTCAAGTGGGAGGGAATGATGAGCTACAGCCTAACCTTGTGGATACAAACACTGACATTGACACCTCAATGCCCCACACAGGTCCCATGACAAGGAGTATGGCTAAGAAATTGTTACAATGTGTTGAATCATTTCTTTACAGGCATGAAGAGGATGAGCCAAGCAAAGATGATGTCCATTGGGTTTATATGATACAAGCTATGATTTGGTTGTATCCAAAACGTGTTGTACATATCTTTAGTTGTTCCTTTTAATATTGTTGGTTTGTTAACTTTGTTTTAGGATAGTTTGTGTTGTATTCTTGCCTTACCTTTCAGGTACACGTTTTTAGCTTGAAGATGCAATTCAAACCTGAATTTTGTCCAAGCAAAGAGGTGACAAACAAGTAGCTTACAAGCAAGGAGGTGATAAGCAAGTAGGTTACAAACAAGGAGGTGATAAGCAAGTAGCTTACAAGCAAGGAGGTGACAAGCACTCATGTCAAATACAAGGCTTTGTCCTCCACGCAAATGGTGAGCAAGACAAGCTGCTCAAAGCTTTAACCAATGAGAAGAAGTCTTGCAAATGTTCAAACCAATCACACTCAAGTTGAAGACAAGAAAACAAGCTGCACAAAGATTCATCCAATCAAAACACTTGAAGAAAACCGTTGGCTTAAGGAATGAAAAGGTTTGAAGATTCAAAGACAACTTGCAACCAATCAAAGGCCTTTCTCAAGCAAGCTGCTACATATCTAAACCAATCAAATTGATCAAAGGAAGAAGGCTGGAAAACAGGTTGAATACACGGCAAAGCAACCAGCCTTTTGGAACCAAAAGTTGCTCAAACAATTTCCAAGCAAAGCATGTCATTTTAGTCTAGTACTTTGTATATTAAATCTTGTACTTCTTAGCATTTTCGTTGGTTATAAGTAGAGCTAGAATCAGATTGTAAACAGAACCATTATCAATACATTTTCAATCAAATTTCCTTCAAGGAGTTCACAACTATTTCATAGTTGAAGTTTGAAACCACTTACGGTTTTCTTACAAGTTCCTAGCCTAGAACTTGTTAGTATTTGCTTCATCATTTGGTTTACAGCATCTTAGGGTCTCATTGAGGTTTTAGATGTGTTGGAGTGCCAAAGAGGGAGAGGTGTTGGCATAAATTGAGCCAAGAACAATGGTTAAAGTTCAAGGGGTATCTTGGAGATGTTCTTTGACATAGCTTGTGTTCAAATCAGTTTGGAATAGGAGACAAAGTCCTTGGCAACGTTTTCTAGCCTTCGTTTGGCTCATCAGGTAATGAAGTGTCTGAGCGAAGGAAAGAATGCAGAAGCCAAGGTGACGAAGTGAAGGCATTAGAGGTAAACAACAATGACGAAATGTTAAGCTAAGGAGACGAGGTGAAGGCATAGAAACAAATGGACCAAGTTGTGTTGAGCAAAACAACAACAACAGAACAAAGATATTAACTGTTATAACCCAAAATTTTTGAGCTAATTGTTACACGGTAACTTAAAAAAAATAGGTAGCCGTTGGGAGTAACGACCATTTCGAAATTAAATTAACTGTAGCATGTCGATCATGTCTAAGTAATGGTATAATCATATGAAGTTGTTATACATGTATAGGGTAAGAAAAGAAACGAAGAAAAATAATAATAATAATAATAATATGTAATAAATAATGGCGACAATGAAATAAAAGGAAAAGAAATAATATAAATAAATAAAATATATTAAAGCTTAAAAAGGGGGTGTCATGGGATGAAAGAATTAAAAAATGATAAATAAATAAATAAACATTATTTAAAAAAAGAAGGGGCAGTTGGATAAGGAATTTGAAGAAAAAAAAGAAGCATAAGATTAATATATAAAAAAATAAAAAAAACTAATATGAAGAGATAAAGGGGGAGTAACCGACTCCCCCTAATTGTCGCAATAAGTGGCGGTTAAATGAGAGGAAGGGGGCTGCGGTTAGCGCAAAAGAAAAAAAAGAAGTCGCAAGGAGAGGGAACGACAATGGCGATAGAGAAAGAGAGGAAGAGAAGAGGAAGAGAAGGAAAGGGGAATAGCACGGCGTTCAAACCCAATTGGTATCCGTATAGTTGTTAAATTGTCTGCAACCAGGTAGGTTCCCTTTTTCCCCTCCAAATTGGTACAATTCAAGCATGCTTTAATGGTAGATTATGTGTTTTTGGTTCTTTTAATTGTTAAAATATATAGCATGATGTTAATCCGTGAGAGCATGAATGTTGCAGACTGTGGAATGCATGTGTTTTGTGCTTCGTACCTTGAATTTGATGTTAGGAAAAAATTTGATAATCAAAATAGCACACTTTTAATATTTTTAAGGTTTTAGATGTTGTTTTGGCCTTCACGCGCGCCTGGTGGCTGCTGGACATGTTATACCTGGAAGTTTAAAATAAAAACTATTGAGGGCCGGCCTGCCAGCGTGCAGACCAGGCAAGCCCTTAATTGGGCCGCGGTCTGCAGCTGCACGACCAGCCCAACTTGAGTTATTATAAAAAATTTAAAGGAAAAGGGTCGGAGGCCGGACAGCGGACATCCCAGACTTAACGAGCCGGCTGCACTTGCACCAAGCCAGCCCATTACAACCAGAATATAAAAAAATTGGTTGAGCCAGCAGCGCACCGGGCCGAATGGCCAACGGACCGGCCCAGCCGCCAGCCGGCCCAATAACGTGATAAACATAAAAAACGGAGAGAGAGCCTGGTAGGCTGAGGTATATAGCGGGCCGGGCCGAGTGTAGCTGCAGGCTAGCGGCCTGCTAGAATTTATAATTAAAATAAATAACAGAATTTCGGAATTTTCATAAATGTTATTTAATTAATTAAAAATAGTAATAATTATAGGAAAAATATCAGAAAATTATAAATAAATTCCAGAAATTATAAAATGCTAAAATTAAATTATATTCATTAAATTTCCGTGTTTGTGATCATTTATTTAATTTGGACAATTAGGTAATAAATATAAATGAATAGGAGAAAAATAAGGAAAAATATAGAAAATGCACGATAAATGTATACAAGCCATGGAAAAATAGGTTTGATGCCAAACAACATCGAATCATTAATCAGAAAATAAATGAATCTAGATTTGAGTGCCGGAGGATGGTGAGGACGGCCCATGGACCTCAGACGATCTTTAAATGAACCTAGATTTGAGTGCCGGAGGATGGTGAGGATGGGTCAGGGGCCTCAGGCGATTGTGTTGTTTGCATTCATGGCACGTGCATTGCATTTATGGTGGATCATGACGTACGGGTCACGGGCGCTCAGTATGGTGTACAGTGGCAGGGCCACGCATACTCAGGATGGTGTACAGTGGCAAAGCCACGCACACTCAGTATGGTGAATGTGGGTGGGTACGATCCACTGCCACCCAGTAGGTCCCGGGATCATGCATTGCATGGTGGAGATATCGACATTTTGTGTGACATGACTTTGTTGCGTGTGACATGCATAGTAGGACATGCATCACGATGTTGCGCATTCTTTATCTGGAGTGAATTACCTTTCCGCATTCTTTCATATACTTATGTGATATCATGTTATGTGCTATGTGTAGAGAAAAAGGGGTTTGAGTGATTTTCAAATACATGATTTAAATGTGCACAAAAACGAGCATAAGATAAAACGTGCATGATATAAACAAACGTGTGCATGATATTGCTCAGTACTTGCCTTATTTAGCTTATATATAATGTTGCCGGACTAACGAGCCATGAAGCATTAAAGCTTACATCATATGGCAAACATTTGTTGTGTTTATACTATTTTCAAGTGCCACCATTATTGAACTAGACTAGTTCATTAAGTGAAGTACTTAGTTTATTAAACTAAGTAGTTCATTAAAGGAAGCCACATTTGGAAAAGGCACAAAGGCAACAAAGCTAAGGAAGGAAAGTTTTCTCCTCCTCCCATCCTTAATTATACACGCCTATATACATATATATTACATATATTTTCAGATTTTTTGAAAAAGGCACATACACATGTATTCCAACGTACTACCGACACGTTATATATTTTACGTACGTACGTTAACGTCACACCACTATACTTAACTCATATTTATGAGTATATTCAGGTCTTATATCATATGATATAAGATATGGTGATGAAAAATTAAATACGACACGATAAAAGGTTCTAAACCGAAAATTGTCGTATCGGGCGAATACCGAAACTTCGCCAACGTGTCACGTACTTGCCATAAATAAATGGCCAGCCCCTATACTTCAAAAATTGATGAAAATTTCGTGCACTACATGTAATATTCAGCCAAAAATACTTTCCATGTTGGCACACACAAATCACCCCACATTAAGGCCAAAATGTGAAGATTCCAAGTTTAATTTTGTCACATGTTAATGGTACCACTTTAGACCAGCCAAGTGCTGAGATTTAAAGTATATATTATATATATTATGTATAACATAATATATATAACATGTGCAAAAGTTGGAATTTAAATTAGAGAAAAATCGGGTAATCGATAAATATCGAAAATTCGGTTTTCTACGTACACAACACATGGAACATTTTTGGTACATCATGTGACATGTATCTAGACACTTTTTACATATGTTATACATCTTAAAGTGTTCTAGAAAATTAAATTAAGGGCTGATTGGAATATAACATGTGTGTATTATTAAATGTGCACTATTTTACAAAGTTTCCAAAAATAAATTCAGCACATGTATATGCCATATCACACGCCACTTCAGCCATGATGGAGCTTAGGTGGAGCTTATTTGAAACTTATTTGTCATTTTAATTGGTGGAAAATAAGCTACACATGATGGGTGACTTTGAAGGGGGCAACACACAAGGAAAGATTTCAAAAATGCAACACATGCTGAAAATTTTCAGCACATGTGAATAGTGGCCGAAAATTGCATCTTAATTGTGATATATTTGGCTCTTCATTTTCAAGGGATTGATATAATACTACTATGGAAATATTTTGAATATGTCTAGAATATTGCACATGCTGAAAATTTCAGCATGTGAAGGAATGAGTTGGCCGATTTTATGGTCATGAATGAGACCAATTTGTTCTCCAAATTATGTGGGATTGATTGTGAGATAATTGGCAATGTTTTTATGATTGTTTTGGCACATGTTTTAAGTTTTATTCTCAGATTTGTCTAGTCATCAAGTGATGACAACATCCAACCAATCAATGAGTGCCATGTAAGCAAAAGCTTAAGTGATCATCCAATGAGAAGGTGACAAGTAAGCAAGACCATGTCACAATGATGCCTTACATTCTCCCAAAGACTTAGAAGACAATTTTCAAGAGAGGAAAGAGCAATAGGGGTCGGCCATTACATGTTAAAAAGGAAGGAAGAAGAGCAAAACAAGAACAAGAACAAGAGTTGCAAGTTTAAGGATCAAAAGTGTTCTAGCCTTCTTCTTCTACATTCTCTTTCTTTCTTTCTTCTTGTAAGCCTATTGTTTTCATATCTTTAAATCTTGAATAGGCTTGGGATAAACCACCATTCATATATCTTTGTAAAAGATTGATCAAGGTGTGATCAATCTTCAATCTTGCAAGGTGGTGGTGTTCGTGCGCAATTGTATTGAACATACAAGGTTTGTAAAGGGTTGGAGTTGGTGTGTAACTCTATCAACCCTGTGGTAAGGTGTTTTTGAGTTGTGTGATTAGTCTGAACCAATGAAGGTGTTCCTTGAAGACTGGAGTAGGTTGTTGATAACCGAACCAGTATAAAATTCTTGGTGTCATTTACTTTCAGCACTGATTTTCTGTTTCAGCACTGTTTACTGTTTTTAATCACGTTCGTAAAAATAGTAAACGAATTTCAAAAATCACGAAACTTTCAGAAAATATAACCACACGTTCTAGGGTTCTTTTGGCGCAAGTTTCAACCCTTTTGGACAAGTATAAGTCATTCAAACGTCCAATGTTCTGAGACTAGTGCAGTCTGATTTTCAGGTTTGCAAAGGTTGAGACTTTGATCGTATTTGACTAACTTCCCAAAAGAATTTTTCAAAAATGTTTCAACCCATTTAAATACAACTTATAAGGGGTTAGTCTTTAAATTTTCAGAGCATTTGGAGTTGTGTACAAATAGGAATTAAATTTTCAAATCAGTGTATCGTTTCTGGCAGATTTGCGCAATCTGACCACCAATGATTTCTCAAGGTGTTAGAGGTTGAATTTTAATCTGAAATTTTTAGGAGATAGTCATAACATCTGAGTCTAAGTTCTCTCCAAATTTCAGAATTTTTGAAGACCTGAAACCTAGTTTTCAAAACGTTTTAAAACTGGTCCTGAAAACAGAAACTGTTTTCAGAAGTTGGGTTTTTGGTTCAAACAAATTTTAAAAACCACATTTTCCGCACCCACTATTCAACCCCCCCCTTCTAGTGGTGCCTTGCAGATCCTACAATTGGTATCAGAGCGCAGGAACACTCACAACAAAAGGATCCAACGATCTTAGTGAGATGGCAACCACTAGCGACAAAACCGAGCAAGAAGGTATGTCAAGCCAAATGCCTCCATTATTTGAAAATGAGGTAGATTCTGATTCTGACTCGGATTCTGAATTATCTTATGATGATTTATATGTCGAATATCTTGAATTACATAAGTTTTCTAGAACTCTTGCAAAACAAAAGAAGCGATTAATTGAAGACAAGAAGACGTTAGAATCTTCTAACGAAAATCTTGTCGCTCAATTAAACGATTCTAAAGAAGAGTCATCATGCATCATCAATGCATTAAAGACAGAGATTTCATCATTGACCACGCAAAATAATGAAATGAAATCCGAGATTTCAAGTTTGAAATCAAGGAATACTGATTTAGAGAAAATGATGAAACAATTTGATACGGGATCCAACATGCTAGATCGCATTATTTTATCACAAAAACATGACAATGATAAAACTGGATTAGGATACAGCGAGACAAACGAAGCATCATCTAAACCATCCAAGTTTGTTTTGTCTAAGAAAGTAGACACATCAAAGGCATACGTAGCGCCTAAAATAAAGCAAAAACCCCCTCTCCCCAGATCTCGTCATATCTCTTCTTTATCTCATACGGAGTATAATTATGTGCCGTATAAATACGAGAAGAAGACTAGTACACCATTTATCTCATCTCATCGTGCTTCTTGTCATACAAAGAGAAATCACATGCCATATAGAAAGCCACTGATGCATATGCGACATTCATATCATAAAAATGCATCTAGATTACTCCCCGTGCATGCAAACCAAAAACGAAAACCATACTATATGCATGATGGGATTCTTGGCCAAAGGCCAAACGCATTTGCCCCCAACGGATACTATGTTGCATTTTCATCATCTTTCTCACCTTTTGGAAGACCTAGAAAGGTCACCCAAATTTGGGTACCAAAAGGGACATTTTCAAAGGGTTGAATAAATAACCCTTACGAACGCACGTATATGAAATGCATAAATTTTTCTTCATCTTTACAAGCATCTTTTGATTTGCTTTCCAAAATAAAGGGGGAGAGAAAGCATGATTTAAGGGAGAGAGAGATACTGATTGCATAAATCAAGGGGGAGCGGATTCGAAATTTAAATTTCGAATTCTGAATTTGTGCATTCAAATACATGATTTAAATGTGCACAAAAACGAGCATAAGATAAAACGTGCATGATATAAACAAACGTGTGCATGATATTGCTCAGTACTTGCCTTATTTAGCTTATATATAATGTTGCCGGACTAACGAACCATGAAGCATTAAAGCTTACATCATATGGCAAACATTTGTTGTGTTTATACTATTTTCAGGTGCCACTATTATTGAACTAGACTAGTTCATTAAGTGAAGTACTTAGTTTATTAAACTAAGTAGTTCATTAAAGGAAGCCACATTTGGAAAAGGCACAAAGGCAACAAAGCTAAGGAAGGAAAGTTTTCTCCTCCTCCCATCCTTAATTATACACGCCTATATACATATATATTACATATATTTTCAAATTTTTTGAAAAAGGCACATACACATGTATTCCAACGTACTACCGACACGTTATATATTTTACGTACGTACGTTAACGTCACACCACTATACTTAACTCATATTTATTAGTATATTCAGGTCTTATATCATATGATATAAGATATGGTGATGAAAAATTAAATACGACACGATAAAATGTTCTAAACCGAAAATTGTCGTATCGGGCGAATACCGAAACTTCGCCAACGTGTCACGTACTTGCCATAAATAAATGGCCAGCCCCTATACTTCAAAAATTGATGAAAATTTCGTGCACTACATGTAATATTCAGCCAAAAATACTTTCCATGTTGGCACACACAAATCACCCCACATTAAGGCCAAAATGTGAAGATTCCAAGTTTAATTTTGTCACATGTTAATGGTACCACTTTAGACCAGCCAAGTGCTGAGATTTAAAGTATATATTATATATATTATGTATAACATAATATATATAACATGTGCAAAAGTTGGAATTTAAATTAGAGAAAAATCGGGTAATCGATAAATATCGAAAATTCAGTTTTCTACGTACACAACACATGGAACATTTTTGGTACATCATGTGACATGTATCTAGACACTTTTTACATATGTTATACATCTTAAAGTGTTCTAGAAAATTAAATTAAGGGCTGATTGGAATATAACATGTGTGTATTATTAAATGTGCACTATTTTACAAAGTTTCCAAAAATAAATTCAGCACATGTATATGCCATATCACACGCCACTTCAGCCATGATGGAGCTTAGGTGGAGCTTATTTGACACTTATTTGTCATTTTAATTGGTGGAAAATAAGCTACACATGATGGGTGACTTTGAAGGGGGCAACACACAAGGAAAGATTTCAAAAATGCAACACATGCTGAAAATTTTCAGCACATGTGAATAGTGGCCGAAAATTGCATCTTAATTGTGATATATTTGGCTCTTCATTTTCAAGGGATTAATATAATACTACTATGGAAATATTTTGAATATGTCTAGAATATTGCACATGCTGAAAATTTCAGCATGTGAAGGAATGAGTTGGCTGATTTTATGGTCATGAATGAGACCAATTTGTTCTCCAAATTATGTGGGATTTATTGTGAGATAATTGGCAATGTTTTTATGATTGTTTTGGCACATGTTTTAAGTGTTATTCTCAGATTTGTCTAGTCATCAAGTGATGACAACATCCAACCAATCAATGAGTGCCATGTAAGCAAAAGCTTAAGTGATCATCCAATGAGAAGGTGACAAGTAAGCAAGACCATGTCACAATGATGCCTTACATTCTCCCAAAGACTTAGAAGACAATTTTCAAGAGAGGAAAGAGCAATAGGGGTCGGCCATTACATGTTAAAAAGGAAGGAAGAAGAGCAAAACAAGAACAAGAACAAGAGTTGCAAGTTTAAGGATCAAAAGTGTTCTAGCCTTCTTCTTCTACATTCTCTTTCTTTCTTTCTTCTTGTAAGCCTATTGTTTTCATATCTTTAAATCTTGAATAGGCTTGGGATAAACCACCATTCATATATCTTTGTAAAAGATTGATCAAGGTGTGATCAATCTTCAATCTTGCAAGGTGGTGGTGTTCGTGCGCAATTGTATTGAACATACAAGGTTTGTAAAGGGTTGGAGTTGGTGTGTAACTCTATCAACCCTGTGGTAAGGTGTTTTTGAGTTGTGTGATTAGTCTGAACCAATGAAGGTGTTCCTTGAAGACTGGAGTAGGTTGTTGATAACCGAACCAGTATAAAATTCTTGGTGTCATTTACTTTCAGCACTGATTTTCTGTTTCAGCACTGTTTACTGTTTTTAATCACGTTCGTAAAAATAGTAAACGAATTTCAAAAATCACGAAACTTTCAGAAAATATAACCACACGTTCTAGGGTTCTTTTGGCGCAAGTTTCAACCCTTTTGGACAAGTATAAGTCATTCAAACGTCCAATGTTCTGAGACTAGTGCAGTCTGATTTTCAGGTTTGCAAAGGTTGAGACTTTGATCGTATTTGACTAACTTCCCAAAAGAATTTTTCAAAAATGTTTCAACCCATTTAAATACAACTTATAAGGGGTTAGTCTTTAAATTTTCAGAGCATTTGGAGTTGTGTACAAATAGGAATTAAATTTTCAAATCAGTGTATCGTTTCTGGCAGATTTGCGCAATCTGACCACCAATGATTTCTCAAGGTGTTAGAGGTTGAATTTTAATCTGAAATTTTTAGGAGATAGTCATAACATCTGAGTCTAAGTTCTCTCCAAATTTCAGAATTTTTGAAGACCTGAAACCTAGTTTTCAAAACGTTTTAAAACTGGTCCTGAAAACAGAAACTGTTTTCAGAAGTTGGGTTTTTGGTTCAAACAAATTTTAAAAACCACATTTTCCGCACCCACTATTCAACCCCTCCCCCCCTTCTAGTGGTGCCTTGCAGATCCTACACTATGTATTATATCATTTTTGTATGCTCGTCTTGTACTAGTTGGAGACAGGTGCCCACTAGGTGATTTTCCGTCACTCACCCCTACCCCCCACTAGGTGAGCACGAGGAAGTGTATGACTATGTCTTTGCTGAGGACGGGGCTGACACGGTAGTATGGACAGACTGACGGTCACACCTAGGATACGAAGAGACCATGTGGCTGTCTGTCGTTATTTTATCAGGATTTCATCAGACACTACCCTGTTTAGACTGATAGCACTAGATGTTGGCACAATGACTTTATTATCGTTACTGATTTAGTATTTTATTGAGGATTTATTTATTTATGTAATTTAATGTTATGGTAATTCGTTTCTGCGAGAAAAATTTGTACGTCTTTTCGGACATGTTAGAAATTGATTCGACGCCTTGTATTCTCCTTAGCGAGATACGGTGGGTGCACTACTCCCAATGCTAGGGTTCGGGAGCGTGGCGCTACAGGTGGTATCAGAGCCGAGGCTTCAGATCTGCCTCAGAAACGCAGGATTAACTAGATCACCTTGACATAAGCTATGATCTTTTCTAGAAATGACGATTATACCCTAATAAATGAAGTCGACCTAAGTTATGATCGAGTTAAGCGAGGTGTGTGCCGTTTGTGAGCTTTCTCTATTTAATTACTGTTGTACCTCTGAACCTTCGCATGAGCCCCATAAATGCTCAAATCACTCTATTACTCCTGTCAATCCGAATTCTCGTCAAGGTTCGCATGAAATCCAAGAAAATACCGTCGTGTCGTGAATAATCTGGCTAAGGAGGCAACGGTGGTTATTGTAACGACCACCAGGAGCAGGGGGTCATCCTCTAAGAATTGGCCGATACCTTGGCCACCACTTTGGCGCAACAGCGACTGTAGACTGCGTAGTGTCAGTAGCAGTTGAACTAGCGTCTTCTGCTGCTGGCGCCAACGGATATGAGGTTCTACTACATGGAAAGACAGGACGTCCGGAATTCGATGTTTAGAAGTACCCTTAAATGGGGAGGCAGAAATATGCGACATGGTCGCTAATAATCACAAGACCACTTGCGACGGAAGTACAGCCGTGGAGGAGTGCAAGGCCACCGCCGTCACCATGTGCTCATTGTGGATCCCCCACTTGGGTCAGTGTGGGGGGGGAAATGCAAGTATGAGTGTGACAACCAGGACGTTTTACAAGTGAGGGCACTGAGCAGGGGCCGGCGCCACCATCACAATAGAATCAGGAACAGTATACAAGGGAAGTAAGGTCAGTGTCTAGATCCACGTGATGACTGATGCAGACATCGGGGAGGCTGGCTACGTTATAGCAGAGTTCAACCGCCGACGACCAGGTATCAATGACTCATCATCTGTGCAAGAGGACATTAGTCAGAGATAAATAATCAGAGTTACGCAGCGGAAGCATGGCTTTCTTAAGTTACGTAAGTTCAAAAGAGTGAACTTCTGTGGATCAGAAGAAGATTAAGGATGTCGCTCAGTAGCACTGACCGACCAAGGTGACTAAAGTAAGGAGTTTTCTTGGTTTTGCCAGCTGCTACATGGAATTCGTTTAAGATTTACGTCTATACTGGTGTCCCGGAGCAGACACAAATAGGAAAAGGCAAAGTTCGAGTGGACCGTTGATATCAGCAAAGTTTTGTTGAGCAAAAAAAACACTTAAAAACAAGACCGTGATACACAGTTTTTGTTAATTAACTATATATAGACACACTGATCAATACAACATTTCTTAACGACATATTTCCACATATCAAACACGTAATATAACCTTAACCATACAGAATCCAACACAACTACACAAAGAATTATAACACAGTACGAAAAAAAAGATGGGACATATCACATAACATAATGAACTACGAATATACAGCAACATAATTCAACAAATTATATATAAATACCACATAAAGTTCAGGTGCTCAAACACAACATAATGCACACCATACTCATGCACGACACAAACAAATACATAACTCACCATGACATATAAACAAAATAACTTAAGTCGTAATACTAAAATCGCAGTCACAACTGCAAAACCAATAGCTTGCCCACCATCACATGCCACTATCACATGCCTAATAAAATTTACTAATTCAAGCACAACATGAACAATAGACGCCACAAAAGAGCAAAAAATATAAAAAAAACTAACCACCATATATGACAAAAAAAAGAAGAGAACCAATGCCAGACAACCAACTTAGAAATTTATAAACGTTAAGGTGTTAATACACTTCATGGGTTACTAATCCATAGAGTAATACAAAAAAAACACTGAGTCTATTGCAACAACAAAGAGGCACATAGACAATTTGTAACCACATTAATGATGTAGTGTAAATAAGTCGATTTAAGAAAACGTATGAATAGATAAATGACCAAAAAAAGTAATTAAACGATTCTAAGTAAAGATGCATAAGTATACACACAACTATATCAAGGACACCACGACATAACTAAAACAACAAAACGTTAATAAACATCATAATTTGTAACGACAACAAAAAAACACAATATAACAACACAAATACTTTTCATACAAGACATGGGTTACGAAATAGGCATACATTTACCAGATTCAAAACAAATCATTAACATACACAATTGAAGTAAAGCATACTAATTACGAGTCAGGAACGACGTAGTATGCATGACAGCATAGTGATAGATTAAAATGTAAATAACCTAATGGCATGACATACAAAAAAAAGGTTTACTTGAACACACAAATACATTATATATCTACGTTGCAATAAAATCTACGCATTTATGCATTTTCTTCGGAATAATATATACAACGATATTTATACAACCGTAACACAAGCTAGTATGAAAAATATAGAGTACGAGTAACAAAAAAACAATAATAATAGTAACAATAATTTACTAACGACTAACATACGCACAAAAAAAGATATCACGATAAACAAAGACTAAAAGGAACGCACTTAACGTCTGCACCGCTTAAAACTCAACTAACACTAATACCTGTGACAAACTACAGATAATGGTTGGGAATTCATGAACTACATGTGATGCATAAGTCATACATGCGCTTAAAATAAGGATACGCAGCATACTATATGTCTATACCAAACATGTTCAAACAACTTAACCATTAAGACGACACATATTGTGAATTCATGAACTTCGTGTATGCCAATGTATGTAATGGACGGAGCTACATTTGAGCACTGCTTTTCATCCCCAGACCGATGACAGTCGGAGAAGACGATACAGACATTGGAGAACATGTTGAGGGCTTGCGCCATTGACTTCAAAGGGAACTGGGATGGTATGATCAAATGGATCAAATTCTCCTATAACAACAACCACCGTAGTGCTATCGACATGGCACTATTTGAGGCACTCTATGGGTGCAAGTGTAGGTCCTCTATCTATTGGGATGAAGTGGGTGAGCACGCTATCACTGGGCCAGAGTCGATTGGGCAGACCAAAGAGAAAGTGAAGTTGATCCGTGATAGGTTCAAGGTTGTTCAAGATAGAAGCAAGAGTTGGACGGATTCGAAGAGATGTCCCTTAGAGTTCGCTGTGAGCGAGAAGGTTTACTTGAAAGTATCGCCCATGAAGGGGGTTGCAAAATTCGGCTCAAAGGTGAGCTGAGGCCATGTTACGTTGGCCTATACGAGGTACTCGAGAAAGTTAATACATTGGCTTTTGGATTGGGTTACCCCTGCATTAGCTCAGGTGCACAGCGTGCTTCATTTCTCAGCTGAAGAGATATGTTCCGGATCCGAGTTATGTGTTAGAGGAAAAGCCATTAAGGATCCAACCAAATGCATTGTATGAGGACACCCCTACTCGGATTATAAACCGCAAAGACCAAGAGCGGAGGAGCAGAATCATCTCTTATATCAGGGTACAGTGGAGCGACCATACGGAGTGCGAGGTGACTTAGGAGCTCGAGGAGAAAATACGAGAGAGATAGTCGCACCTCTTCAATTAAGGTACATCAAGTTTCGAGGACGAAACTTCTTGTAAGGAGGGTAGGATGTTATTGTAGAGAAAAGGGGGTTTGAATGATTTCAAAATAAGTGACTTAAATGCATGATATATATACAAACGTGTACATGTATGTATGATACTTTGCTATTACTTGCCTTATTTAGCTTATATATAATGTTGCCGGACTAACGAGCCATGAAGCGTTAAAGCTTACATCATATGGCAAACATTTGTTGTGTTTATACTATTTTCAGGTGTCATCATTAATGAACTAAACTAGTTCATTAAGTGAAGTACTTAGTTTATTAAACTAAGTAGTTCATTAAAGGAAGCCACATTTGGAAAAGGCACAAAGGCAACAAAGCTAGGGAAGAAAAGTTTTCTCCTCCTCCCCTCTTTAATGTGACACGCCACATATACATATATTACATATATTTTCAGATTTTTTGAAAAAGGCACATACACATGCATTCCAACGTACTACCGACACGTTATATATTTTACGTACGTACGTTAACGTCACACCACTATACTTAACTCATATTTATGAGTATATTCAGGTCTTATATCATATGATATAAGATATGGTGTTGACAAATTAAATATGACACGATAAAAGGTTCTAAACCAAAAATTATCGTATCGGGCGAATACCGAAACTTCGCCAACGTGTCACGGACTTGCCATAAATAGATGGCCAGCCCCTATACCTCAAAAATCATTATTATTTTCGTGGGTTACATGTAATATTCAGCTAAAAATACTTTCCATGTTGGCACACACAAATTACTCCACATTAAGGCCAAAATATGAAGATTCCAAGTTTAATTTTGTCACATGTTAATGGTACCACTTTAGACCAGCCAAGTGCTGAGATTTAAAGTATATATTATATATATTATGTATAACATAATATATATAACATGTACAAAATTTGGAATTTAAATTAGAGAAAAATCGGGTAATCGATAAATATCGAAAATTTGGTTTTCTACGCACACAACACATGGAACGTTTTTGGTACATCATGTGACACGTATCTAGACACTTTTTACATATGTTATACATCTTAAAGTGTTCTAGAAAATTAAATTAAGGGCTGATTGGAATATAACATGTGTGTATTATTAAATGTGCACTATTTTACAAAGTTAGCAAAAATAAATTTCAGCACATCCACATACTCATTGAAACGCCCCTACAGCTGAGATGGAGCTTATTTGGAGCCTTGTTCGCATATTGATTGGTCAAGGATCAATCATACAATGTTGGTGAATTAAAGAGAGAAGCTACAAATGGTAAGAATTCAAAATTTGTCTCTCTTATAACACATGCTGAAAAAATTTCAGCATGCTAACAAGGTTGGCCGATTTTGGCACATTAAATGGTATATTTCATCATCTCAAATTATGTGATTGATTGGGAGAAGAAATGGAAGCAATTTGAAAATTATTTAAATTAATAAAGTATGATATTTTATATATCACACATGCTGAAAATTTTTCAGCATGTGTGAGACATGTGGTGGCCGAATTTATAAGCTAAATAGTGTCCAAGTTCATCTCTCATGTGAAAGAAATAATTACCATCAATTGGTGATTCATTTTTTAAAGAAAAATCAAAGTAAATTTGGCATTATTTTGAATGAAATGGAATGATTCACATGCTGAAAATTCAGCATGGCAATGTTACACTATGGCCGATTTTTGCCTTAACAAGGAAGGAATTTTTGTCTTGCAATTTATGTGATAAATCTTATGACTTATGGAAATTATTTGGTGATGATTTTGGCACATGCTTAAGTGTTATTCTCAGATTTTTTCCAAGTCATCAATGATGACAACATTCATCCAATAAGAAGGTGCCAAGTAAGCGAAGCCTAAATGATCATCCAATAAGAAGATGCCAAGTAATCAAAACCTTGTCACAATGATGTCTTACATTCTCCCAAGAACTTAGAAGATAATTTTCAAGAGGGGGAGGCACCTACAAGGGGACGGCTACATGGCATAAAAAGGAAAGAAGAGAGCAAACAAAACAAGAACAAGTATTGCAAATCGAAGTGACCAGAAAAGCCTAGCTCTTCTTCTTCAACATTCTCTTTCTTTCTTTCTTCTTGTAAGCCTATTATATTCATATCTTTCAATCTGGAATAGGCTTGATATAGACCACCACTCATTATATATCTTTGTAAAAGATTGATCAAGGTGTGATCAATCTTCATTCTTGCGAGGTGGTGGTGTTCGTGCAAATTGTATTAACCGTACAAGGTTTGTAAAGGGTTGGAGTTAGGTGTAACTCTATCAACCCTGTGGTAAGGTGTGTTGTGTGTGTGTGATTAGTGTGAACCAAGGAAGGTGTTCCTTAAAGACTGGAGTAGGTTGTTTATAACCGAACCAGTATAAAAATCTTGGTGCAATTTACTTTCAGCATTTACTTTTCAGTTACTGTACAGTTTACGCTTCTTGTTCGCATTTCAAAAAATAGTAAACGATTTTAAAAAATCACAAACATTTTCAGAAATATACTCACACGTTCTAGGGTTAATTTGGCACAAGTTTCAACCCTTTCGGATAAGTATAAGTCGATCAAACATCAAATGTTCTGAGACTAGTGCAGTCTGATTTTCAGACTTGCAAAAGTTGAGACTTTGATTGTAGTTGACCTACTTCCCAAAATAATTTTGCAAAACTGTTTCAACAAAATTAAATATAGTATATAAGGAGTTAGTGATCAAATTTTCATAGTATTTGGACATACACACAAATAGGAATAAATTTTTCAAAACCGTCTACCGTTTCTGGCAGATTCGAGCAATCTGTTTACCAATGGTTTTTGAAGGGGTTAAAGGTTGCATTTTAATTTGAAATTTTTAGGGGACCCTCATAACATCTGAGGCTAAGTTATCGCAAAATTTCAGAATTTTTGGAGACCTCTAACCTGGTTTTAAAAACGTTTTGAAACTGGCTCTGAAAACAGAATCTGTTTTCAGAAGTTGAATTGCTTAGGTTCAAAAAAATTTTAAAAACCATACTTTCTGCACCATCTATTCACCCCCCCCCCCCTTCTAGTGGTGCCTTGCAGATCCTACAAGTGGTATCAGAGCGCAGGAACACTCACTTCAAGGAATCCAACGATTCAGTGAGATGGCAACCACAAATCTCAAAACCGAGCAAGAAGGTATGTCGAGCCAAAGGCCTCCACTTTTTGACGGTGAGTCGTTTATTCAGTGGAAACTTAGAATGAAGCTTTTTCTTATGGCTATAGATATAGATCTTTGGTCAATCATTGAAGATGGTCCTTATGTTCCATCTAAGGTATCCACCGTAGACGGAGTCACATTAGAAGTTGTTAAAACTAGACAAGAATATACGAGTGATGATAAAAAGAAACTTAGTATGAATGCTAGGGCTATGCAATTGCTTCTAAATGGATTAAGTAAAAGTGAGTCTAGTTATGTGTCAAACTGTTCGAGTGCACAAGAAATGTGGAGGATACTAGAAATGAAACACGAAGGCACGAGTCAAGTAAAAGAGTCAAAAAAAACATGCTTATGTCCACACTTGAGTCGTTTAAATTATTGCCTAATGAGTCTATTATTGATATGGATCTTCGTTTGACTAACATTTACAACTCTCTTGAGTCTCTTGGTAAAGCTTTTACCATGCAAGAAAAGGTACAGAAAGTCCTACGAAGCCTTACATCCGAATGGGATCCTAAAGTGACCGCTATAGAAGAAAGCAAGGAAACTAAGTCAATAAAGATGGAAGAATTAATCGGATCACTTAAAGTTTATGAGAATAAACTCACCATACGAAAATTGGAATCATCTAAACAAGGTAAAGCTATTGCTTTTAAATCAAATGAATACGTCTCCCCTCCCTCCGATCACGTAGATGATAGTGATTCTGAATCGGATAGCGATGACCTAATTCTATTGGCTAAAGGCTTAAGAAAATTTATGAGAAGGTCATTTAAAAACAAAAATAAGGGTACTACATCCAAGAGAAATAAGAACAAGTCAAATGATAAAGACGTTAAATGTTATGAATGTGGCAAACTCAGACACTAATCATATGACTGCCCCAATAAAGAAAAGCAAACAAATAAATACCCTGACAAGGAGCGGAACAAAAATAGACTCGTCTCAGAACCCAAACAAAGGAAACGTGCTCTAAAGGCCTCCACCTGGAGTGATTCATCGGATTCTGAAACTGAGACCAAAGAGGAGACTGCACAAGTATGCTTTGCATCCAAAGCATCTAATGAGGTATCATCTGATTCTGACTCTGACTCTGAACCCTCTTATGAAGATCTTTTTAGTCAGTATTTAGAACTGCATAAATTCACTAAGACTCTCGCTAAGGAAAAGAAGCGATTAATTGAAGACAAGAAACTGTTAGAATCTTCTAACGAGAATCTTGTCGCTCAATTAAGCGATTCAAAGAAAGAGTCATCATGTGTCATTACTGCATTAAAGACAGAGATTTCATCATTGACCACTCAAAATAATGAAATGAAATCCGAGATTTCAAGTTTGAAATCAAGGAATACCGATTTAGAGAAAATGATGAAACAGTTTGATATGGGGTCCAACATGCTGCATCGCATTATATTATCACAAAAGCATGACAGCGACAAAACGGGTTTGGGATACGTTGATACAAATGAAGTATCAACCAAACCAACCAAGTTTGTGGTGTCTAAGAAAGTAGCACCCCTAAGCCTCAAGTGGCGTCTAAGATGACGCATAAGGCGCCTCTTTCCTCATCACGCCCCACTTCTTCTTCATATCATGTGAAATATACCTTTGTACCATATAGATATAAAAATAAAAGAATAATGCATACACGAAATTCATATCATCCACGCACTACCCACACACACACAAGGACGTATCAAAAACGTCTTTCATTTAATGAGTATAAAGGAGTCCTTGGGCAAAGGCCCAAAGTGCATACACCACATGTCTACTATATCGCACCTTCATCTACATTCTTGCCATTTGATAGACCGAGAAGGATCACCCAAGTATGTGTACCGAAAGGTACTTTCACCAAGAGGTGATTAACTAACTCGAAAGGACCCAAAGTTAAAAGGGTACCTAAATCATCTTTGCACATTGCAGGGAGACCACACATCGAAAGATACATCTATTAAGTGGTTCCTTGACAGTGGATGCTCAAGACACATGACGGGTGACCCGAGCCTGTTCACCAAACTAAAGAAGGTCACAAAAGGCGGATCCGTGACCTTTGGAGACAACAACGAAGGCAAGATCATCGGAAAAGGTACGATTGGAAATCCAAACACTCTCCAAATCTCCAACGTATTTTTGGTAAGCAACTTATCCTACAATCTTCTTAGCATTTCTTAATTTGTTGATAGTGGTTTCAATGTGTGTTTTACTCACCCTTATTGCAATATAATAAATAAAAATGGAGAAACCGTTTTAAAAGGAAAACGAGAAGGTAATATTTTTACGCTTTCTATGGATGATGTAGTAGACGCTAAAGTTAAGTGTTTTATGTCAAATGAACCCAATGTGAATTTATGGCATAGACGTTTAGGACACATTGGCATTTCCACACTAGAAAAACTTCAACGAAAGAACCTAGTACGAGGATTGCCTACGCTTGATTTAGACAACTTTCAGTTGTGTGAATCTTGCATAAAAGGCAAACAAACATGTGAGTCACTTAAGCCTAAAAATGAAATAAACACGACTAGAATCTTAGAACTATTGCTTATAGATTTGTTTGGTCCTAGTCGCACTACAAGCCTTGGTGGGCACCACTATGCATGCGTGATTGTTAATGACTTTTCTCATTATACTTGGACTTTATTTCTTGCACATAAGGATGATAGCGCCGTAGAGATTGCAAAATTAATTAAACAACTTGAAAATCAATACGGTGTAAATGTGAAAAAGATAAGAAGTGATAGAGGCGGTGAGTTTAAAAACAAATAGATGATTTCGTTTTGCGAAGAAAAAGGAATCAAGCATGAGTTTTCGCCACCTAGAACTCCACAATTAAATGGAGTAGTAGAAAGAAAGAATCGTACATTACAGGACTATGTTATGCAAAAATAAATTGCCTAGATTTCTGTGGGTGGAAGCCGTAAATTGTGCATGCTATATTGTAAATCGCCTATCTATAAGAAAGAAAATAAACAAGACGCCTTATGAGATTTTGAATGATCGCATGCCTAAGATTGACTATTTTCGTGTGTTTGGATGCAAATGTTTTGTCTTGAATACAAAAGATAATTTAGATAAATTTGAATCCAAATCAATTGAGTGCATTTTTGTTGGATATTCTATAAATTCAAAGGCATATAGATGTTATGATCTTCTCACTAGACAAATCATGGAACCTATTCATGTGAAATTCAATGAATTTGATGAGATTGATAAAGATAAGGAACATGACGACGACTTTGAATTGAAACCCGTGTTGAATGAAGATGATGGTTCTTTTGATATGCATGATATGAATGACACACTAGAAATGCATGATCACATAGAAATGCATGATAACATAGAAAATAATCAACCAAGATGGCATAGAGATCACCCACATGATCTCATCATAGGCGACCTCACTCACGGTGTGCGACCACGTAGAAGAATTACATCGGACGAAATAAATGAATTTCATGCTATGATTTCTGAAATTGAACCCGAAAATGTGCATGATGCTTTGAGTGATTCTTCTTGGATTGATTCCATGCATGATGAAGTTAATCAATTTGTTAGAAACAATGTATGGGATTTAGTGTCACGACCACAAGACAAGACTATAATAGGCACAAAGTGGGTGTTTAGGAATAAAATGAATGAAGATGGAAAGGTTGTTAGAAATAAAGCGAGACTTGTAGCACAAGGCTATAATCAAGAAGAAGGAATTGACTACGATGAAACATTTGCACCCGTAGCATGCTTAGAAGCTATACGACTATTACTTGCTATTGCTTGCATGAAAGATTTCAGATTATATCAAATGGACGTAAAAAGTGCATTCCTAAACGGATTTATACAAGAAGAAGTATACGTGAAGCAACCACCCGGTTTTGAAGATTCGAAACATCCCGATCACGTGTACAAACTAAAGAAAGCACTATACGGCCTAAAGCAAGCACCGAGAGCATGGTATGATCGTTTTGCTGCTTTCCTTTTATAAAATAATCTTAAACGAGGTACTATAGATAGTACACTATTTTTGAAACAAGATAAATCGGATTTACTTATTATCCAAATCTATGTTGATGACATTATTTTCGGTTCTACCTCACATAGACTTGTTGAAGATTTTGAAAATTGCATGAAATCTGAATTTGAAATGTCTATGGTTGGTGAACTAAATTATTTTCTTGGCTTGCAGATTAAGCAAACGAGTAAAGGGATTCACATAGGTCAAGCAAAATATGTAAATGACATGATTAAAAAGTTTAACTTTGAAAATTTGAAACTATCCCCCACCCCTATGAGTGTCACTACTAAATTAGACAAAGACGAACATGGTAAAGACATTGATAATGGCTTATATCGATCTATGATAGGTTCTTTGCTATATTTAACTGCTAGTAGGCCTGATATTACGTTTAGTGTATGCATGTGCGCACGATTTCAAAGTCAACCTAAGGTGTCTCACTATAATGCGGTAAAAAGAATATTCTGCTATATTAAGCACACGCCCACCTTAGGAATTTGGTACGATAAGGATTCTACATTTAACTTACATGCTTACACTGATGCAGATTATGGTGGCTGCAAAATAGATAGAAAAAGCACGAGCGGAACTTGCCAATTTATAGGAAATTCACTCATTTCATGGTTTTCCAAAAAGCAAGCAAGTGTTGCTTTGTCCACTACTGAGGCTAAGTACATGGCACTTAGCTTTTGTTGCACACAGTTGTTGTGGATAAAACAACAACTTTCGGACTTTGGAATTACCGTAAATAAAATTCCTATATATTGTGATAGTATGAGTTCCATAAATTTGTCTAAGAACCCCGTGTTACATTCTAAGGCTAAGCATATAGAAGTACGCTATCACTTTCTTCGTGATCACGTAAACAATGGTGATACTGTCATAGATCACGTACGCACAGAAGCACAAGTAGCGGATATCTTTACAAAAGCCTTAAATCAAGCCACGTATGAATCTCTTCGTTCTAAACTAGGCATGATTCCCATTGATATGATTTGATTTGACGTCATTTGATTTTCTTTCCTCATTGACAGGAATCTTTTGATTTACTTTCCAAAATAAAGGGAGAGAGAAAAGCATGATTTAAGGGGGAGAGAGAAACTAATTGATACTAATTGCACAAATCAAGGGGGAGCCGGATTTGAAATTTGAAATTCAAATTTCAAATTTGTGCATGTTTCAAGGGGGAGCGATAGCATTTAAATCATGTGCATAAGTTATTTTGAAAATCATCAAAAGGGAGAGATTGTAGAGAAAAGGGGGTTTGAGTGATTTCAAAATAAGTGACTTAAATGCATGATATATATACAAACATGTACATGTATGTATGATACTTTGCTATTACTTGCCTTATTTAGCTTATATATAATGTTGCCGAACTAACGAGCCATGAAGCGTTAAAGCTTACATCATATGGCAAACATTTGTTGTGTTTATACTATTTTCAGGTGCCATCATTAATGAACTAAACTAGTTCATTAAGTGAAGTACTTAGTTTATTAAACTAAGTAGTTCATTAAAGGAAGCCACATTTGGAAAAGGCACAAAGGCAACAAAGCTAGGGAAGGAAAGTTTTCTCCTCCTCCCCTCTTTAATGTGACACGCCACATATACATATATTACATATATTTTCAGATTTTTTGAAAAAGGCACATACACATGTATTCCAACGTACTACCGACACGTTATATATTTTACGTACGTACGTTAACGTCACACCACTATACTTAACTCATATTTATGAGTATATTCAGGTCTTATATCATATGATATAAGATATGGTGTTGACAAATTAAATATGACACGATAAAAGGTTCTAAACCAAAAATTGTCGTATCGGGCGAATACCGAAACTTCGCCAACGTGTCACGTACTTGCCATAAATAGATGGCCAGCCCCTATACCTCAAAAATCATTATTATTTTAGTGGGTTACATGTAATATTCAGCCAAAAATACTTTCCATGTTGGCATACACAAATTACTCCACATTAAGGCCAAAATGTGAAGATTCCAAGTTTAATTTTGTCACATGTTAATGGTACCACTTTAGACCAGCCAAGTGCTGAGATTTAAAGTATATATTATATATATTATGTATAACATAATATATATAACATGTGCAAAAGTTGGAATTTAAATTAGAGAAAAATCGGGGTAATCGATAAATATCGAAAATTCGGTTTTCTACGCACACAACACATGGAACGTTTTTGGTACATCATGTGACACGTATCTAGACACTTTTTACATATGTTATACATCTTAAAGTGTTCTAGAAAATTAAATTAAGGGCTGATTGGAATATAACATGTGTGTATTATTAAATGTGCACTATTTTACAAAGTTAGCAAAAATAAATTTTAGCACATCCACATACTCATTGAAACGCCCCTACAGCTGAGATGGAGCTTATTTGGAGCCTTGTTGGCATATTGATTGGTCAAGGATAAATCATACAATGTTGGTGAATTAAAGAGAGAAGCTACAAATGGTAAGAATTCAAAATTTGTCTCTCTTATAACACATGCTGAAAAAATTTCAGCATGCTAACAAGGCTGGCCGATTTTGGCACATTAAATGGTATATTTCATCATCTCAAATTTTGTGATTGATTGGGAGAAGAAATGGAAGCAGTTTGAAAATTATTTAAATTAATAAAGTGTGATATTTTATATATCACACATGCTGAATATTTTTCAGCATGTGTGAGACATGTGGTGGCCGAATTTATGAGCTAAATAGTGTCCAAGTTCATCTCTCATGTGATAGGAATAATTACCATCAATTGGTGATTCATTTTTTTAAAGAATAATCAAAGTAAATTTGGCATTATTTTGAATGAAATGGAATGATTCACATGCTGAAAATTCAGCATGGCAATGTTACATTATGGCCGATTTTTGCCTTAACAAGGAAGGAATTTTTGTCTTGCAATTTATGTGATAAATCTTATGACTTATGGAAATTATTTGGTGATGATTTTGGCACATGCTTAAGTGTTATTCTCAGATTTTTTCCAAGTCATCAATGATGACAACATTCATCCAATAAGAAGGTGCCAAGTAAGCGAAGCCTAAATGATCATCCAATAAGAAGATGCCAAGTAATCAAGACCTTGTCACAATGATGTCTTACATTCTCCCAATGACTTAGAAGATAATTTTCAAGAGGGGGAGGCACCTACAAGGGGACGGCTACATGGCATAAAAATGAAAGAAGAGAGCAAACAAAACAAGAACAAGTATTGCAAATCAAAGTGATCAAAAAAGCCTAGCTCTTCTTCTTCTACATTCTCTTTCTTTCTTTCTTCTTGTAAGCCTATTGTATTCATATCTTTCAATCTTGAATAGGCTTGATATAGACCACCACTCATTATATACCTTTGTAAAAGATTGATCAAGGTGTGATCAATCTTCATTCTTGCGAGGTGGTGGTGTTCGTGCAAATTGTATTAACCGTACAAGGTTTGTAAAGGGTTGGAGTTAGGTGTAACTCTATCAACCCTGTGGTAAGGTGTGTTGTGTGTGTGTGATTAGTGTGAACCAAGGAAGGTGTTCCTTGAAGACTGGAGTAGGTTGTTTATAACCGAACCAGTATAAAAATCTTGGTGCAATTTACTTTCAGCATTTACTTTTCAGTTACTGCACAGTTTACGCTTCTTGTTCGCATTTGAAAAAATAGTAAACGATTTTAAAAAATCACAAAAATTTCCATAAATATACTCACACGTTCTAGGGTTAATTTGGCACAAGTTTCAACCTTTTTGGATAAGTATAAGTCGATCAAACATCAAAAGTTCTGAGACTAGTGCAGTCTGATTTACAGACTTGCAAAGGTTGAGACTTTGATTGTAGTTGACCTACTTCCCAAAATAATTTTGCTGAACTGTTTCAACCAAATTAAATATAGTATATAAGGAGTTAGTGGTCAAATTTTCATAGTATTTGGACATACACACAAATAGGAATAAATTTTTCAAAACCGTCTACCGTTTCTGGCAGATTCGAGCAATCTGTTTACCAACGGTTTTTGAAGGGGTTAAAGGTTGAATTTTAATTTGAAATGTTTAGGGGACCCTCATAACATCTGAGGCTAAGTTCTCTCAAAATTTCAGAATTTTTGGAGACCTCTAACCTATTTTTAAAAACGTTTTAAAACTGGCTCTGAAAACAGAATCTGTTTTCAGAAGTTGAATTGTTTAGGTTCAAACAAATTTTAAAAACCACACTTTCCGCACCATCTATTAAACCCCCCCTTCTAGATGTGCCTTGCAGATCCTACAGTTATAACCCAAAATTTTTGAACTAATTGTTACACGTTAACTTAAACAAAATCAGGTAGCCGTTGGGAGTAACGACCATTTTGAAATTAATTTAACTGTAGCGTTTCGATCATGTCTAAGTAATGATATAATTATATGAAGTTGTTATATATGTATAGGGTAAGAAAATAAACAAAGAAAAAATAATATGTGATAAATAATGGCGAAAATGAAATAAAAGGAAAAGAAATAATATAAATAAATAAAATATATTAAAGATTAAAAAGGGTGTGCCGTGGGATGAAAGAATTAAAAAAATGATAAATAAATAAATAAACTTTATTTAAAAAAAAGAAGGGGGCAGTTGGATAAGGAATTTGAAAAAAAAAGAAGGATAAGATTAATATATATAAAAAAACCTAATAATGAAGAGATAAAGGGGGAGTAACCGACTCCCCCTAATTGTCGCAATAAGTGGCGGTTAAATGAGAGGAAGGAGGCTGCGGTTAGCGCAAAAGAAAAAAAAAGTCGCAAAAAGAGGGAACGACAGTGGCGATAGAGGAAGAGAGGAAGAGAAGGAAAGGGGAATAGCACGGCGTTCAAACCCAATTGGTTATCATAGTTGTGAAATTATCTGCAACCAGGTACGTTCCCTTTTCTCCCTCTAAATTGGTACAATTCAAGCATCCTTTAATGGTAGATTATGTGTTTTTAGTTCTTTTAATTGTTAAAATATATAGCATGATGTTAATCCGTGAGAGCATGAATGTTGCAGACTGTGGAATGCGTGTGTTTTATGCTGCGTGCCTTGAATTTGATGTTAGAAAAAAATTTGATAATCAAAATAGCACAGTTTTAATATTTTTAAGGTTTTAGATATTGTTTTGGCCTTAGAATAGGTTCCCATAGACTGGAAATAAGTGAAAATATAGATCGGGGCCGAAAAACGGACGTTAGAGGCGCCGGAGCGACTCACGCACAGCCGGAGTGGCCGCGCGTGGCCTTCACGCGCCTGGTGGCTGCTGGACACGTTATACCAGGAAGTTTAAAAACTGTTGAGGGCCGACCTGCCAGCGTGCAAACCAGCCAGCCCTTAATTGGGTCCCGGTCTGCAGCTGCAGGACCAGCCTAACTTGAGGTATTATAAAAAAAATTTAAAAGAAAAGGACCGGAGGCCGGACAGCGGACAATCTAGACTTAACGGGTCGGCTACACCTGCACCAGGCCGGCCCATTACAACCAGAATATAAATAGAATTTGGTTGAGCCAGCAGCGGACCGGGCCAGCCGCCAGCCGGCCCAATAACGTGATAAACAAAAAAAACGGAGAGAGGGCCTAGCAAGCCGAGGTATATAGCGGGCCAGGCCGAGTGTAGATGGCCTGCTAGAATTTATAATTAAAATAAATAACAGAATTTCAGAATTTTCATAATTGTTATTTAATTAATTAAAAAGAGTAATAATTATATAAAAGATATAAATAAATATCAAAAAATTATAAATAAATGCCAGAAATTATAAAATGCTAAAATTAAATTATATTCATTAAATTTCCGTATTTGTGATAATTTATTTAATTTGGATAATTAGGCACGTGCATTGCATTTATGGTGGGTCATGACGTACGGGTCACGGACGCTCAGTATGGTGTACAGTGGCAGGGTCATGCACACTCAGTATGGTGACTGTGGGTGGGTACGACCCACAGCCACTCGGTAGGTCCCGGGATCATGCATTGCATGGTGGAGATATCGGCATTTTGTGTGTCATGACTTTGTTGCGTGTGACATGCATAGTAGGATATGCATCACGATGTTGCGAATTCTTTATCCGGAAAGAATTACCTTTTCTCATTCTTTCATATGCTTATGTGATATCATGTTATGTGTTATGTGTTATATCATTTTTGTATGCTCGTCTTGTACTAGTTAGAGACAGGTGCCTACTGGGTGATTTCCCGTCACTCACCCCTACTCCCCACCCACCAGGTGAGCACGAGGAAGCGTATGACTATGTCTTTGCTGAGCACGGGGCTAACACGGTAGTATGGGTAGGCTGACGGTTGCACCTAGGATACGAAGAGACCATGCGGCTGTCTATCATTGTTTTATCGGGATGTCATCAGACATTACCCTGTTTAGACTGATAGCACTTAGATGTTGGTACAGTGACTTTATTGTCGTTACTGATTTAGTATTTTTTGAGGATTTCTTTATTCATGTAATTTAATATTATGATAATTCGTTTCCACGAGAAAAATTTCTACGTCTTGTCGGACATGTTGGAAACTGATTCAACGCCTTGTATTCTCCTTAGCGAGATACGATGGGTGCACTGCTCCCGATGCTAGAGTTCGGGAGTGGGGCGCTACATTAACAGCGGCAACAGAGGCAGCAGTGCCGAGCTGAAATACTTAGATAAATATACGAAACCTCGAAGGCAGCACTGAATAGATAAACAAATGAACAGCGCAAAAGAAGTATTTATATGAATACCCTGTATACTTCCACTAACTCAGTGGACCAAATAAACAATTGTAAATAGAATACAACCGTTAGAAATAACCGTTGGTGGCTTGAGATTTCTCCCCTCTTCCAAGCCCTATAAAAGACAAATTCTTGTAAATTCAAAGTGACGAGCAGAACTACTAAACTTCTATGAAGTTTGAATAAAATTGTATACTATTCAGCCTCCAAAAGCTAGCCTTCTATTTTATAATTTATGCTTCCATATTTTACAATGTGTGCTCTTCCAAATTCCTTAAAACATGTTTCTGCATCTTCATACTCTGCGCCTTTGAATTCGAACATGATATTAGAGCAATGAGCTCGAAGAAGAAGAAGATGTGAAGAGAATTACACATGGCCAGACTTTGTTTGTGAAAACCCTTTCTAAAACTAACATAGCCGAGTTTTTTATGTATTGCTAAAACGCTTTCTTCAAAACTCCAATTTTCATCTTCATACCATTTTTTCAAATGTATTTCTTTAGGGTGTGAAGAGACATTGCCTTAGGCAGAAATCTTCATCTCTGGATTATGAAGAGCCTTTGCTTTGAGCAAAAATATTCATCTGCACATTGTTTAAAAATCTTTTAATAGGTTATGAAGAGCATTAGTCTTGAGCTGAAATCTTCAATCACGCACATCTATAAAAATTTTCTGTTTTCTAGCAGGATGTGAAGGGCGTTAACCTTTATGCTAAAATTGTTACGCCCCGCACCCTCCGTAGGGTAATTAAAAGACAAAGAAGGAATTAAAGGAGATTAATGACGGTCAACGGTAATAAATTAGGAATTAAGTATGAGGGTTAATTAGAAATTAATGAGGGGATTAAATATTAGAATAAAATTGTATTTAATTCTAGAATTAAATAATAAAGGTTTATCCTTTAAGATAAATAAGATAATAGATATAATTTAGGAACTCCAAATTTTACGCTAAATCTCTATTAAACTGACAACGTCAGTTTCTCTCCTCCCCATTCACACGACGCAACTTTTCTTCTTTTCTCCTAGGCGATTTTGAGGCCCCTCTGCAACCCTTGGAAAAACTCTCTTCAGGAATCAATCAAATCCTCATCCGCTCTTCGTTTCTCTATCGAGTAATCAAAGGCAAGTAATCTACTTATAAGTTCTTACGTTTTTGCGAATGAAAAAGGCCTACTTTTGATATCAAATTGGATCACCATGCAGTAATTTCTTTCCGTGAATTCTATTTGTGATTCATGTGTTTTGGTGTTGATGATTTGGCCTTTATATGTTGAAAATCATTTTGTGGTTGTTGATTACTTGAGATCCTGCAAATCCCTACCCCCTTGAATCCCTTCTTGTTGTGATCTCATTGTTGTGTGGGGTTTGAGGGTGAAAGGTGAGATTTTTGGATTGATAAGGTTGGAATAATTGAGTTCTAGGCTTGAATCCTTGTTTGGTATGTGTATAGTGTTCAATCTGCAGTTTAAGCATGAGATTATAGCAGGGATTAGGCTTGGATTGATTGGGATGAAGTTTGGGACCAATTGAAGTTATGATTCTGCAGTTTCTGCAGAAATCGCAGAATTGCTTTTCTGGAATAATAGACATCGATCGATGTGAGGGGATGAAGTACTTCGATCGATCGATGTGAGGGTATGATGTCCTCTGATGGACATCGATCGATCGATGTGAGGGAATGAAGTCACTTCGAACGATCGATGTATAAGAGGCTGAGAGATCGATGTTCTCTGATGGACATCGATCGATCGATGTGAGGGGATGATGTCACATCGATCGATCGATGTGAGGGAATGATGTCACATCGATCGATCGATGTGAGGGGATGATGTCCACCAGTTTTGTGGGAAAATAGAGGAAGGAGGAGGGAAGCTCGGGAAATCTTTGGGTGACCTTAGAGACTCCTTAGGACCTGATTAAAGGTAGTCTAAGTCTTGGGAACATGATTTAGGAGGGTGAATCAACTTGGTGACTTCAAAGGGTTTTCGAATCAGATTTCAATGAGGATGACCTAGGAGGGTTAGGAAATGAACATACGAGGTGTTATAGAGTTCCATGAAGGAAAGATAGGGGTACTCGCATTGGTTTGTGACTTTTGGAATCAAGGTTAAGTGTTGACGATCTAGTTGAAGCCTAAGCTTTGATGTGTAAGTTATTGAAAGCTTGTGTGTTGCTTATACTTGCGCATGCGTACGTGAACTACTTATGTGAACGTGAATTGCATACGAGAACGAGAAATGTGATTGAAACGAGGAGTCTTGCATCATGGCACTTGCATTTGCATATTGATTTGAAAAGAAAGGTGCTTCGGCACAGATTTGCGAAGGTGACCTGCAATGTTAACCGGGATGGAAATTTAAGCCGGGGTGCATTGCAGGGCACAAAAGACTGTAACGTTAACCGGGATGGAAATATAAGCCGGGGTGCGTTACAGGGTATAAAGTCCTCTGCAATGTTAATCGGGATGGAAATATAAGCCGAGGTGCATTCCAGAGTTTTACGAGTCTGTGATGTCAATCGGGATGGAAATATAAGCCGAGGTGCATCACAGAGCATAACGAGCCTGTAACGTTAACCGGGATGGAAATATAAGCAGGGGTGCGTTACAGGGTTACGAGTTACGAGACCGGACATTGTGACATGCATTGCACTGATTTGAAAAGAAATGGCTCATGCATTTGTGATTGTGTAGTGTAGTGCATATTTTGACATGCATCACGAGAGTCAATGTGGTATGAATGTGAGTGGTACCTGATTGCCAATGAATTGTTATTTGCGTGCAAACTGCTGTACTTGCTTTAATACGTTATTCGTTTTTATATTTGAAAGTTTACAAGACATGTGCCCCACAATTCCCTTGGATTATCTATTACTCATGTCTTGCCATGTGTTGATCCCGTATGTCTTATAAGCAGGTTACTTGCTAGCGTTTTTCGCTAAGGGTACTATCTTTGTCTTTGCAGATGAGCCTAGTTACGATATGATTTTCATTGAGGACGACGGCGAGTGGGCAGAATGGGATGCCTAGATCTGATGGAGAGAATTGATTAGATAGTTTCGGTTATTTCTGTTTCTTAATTCATTTGAGGTTTTAGATGGCTGCGACCATATATAGTTTTTGAGGTTCACATTGTCTGTTGACGTACTGCATTGATGGTTTACATTTACGAGATATGTTTCCGCACTTATTTCTCTTACGTCATCGATGATGTGTATTCGAGAGATGAGACGTCTTGTAGTCTTCTCAGTAAGCTACGACGGGTGTACCGGTTCGGATTCCGCTGTCCGGGTCGGGGCGCTACAAAAATCTTCTAACTTTTAAATCTTTTTCAATATGCTGTGAAAGGCCTTAGCCTTGTGCTGAAATCTTCAATCCAACAATATTTTTAATCTCTTTTTCAATCAGGATGAGAAGAGCCTTAGCCACCGAGCTGAAATCTTTTCAATAGGTCATGAATACCCTTAGCGCCTTGCTGAAATCTTCCGAGACTTAAGTCTCAATTCTTGTAAATTCTTATTTCTTCATTGTTACACAAAAGCTTTTGAACGAGGAAAAGACATTTATTCACGTCTGTTGCTTGGTAAAAACATGTTCAAGTTTCTCCAACAGCACATCCTTTGGATGTCTTCTTCTCAGCTGACTGTGCAAATATTTTTCTAACACTAATAAATATTTTCCTAACTCTCCTGAACTAGCTTTGAAGAGCCTTGGCATATGTCCAAAATCTTCTCTTCTTTTAGTTGTCTTCGAAGAGCCTTAGTGTAATGCTGAAATCTTCTGTTCATGAAAAAGGCAATAAGAGTCTTGGCTACAAGGCTGAAATCTTAAAAGAAGGTCACATTACCTTAATATCAACCAACTTGTTATCCAGAAACAAGATTGATTTTATGTTCTCCAGAGATTGGCCTGAATGCCGTATTTTCTGGAAAAAAAAAAACTATGTACATATTCTTTACTTCAATATTGGCCTAAGTGCCATTTCCTTAAAAACTTTGTATATAAAGTTTCTTGAGGCGTCTATCTAAGTTGCTGACGAGCCAACAAAGCGATATGACTGTGCTATTTGTTTCTAAAAGAGACATGTGCACGAATAAAGGACCAGCGAGGATGAAGGAGCCAAAGTAATAGGAGAATAGTCACAATATAGTTTTTTCCAATGTAATAAAGTTACGGAGTGTTGGAGCAGGAGTAACAAGGCCAAAGTGTCATCTCTTCAAGAATCTTCATAAAACGGAGGTTGGCCAAAGTGCCACAATCAAAAACTCTTCCAAAACCATAAGAGACGAGGTCGTATTCCACATACTCTTCCAAAGTCATAGAGCCGAGATTGTATTCGAACAACTCTTCCAAAGCCATAGAGCGGAGTCGTATTCCAACAAGTCTTCCAAAGCCATAGAGCCGAGTCGTATTCCAACAACTCTTCCAAAGCTATAGAGCCGAGTCGTATTCCAATAACTCTTCCAAAGCCATTAAGCTGAGGTCGTATACTAAAAGTGGACTTTAAGCCTTCAAAAGACAAAGTATCATTTCTTCATTAGGCCATAATAGCTTTAGATATGATGCTGAAATCTTCTTGAATTGTCTTGAACTTATACTGCTTCCATTAAAGGCTTCATTGTTTTCAAACTCAAGCTGCATCAAAGAGTCTTTCAAAACATACGAAATTGTCTAAATTATGGCCTTGAATCTTAAAAATATTTTTTCCGTTTGTGGTCTCAACCCCTCTCTCTCGTTTCTTCCTTTATATCTTCTGAAGATTTTTGAATAAAAAAGGGGAAGAGGATAAGTACAAAAAGAGAGAGAAGAAAAAGTGCGATGCGATGCCACAAGTGGAAGTGACTTGTCTTGTTATAGTACATCTGAAAATTATTTTTTTCAACTTGAACACTTGCCAATTTCAAATTTATATATATATATATATATATACACACACACACACTGAACTTTTTCGGGGAATACATGCCGCTGGAAAAATGCCCTGCTGAAAAATGCCAAACATAGCAGATGCAGAGCTCAGCTCAGCCCAACTACTGTAAGTGAAAACCGAGCTGAGCTGACAACAGGTAACAACTATATATTGCTGGGAACCTTACACCTATGGAATCAGATATATTCGATTAATTACTTGGCAAGGTTTACCCTTTCTTAAGTATCGTTGTTTATTATACTTGAAAAGTTTCATTGTTTCTAATACTCTATTACCTTGCCATATAGGAATAACAATGCATCTAATTACCTATATTTCTACATACTTAGATTTAAATTGTTCTTATACTAAGTTGAGCTGGACTGAGTAAGATTATCACCACTATCACAGTAGCCTTATGATATCTATGTAATGAATTAAATAAAATAATATATGTGCTGACCTGAAATACTCATGCATCTAAACTCCTAGATTCAACTCATTTATAAATTTGAAATTAAGTTTAATATGAACTAGCTCAGGTTAGCCCAGGATATCTTAGAATTAGACCTTATGAATCCATCCTCTAATAAATTTAGAATACATGCCGACCTGACAGTAAACTCTGAGTACACAACATTTGACCCTTAATAAACTAAGTTGAAAAATTTTATTTGACATACAAAACTAAAGTACCTTAAAATTATTTTTTCTCTGACATCAAAACACATTTTTTGATATTTGAATATTCGTTTAGACATAACTACTAGTTACAGATTTTAATGTTCAGTTTTTACTGTCAAAATATTGCATATAGATGTACGGATGCATGCATTGTACTAATAAATATTTCCAAGTTTTTTGTCTTAGGATTTTAGGTACTCATTGGAAGCTTCTAGCTGACCACGGTTAGAAGCAGACCAAGAAGAAGTCAAGCTTGGTTGTATTAATAAATACACGAAGCTTGAGGGAGAGTATTAGAGAAGTTCTGCAGACAATGTCAATATTGGTCGTATAAATACACCAAGCTTGGGGGAAATTGAAGAAAAAGCTTGGAGAATAAACGAAGGTAACATAACGAGGTGTCTTACCTAGCTGAGGTGCCAAGATGAAAGTAAAAAGAATATCGAGCTGAGGTACCAAGCTGAAATGAGGATCAAAGACAGGAGCAGATAGAGATCAAAGGAGTGTCAAGCTGAAGTGCTGAGCTAAAGTGAGGTAGAAGTAAAAGAAGTACCGAACCGAGGTACCAAGCCAAGGTGAGGTTAGAAGTAAAAGTACTTAGACTGAGGAGTAGAAGTGCCAAGCTAGAATATCCAGTGCTAAGGTGAAAGGAAGATGCGTCGAAAGGAAACGATGCAATGCCGAGGTGATGAGATAAAGTGCTGAGGTGAAAGTGTTAGAATCTAGATGCAGTACCAAGCCAAAAAAGAAGCATCGAGGTGAACTAAAATGTGGAAGGCCGAGGGTAATAAAGTGTCTGAGCTGAAAGAAAGAATGCTGAAGCCGAGGTGACGAAGTGAAGGCACTCGAGGTAAACATCAAATGACGGGATCGCTAAGCTATAGAGACGAGGTGAAGGCATAGAAACAAATGTATCAAGCTATGCTGAGCAAAACAACAACAGTAAAACAAGATATTAACAACGGCAACAGAGACAGCACTGCCGAGCTAAAATACTTAGATAAATATAAGAAAACCTCGGAGGCAGCAACTGAAGAGATGAACAGATGACAACACAAAAGAAGCATTTATACGAATACACTGTATACATCCACTAACTCAGTGGACCAAATAAACAATTGTAAATAAGAATATAGCCGTTAGAAATAGCCGTTTGTCAAAAGAAACAATGCTAATACTAGATATTTTCACTTGCTTATCAAACGTAAACCGACTCGTCAGCTGCGTTTACAGCAAACCCCGAATTCTGAGGGAATACTGCTTATAATCAGGATGATATCATGGCTTCTGCTGTTGAGTTTTATGCTGCTTTATTTTGCACGGGAGGCAAACACACAATCATCAAAGATTCTTTCGCACACTTCCTTGTTATTAGCTGAGCAGGACCAATCTCATGTTAACTCAACTTCCGTCAGAGGCAGAGGTAAAAGCAGCAGTGTGGAGTTAGTGACCCTCAAAGTGCTGCCGGGCCAGACGGTTTTGCATGTAATTTTTATCGCTCATGCGGACTGTTATACTTCGGATGTTCTTAAAGCTATACAAGAATTTTTTTTCTTGGCGTTCCGCAACCATCGTCATGGCTCGTGCATTGATCACATTGATCCCAAAGACACACTCTCCACAAACATTTGGTGTCTTCGCCCCATTTGTCTTACGAACTTCTTGAGTAAAGATGTACGCACATTATTGCCACGCGCATATGGGAACCTCTTGCCGCGATTAATCTCACCGGAGCAAACAGGATTTTTACCAGGGCATGATATCTCGGCACAAGTATTATTGGCACAGGAAATGATACATATGTTGGATAAAGGAGGATCTCAGTTGTGCTTGAAGTTGGATATGATGAAGGCTTTTGACAGGGTAAGCTGGGAATACCTGGAGCTCTTATTGCGTAAATTTGGTTTTTCGGATTTTTTCATACGCGTAGTTATTAATCATCTTAGTGCCACTCAATTATCAGTTTAATCATTGGCCAACCATCTCTATCATTTCGTCCATTTCGAGGTGTCAAGCAGGGGGACCCACTGTCTCCGCTGTTATTTATATTATCATCTGAGGTTTTAGCAGGGGCTTAAATCCCTTTGCTGCGGCAGGACAAATACAATCATTTTGGCTGGGCGTATTCCATTTACTATCACTCACTTGGCATATGCGGATGATTTGCTTATTTTTCTTCGAGGCACACAGCGCAATCTTACACATTTCCGAGCATTCTTAACTCAGTATGAAACGGCTTCAGGACAAAAGGTTAATTATCACAAAAGTAATTTCATACCATCCGCAAATGTGACCGCGCATCAGCGCATCTTTAAAGATATACTTGGTATGCGACTAGCTTCTCTTCCTTTTCGTATTTGGGTTCATATCTTCACAAAGGCATTAATAGAACAGTGTATTGTACCTCCTTGTTACAACATATAGAGGACCGTTTGCAAGGGTGGCATACCCGACTCCTTTCACACGCTGGCCGTTTAATCCTCCTCCGATCAGTGATTGGCTCTTCCGTTACATATTTTAGCAGCAGGTGGTTTACCAAAATCTGTCATCCGAATAATCAATCGAAAATGGCTTCTTTCTTTTGGGGTAACCGTCGTCATTGGGTATCATGGTCTCGGATTACACAGCCTATTGATGAAGGCGGTCTGGGCCTTCGGGATCTCAGTCAGTTACAACGAGCATATCATTGCCGCATATGGTGGACATACCATAAAAGGACCTTGTGGAGTAGCTACATGCATCTGAAATATGGCAGAAGAGGTGATTTTAGGCCGAGGCTTCCAGACTCTGCGACATGGAAATTAATATGTCGCATCCATCCTCATATATCCCACACAGTTGGCACAGATACTTTCCTTTCATGGATACCATCGTCAACAGGTGAGTTCACGCTTAAATCAGCATATGCGGTTTGTCGGACTTCCATCTCCACACAGCTATCATCAAAATTTATTTGGTCCAAACATCACTCATCATACACGAAATTTTGTTATGGCGTATATTCCATTCTGCTTTGCCATTTGAGGACTGCATTGGCCGATACTCAGTGGTTCGCCCTACGCAATGTCCTTTTTGCAAGCAAGATTCAGCCTCGGTTGCCCACATCTTTCTCCACTGTAATTGCATCCTCCCGATTTGGGTGTTTTTTGCTACGGAGCTTCAGGGTTTGACTCGACTACACTTCGGCAATACTTATTATCGTGGTGGTATCGTGCCTCAACATCATCATTATATGGAGTTTTAAAAATTGTTGTCCCAGCTATCACAGTCACGAACATCTGGAAAAATTATGCTCAACTTACTTATGGGGATGCAGCATCTTTTCGGCTGCCAGGCTGCGAAATGCCATTCATTTTGACATCAATGTATGGACTCAGAAAATCCAGGGTTCCAAGCTCGCAGCAGGACCAAATCTTTCCCTTTCCTGGATTCCACGCCTTCGGCCACCCCGCCTCAGACTTATTAAATGGCAATGTGCCATCTGGTAGACACAAGTTGAATGTTGACGCAGCGGTTGGTGCTCGCTATGCGGCGGGAGGCGCAATCTTGCGCACTCATACTGGTGCTTGTGTGGGTGCTATATCCTTTAGGCTGCCACCGTGCACACCATTGATGGCAGAAATCCAGGCAACATTATTTGGTCTCTTGTATTTTCTTCCATTCTTCCGCTCACTGGTGATAGAAACCGATTGTGAGCAATTGGTCATGCGACTTCGAGGCACGCAGCGCATTTTTGGCAATTATCATCTGCACCTTGTACATTCGTTCCTTCATTCGTATGGATTGGATATTACACATACGTATCGAGAAGCTAATATGGCAGCCCATTATCTAGCACAACATGCAATGCTTTGCCCAGAGACAGGATATTTTGGCATCATAATCTCCCAGCATTGGTGCGTGCCACAATATCTTGATCTCACATCAGCTAATCTGCGCGTAGGCTGACAATCATGTCTTCCTAATGGATTGGCGTATCCTGGTTTTTACTGCCCGTATCACTACAGTTACGGGCAGGCGCGGTATGATTTCTATCCCATTGCTATACTGCTATGATTTATTCATTTGCGGCACTTACACCTTTCTTTATTATTCACACGCTTGCTTGGTGGATGCATTACACTGCACCTCTGGGTTGCTGCCATCATGCTTACTTGCACAAGTCTTCCATCAGGATTGGCAAGTTTATATACTCTCTGCTGTGCTCGGTTGAGTACAGGCAGACTCGGTATGATTTCCATTCTCTTACGCTGTTGGATGATGGAACAAGTTTTTCTGCCTTCACACATTTTCCATGTTTATTTGACATATGGTTTATGCCAACACGATGATGAGTCTTATGGCTCCGGAACATTCGCGCTGTCATGCTCAATGGAGTGGCTTATTTGCCGACATGCTGGCCTCCCATTGCCACTTTTCTGAAGGGCTTCACATTTATTGCAATTGCTGCTGGCGCATTCGTTTGTGCTGGCAGACGCGGTATGATCTTAATCTGCTTCTATTACAGCATTCCATTCACTACAATATCCTTGCTTTACTCAGCACCTCATTTCTCTTCTGCATGGTTGCGATCTTGGCTTGGCTCGGAGACAACACTTGCTTGCACGCAGCTGCGCAGTCAACGGCTCAGTTTCGGACATACCTGCTACGCACGTTCCTCATTCTTGCGCATTGGTGCTACCGGCAGAATTATTTTCTTTTCCTATTATTCGATGGTGTATATCAACCATCCATATATAAATATGTACGCTTTTTCCTTCGCCAAGGTTTTATCCACAAGGGTGGTTTTACTTGGCAAGGTTTTAATGCGGCATATCATATATCATATGGATGTTGATAATCGCAAACTGTTTATTTCTTGCCATCTTTTTTGTAATAAGGTTTTCCTCCGCCAAAAGTGAGGGTTTCTCTCAATAAATTTCGTTTTATAAAAATATAGGAAATATAGAGAGAGGGAGTAATGGGAGATAGGGAATGGGAGATAGAGATACATAGAGAGAGGACAGAGAGATAGAGAGAGAGAGAGAGAGAGAGAGAGAGATAGAGGAGAGAGATACAACATAGATATATACACACATATATATACAATATACATATACATGTATACATATATACATATATATATATACATATATATCTATGTATATATATCTGTATATATATATGTATATATATGGTGTGTGTGTATATATATATATATATATATATAAAGATACTCCCGCGACTCCCTGGTGAAAACGCCCCGGCGGCGCTAGCTGCCGCCGCCGTTTGCCGGCCCACCCTTCTTCTATTCGCTATCCCGATTACATCTTCATGAACTACGACTGCTCCTTCTGTAATCAAAGTTTGTATTTTTTTTCCTGTTTCATCCCCGATTCCATCGTTCTCATTATGACAACTTCACCATCATTTGCTGCGGTTGTTTCCGGTGCGCCACTTCAAGCACCATCGACATTACACCGAAAACGGTCTCTCGATATAAAGGAATCCCCATGATCTTTTTTGATGCTGAAATCGATGCACTGGCCGAACCCTACAGGTATTCTTTGGTTGGCACTTTTGGTATGGCAGGCCACCTTTAAAAATTATACGTGAAGTTTTTGAGAAAATTGGATTCCATCAGGATTTGCGCATCACATTGATTGATCAATCTCATATCCTTTTGAATTTCCGTAATGAGGCGGATTATTTGCGCTGTTTTATCGTCGTTCTTGGCATATCTCTGGATGTTATATGAGGATTACAAAATGGACAGTGGATTTTGATCCAAGCGCTGACGTTCCTATTGTCCCAGTCTGGGTTGCACTGCCGTCATTACCAATTCACTTGCATCATCGTGCCGCTCTATTTGAGGTTATACGACCAATTGGGACACCATTGAAACTAGATGTTGCGACTGTGATGGAGCCCGTCAGTGGCTCGTGTCTGTGTTGAGGTTGATGTATCGCAGGATTTCCCCATAAAATATATTTGCAGGCAAAGGGTCGGATGATCTTACAGTCAGTAGTTTATGAGGACCTGCCTTTATTCTGCACTTCCTGCCGCAGGTTGGGACATGCAGCCGATACATGTCCGCCTAAGGAGATCGGAAAAGCTCCCCCACCGCCTCCTCCTCCACCGCATCCACCCAGGCCGTCTCGACCAGCCAGTCAACGCTGGACCCCGATCAAAAAAAGGTGACGGATCCACCTCTGTCACAGCCAGATATAGGTGCTGAAAATACCAATTCAGGCGAACAACAGGATGATGCAGCCCAACCTTCATCTGATACAATCCCTGCCCCAGTGATAGAAGAGTTCTGTGACGCTGAAGATCATCCTATTACATCCGACATAAATCCCACTGAAACGGGACATTCATCTGATACAGATATACCGTTTGACGATCAGGCTGATGATATTCCAATGTCCCGGAGGATGTAGCCCGCTGAATGCAGCTTATACCCCCATCGCCAGATGACGGAATATTGATATCGCGCTTAGATGAGCATGCTGATGACACTGAATTCATTCCGGTTGTACCACGTCGTAAGCGCAGATCACGCAAGGATTTGCCTTCTCTTCCGCCCTCCACAATCTTGACGCGTAGTTCCTCGCACATCATCCAGGGAAGTACTTCCTCTTTTCCCCAATGAATGTGTTAATATGGAATGTCCAAGGCCTGCGCGCCTCGTTACCTCGAATAAAACAAATGATTCAGGAGCACCGTTTACATTTACATGCTTTAATTGAACCCATCATGCACCTTCACAAATAGATGGGTTTGCTTTACGGCTTGGTTTTTCACATTCTTATGCTTTGCAGTCGGAACGTATTTGGTTTTTCTGGCGTGACACTGAGTTTCGTTTGGTTACTGCTCAGGATCAAGATCAAGTGGTACACTTTACTATGCAGGCATTTTCGCTGCAATGGATGTTCGTTCTATCTGTTGTATATGCGAAGCATACTTCTCTTCAGAGACGTCCACTCTGGCACACATTATGTCAATTTGCTGAATCATCTCAGTTGCCCTGGGTGATGGGAGGTGATTTTAATACTTTTCGAACCATTGAGGATCATAGAGGACATTCCACGCCATCACTCGCAGCATTACAAGACTTTAATGACTGTATTGAAACATGTTCTCTGATGACGCCCCCGCATCATGGTTCTAGATTTACTTGGTCAGATGGCAGAGGCCTTGGACGAATAAGTCGTCGCTTGGATTGGATTTTCATGAATTCAGCTTTTCAGGATGTGTTTCATGATCTACACTTATCGCATTTACCGCGGGTTACATCGGATCACATGCCTTTATTATTTCTGTGTAGACATAGTGTCTCAACTGGCAGGCGTTCTTTTCGATTCTTGGACGCCTGGCTACATCACTCCGACTTTCATTCTTATATGAAGCAGGCTTGGTTGTCATATCCTACTATTGGCGGCATGCATGGTTTCTATAAAAAACTGTTTGCATTTAAAAGAGATATCCAGCGGTGGAATAAGGACATATTTGGAAATATTTTCAGCAATCTGAAGCATGCAGAGACTCAGCTTAATCATGCCGAGGCTGCCTGGGAATCCCATCCGACAGCGGAGACAAGGGAGGAATATCATCGATCCAAGGCAGAATACTTGCAAGTCTCGAATTATGAATTACAATTCTGGAAACAGAAAGCCCGGGTAAAATGGCTTAAAGAAGGCGATGCTAACACGCATACTTTCACTCCATTGTCAAGGGGAAGCGAACAAATTTACGCATTCAGCAGATACGCAATGCAGCGGGTAATGTTTTAACTGACACAACGGAGATTATGGCTGCTGCAGTCTCTTTCTATCAGGATCTCTTTGCTTCAGAATCGACGCATAATCACTCTACTATCCTTTTTCACATTCCTCGGCTGGTAACAGAATCTGACAATGCCATGCTGACACAGCTTCCTATGGAGACGGAAGTAAAAGAGGCTGTGTGGCATCTGGATCCACAGAGCACCGCAGGACCAGATGGGTTTCATGGTAATTTCTATCGGTCATGTTGGTTGTCATACATTCGGATGTGGTTAAAGCTGTGCAAGAATTTTTTCTCGGAGTTCCACAGCCGACTGTCATGGCTAGTGCATTAATTACATTGATACCCAAGAGTCAATCTCCTACGACGTTCAGTGATTTTCGCCCTATTTGTTTGACAAACTTTCTGAGTAAAGTTTGTACACGTATCGTTGCCACACGTTTGGGAACGCTACTCCCGAAATTGATCTCTCCGGAACAGACAGGTTTTCTACCGGGACAGGATATTTCCACTCAGGTTTTATTGGCTCGGGAAATGATCCTATATGTTGGACAGAGGGGGGTCTCAAGTATGTCTGAAGTTAGATATGATGAAAGCTTTTGATCGAGTCAGTTGGGATTATTTAGAGCGACTTTTGCGTCAGTTTGGCTTTTCGGAATTTTTCATTCGGATTATCATTAATCATCTCCGTGCTACGACATTATCGGTGTTGATCAATGGGGACCCTCGCCTATGTTCCGACCAGGCAGAGGTGTTAAACAGGGGGATCCTTTATCCCCACTGCTTTTTATTTTGACATCGGAGGGCTTCAGCAGGGGCTTAAATTCTTTGGTTGCTGCGAGACATATCCTGCCATTTCGACTAGGCCGTATTCCTTTGCCATCACGCATTTGGCGTATGCGGATGACCTACTTATCTTTCTGCAGGGGACACAGCGCAATTTAAGGCGGTTTTACACGTTCTTAACAGATTATGAAACAGCTTCGGGTCAAAAGGTAAACTTCCAGAAGAGCAGTCTAATTCCCTCGGCACATATCACCCCACGTCGGTGTCGCTCCCTCCAAGATATATTGGGAATGCGGCTCTCTTCTCTCCTTTTCGATATCTTGGTTCGTATCTTCACAGAGGGATTAATCGTTCTCGGTACTGTTCTACTCTACTACAACATATAGATGAGCGGTTACAGGGTTGGCATGCGCGTCTCCTTTCATCGGCAGGTCGTTTAATTCTGTTACGGTCAGTAATCTCTGCACTACCACTTCACATTCTAGCAGCAGCGGCTTACCAAAGTCGGTAATTAAAATGATACATAGAAAGATGGCATCTTTTTATTGGGGAAAACGACATCATTGGGTTGCGTGGTCGAAGATAACTTCACCTATTGAAGAAGGCGGCCTAGGCCTTCGAGATCTTAATACGCTTCAACGAGCTTACCACTGTAGGATTTGGTGGTTATATCACAAGCAAGATACATTATGGAGTCGGTATATGCATGTCAAATATGGGCGAAGAGGAGATTATCGGCCAAGACTGCCGGATTCACCAGTTTGGAAACTTCTCTGTCGTATTCATCCAATTTGTATTGCGCAGACGACTGGCATCGGGTCTCATCTTACATGGAATCCGTCATCCTTGGGTGAATTTACACTTAAATCGGCATATGATATTTGTAGGACCACCACGCCTACACTACTTTCAGCTAGATTTATTTGGTTCAAACAGCATTCGCCAGTTACAAAAATTCTACTTTGGCGTATATTTCACTCGGCTCTCCCATTTGAAGATTATATTGGCCGTTATTCTACCGCGCGTCCTACGCAATGCCCATTTTGTAAGCATCATTCGGCAACAGTTGATCATGTCTTCCTGTATTGTCCGTCAATTCGGCTTCTTTGGACCTTCTTTGCAACGGAATTGAATGGAATTTCTCCGACAACTCTGAATCTACGAGTATCTTTTATCATGGTGGTATCGCTCCTCTTTTCCTCCCTATTTGGAGTTTTGAAAATTGTGGTTCCGGGTATCCTGGTGCAAAATATCTGGCGCAACTATGCTAATTTAGTATATGGGGACGCTGCAACATTTTCAATATCAACACTTCGGGCAACAATCCATTTTGACATTAATATGTGGCTTCACACATTACATGGGTCAAAACTGGCAGCAGGGCCATCTCTCTCCCTTTCATGGCTTCCATATCTTCGACCTCCCCGGATTAAGGTGATCAGATGGCTCACTCCGCCAACAGGCAGGTTTAAACTTAATGTCGATGCAGCGGTTGGGCGTCTTTATGCAGCTGGCAGCGTTATCCTGCGGATCACACGGGCACTTGTGTTCGCGCGATATCCTTTAGATTGCCTCCTTGCTCACCTTTGATGGCAGAAATTCAGACTACTCTATTTGGCTTACTTTATTTTCTTCCATTATATCGAACTCTCGTCTTAGAGACTGCTGTGCGCAATGTCACTCCGGTTACGTCAGCCGCAGATTGTCTACGGAAACTATCATCTCCGCATTACTACAAAAACTAGTTACTAATTATCAGTTGGAAATTACGTATATATATCGAGAGGCTAACATGGCGGCACACTATCTGGCCCATATGCAATGGCATCACCAGCCACAGCTATTTTGATAACAACAGTCTGCCTTCCATGGTACGCGCATCAGTCAATTTGGATCTCACGTCATCAAACATCCGCATCCATTAAGATTTGACTTCCATATAGATTGGCACACACCATTATCTTCTGCCTGTATTTTTTAAGTACAGGCAGCCTCGGTACGTTTTCCCTTCCTATTTTATCGCATGGTATGTCATCTGCCCAACTCTGATATAATGGTTATTTTCAATGGTATAGTTGGCAAAACTCACATACTGGATTGATGTATCCATTGCTATCGAAGACACAATACTATCAAGTCTTCCATAAGGATTGGTAAGCTTACGATATTGCTGCCTGTGCTCGGATGGGTACAGGCAGAACCTCGGTGAGATCCAAGTGCTCTGCAGTTCTGATAGTTGGCTTTTTTCTATTATTCCTCTGCTTCCTGCCCTCCCTTACATGGCTATTTGATATCTGGGTGGTCTCATATATTTACAACAAGTACACTGCTCCCATCATTTGTCTTCCAATTTGGATTGGCTTCCATTCTTTCTCCTCTGCCTGTACTTGCTGAGTACAGGCAGAGTTGGTATGTACATTATTCATTTTCCTGCGTGCCTTCTACCGCATCTACTTACTATGTTTAACGCACTCTTATGTTTTCATGACACATGGACGGAGTCAAACGATACTACTAGCTACCTACTTACTACTACTGCCTTCTCTGGGTCTACAAAATGGCGGACTGGAGCTCTTTTGCCCTCTGTATTTCATGCTTCAAAGATGTCTGCAGCAAATCTCAAATTTAAATACAACTTTTGCTTTTGCTATGGATCGCACTTACTTCCTTGGCCACAGCCGCGATT
>AP025053.1:23552977-23555477 GCA_036186865.1 Eustoma russellianum | reverse complement strand
CATCTACAGCCACTGGTACGGCTCCTCCCCCGCCACCTCCTCCGCCTCCACCCCCTCCAAAGTCGATCCGTCCCCGCCAGCGATGGACCCCAATCCAAAAACGTGCGACAGAGTCGGGGGTGCCTCAGCCCGACTTTGCTGAGCCTACGATTGATATTGATAATTCCTCTCCTAGTCCTTCGACTCAACAGACTTTGGCCCCTGCCATGCAGTCGGAGGTTGACGTTCCACAGATGCCTTCCCCGCGTCATCGTGTTCTGGCTGCTTTTACTGAAGAGGAATTTTGCGATGCTGCAGATCATCAATTGCCTGTCGAGCCAACACAAATAGAAACAGGTCACTCTTCGGACACAGATTTACCATTAGAAGGCGCGACAGAGGGGATTTTGGATGTTACGGAAGATGTTGCACGTAAGCTGCAATCTATACCGCCATCGCCGGATGAAGATATTCTGATATCACGATTAACGGATATTGAGACTGCGACAGAATTTATAACGGAAGTCCCAAGACGCAAGCGACGCACCCGTAAGGACTTGCCGCCTCTCCCGCCTTCTACGATCTTAACTCGGAGCGCATCTCACGTTGTCCAGGGAAGTACCTCTCTTACTCAATGAATAGCTTGGTTTGGAATATTCGGGGCATGCGTGCCTCATTACCTAGATTAAAACGATTAATTACAGAACATCGGTTGCATTTACTAGCTTTATTAGAGCCCAAACACACACCTTCAAGCATTTGTCGATTCATGTTGCAGCTTGGTTTTACACAATCTTATGCTTCTCATTCACATCGTATTTGGTTTTTTTGGCGTGATGCTGAGTTTCGATTACTTGCTACTCAGGATCAGGGTCAAGTGGTGCATTTTACTCTTCAATCCATTTCACTGCAATGGACGTTTGTATTTTCGATGGTATATGCCAACACGACGCCTATCCAGCGCCGTCCTCTTTGGCAAGCCTTGAGTGATTTTGCTGGTTCGTGTCAGTTACCTTGGCTGGTTGGTGGTGATTTTAACACATTTCGCGCATTAGAAGATCATCGTGGTCGGTCGGTTCCATCATTAGCAGCATTACAAGACTTTAATGACTGTATTGAACATTGCTCTCTTATGGCTCCTCCTCACCAGGGCTCAAGATTCACTTGGGCAGATGGGAGAGGTCTTGGTCGAATATGTCGCAGATTAGATTGGCTATTTATTAATTCTGCCTTTCAAGATAGTTTTGCGGCGCTACAGTTGTCTCATCTACCGAGGGTGGCCTCTGATCATATGCCAATATTGTTCTTATGTCGTCGACAGGGGGTCCTAGCCGTCGCACATTCAGATTTTTAGATGCATGGTTGCATCATTCAGACTTTCATAAATATATGACGCAGGCGTGGCTATCTTATCCTACTACGGGTGGTATGTATGGTTTCTATAGCAAGTTATGCTCATTTAAAAAAGATATTCAACGGTGGAATATTGACATCTTCGGCAATATTTTTAATAATCTTAAGTATGCGGAGACTCAATTAAATCATGCTGAGGCAGCCTTGGATGCGCAGCCTACAGAGGAAACTCGGGCCACATATCATAAGTATAAGGCCGAGTATCTGCAAGCATCTGCTGCAGAATTACGCTTCTGGAAACAAAAAGCTAGAGTGAAATGGCTTCAGGAGGGTGATGCTAATACACAATACTTTCACTCTATTGTTAAGGGGAAGCGGACGCAATTAAGCATTCAGCAAATACAGGATGCTGAGGGCCATTTGCTAACGGAGCCATCGGACATCATGACAGCTGCGGTTTCTTTTTACACCGATTTGTTTGCTCCGGCTTCTACGCAGAATCATTCAGCTATATTATCTTACATTCCTCGGCTGGTCACAGACGAGGACAATACACGGCTAACCATGCTACCTACTGCATCCGAAATCAAAGATGCGGTATGGCATCTGGATCCTCACAGTGCTGCTGGCCCAGATGGTTTTCACGGTATGTTCTATCGTTCATGTTGGTCGGTTATACATTCTGATGTGGAAAAAGCTGTGCAGGAATTCTTCCTGGGTATTCCGCAGCCATCGATTATGGCAAGTGCAGTTATTACTTTGATACCCAAAACATCCTCACCACGGTCTTTCAGTGATTTCCGCCCAATCTGTTTGACGAATTTCCTAAGTAAGGTATGTACCCGCATTATCGTGACGCGTTTGGGCCTGCTTCTCCCTAAGTTGATTTCTCCGGAACAAACAGGTTTTCTCCCAGGACATGATATCTCCACACAAGTTTTATTGGCGCGAGAAATGGTTCATATGTTGGATAATGGCACTTCACATTTATGCTTAAAATTGGATATGATGAAAGCTTTTGACCGAGTCAGTAGGGATTACTTGGAACAGCTATTGTTGCGTTTTGGCTTTTCAGGTTTTTTCACTAGGCTAATCCTCAATCATCTCCGAGCTACTACATTATCAGTTTTGATCAATGGGGAACCATCTCCAACTTTTCGCCCACATC
>AP025053.1:23509780-23552967 GCA_036186865.1 Eustoma russellianum | reverse complement strand
TTTCGCCCACATCGGGGGGTGAAACAGGGAGATCCTTTATCTCCTTTGCTTTTCATTCTGTCTTCTGAGGGGTTCAGCCGTGGCTTATCATCTTTAGTGACAACTGGATATATTCAATCATTCGGCCTTGGTCGTATCCCATTTGCCATATCACATTTGGCGTATGCCGACGATCTCCTTGTTTTCCTGCAAGGTACACAACGTAATATTCGACGGTTTAAAAGGTTCTTAACGGACTATGAAACTGCTTCTGGGCAAAAGGTCAATTTTCAAAAGAGTAGTATTATTCCATCGGCTCGCCTTTCTATGCGTCGGGTTCGCGATTTACAGGAGATACTTGGGATGAGGCTTTCGACATTGCCTTTCCGTTATTTGGGTTCTTATCTTCACAAGGGTATCAACCGTTCTCGCTATTGTGCTACTCTTTTACAACATTTCGATGACAGATTACAAGGGTGGCATTCCAGGCTTTTATCTTCTGCGGGCCGATTAGTCTTATTGCGTTCTGTGATTTCAGCGCTCCCTCTTCATGTCATGGCAGCAGGGGGCCTACCAAAGTCAGTCATTAAGATGATTCATAGAAAAATGGCTACTTTTTATTGGGGGAATCGAACCACTGGGTTGCCTGGTCCAATATTACATTGTCTATTAAGGAGGGTGGATTGGGGCTGCGGGATCTTAATTCCTTACAGCAGGCATATCATTGCAGAATATGGTGGCTATATCATAAGCAAGACACATTATGGAGTCGGTATATGCAGGCAAAATATGGACGTAGGGGAGATTTTCGGCCACGTTTGCCAGATTCGCCAGTTTGGAAACTTATTTGCCGCATCAATAATATTTGTGTCACGCATACAGCAGGGATGAATCTCTTTCTCACGTGGCAGCCCTCGGACTCAGGGGAATTCACTTTAAAATCTGCTTACAATATATGTCGATCATCTAGACCCATAATGCACTCAGCTAAGTTTATTTGGTTCAAACACCATTCGCCATCCATCAGATTATTACTCTGGCGTTTGTTCCATGCGGCATTACCATTTGAAGACTATATAGGACCTTATTTGACAGCACGTCCTACACAGTGCCCATTTTGCAAGCTGCATTCCTCCTCAGTTGATCATGTATTTTTGTATTGTTCGACAATCCGACTCTTGTGGATGTTCTTCGCAGCGGAATTGCAGGGCGTATCTCCAACTACTCTATCTCTTCGGCAGTATTTATTGGCTTGGTGGTACAGGTCATCCACTTCTTCAATTGATGGGGTGCTCAAAATTGTTGTCCCTGGCATTTTGGTGCATAATATATGGCGTTGCTATGCTAATGTGGTGTATGGCGATCAGTCATCCTTTTCTATATCTGCACTTCGGAATACAATTCATTTTGATATTCATATGTGGGTTCATACACTCCAAGGTACCAAGCTTGCAGCCGGACCTGCCCCTTCGTTATCATGGCTTCCAACGCTTCGCGCCCCGCGTCTACAAGTGATTAAATGGCTTACTCCTCCATCAGGTCGATTTAAACTCAATGTTGATGCAGCGGTTGGACGCTTCAATGCCGCAGGGGGTATCATTTTGCGTAACTCTTGTGGCGCATGTGTACGTGCCGTAGCATTCCGCCTCCCTCCGTGTCCCCCGTTGCAGGCTGAAATTCTGGCGGCTCTGTTCGGATTGCTATATTTTCTACCATTATATAGGTCCCTGATTATAGAGACGGACTGTGCGCAGCTACTGCAACGTCTACGTCAACAGCAACCTGTGTTCGGAAACTTCCATCTCAAATTACTACAGCAGTTGATCACTCACCATAACTTGGAAATTCATCACGTATTCAGAGAGGCAAATATGCCAGCACATTACTTGGCTCAGCATGCAATGCTGTCGCCGTGCACTTCATTCTTTACATCCTCCAGCCTCTCATCAATGGTCCGTGCTGCAGTCTCGTTGGACCTCACGTCAGCTACTTTGCATAGGCGGTCAACATAACGTCTTCCAAATGGATTGGCACACTCGCTTTTTCTCTGCCTGTGCTCGGTTGAGTGCAGGCAGGCAGGGTATGTTGACTGTCCTTTTTCAATTACTTATCATAGGCATTCGCACGGCTTACACACATATTGTTTTTCCATGTACATGGTTTATACTTGGCGAGGACGCTCGATCCATTTTTGTACATGCTGCGGTCAGTGATACCACGGACACTCGCATTGATTGGCAATGGTGTACTGTTGCTGCCTGTGCTTTTCTCGGTGCAGGCAGCCTTGGTGAGCTCAACATCTTGTCGGTCTATTTTTTTGGGCTGGTTTGGCTTGGCATATGTGATGTATCTTTTGATTTTGCTGCTGCATGTGTTTTTGTGTGCCTACAATCTTGGATGATTGCTTTTCTCTGGAGCTTCTATCTGGCTGGGTACTCATTTCGCGCAACTGACTATGCCTTGAGGGACACGAACATGGTGCGATGGCGTTGGCATTGGCTGCCTCCGATTGTCTTCCACAGGGATTGGCGTTTTCTGACACATCCTGCCTGTTTCCTAAAGGATCCAGGCAGGCTCGGTATGTCTACTTCTCTATTGGCCTGCATTTCATATTTTATTCTCCTGTATCATAACTACCGTTTGGTGCCTGCTCTTTCATGTCTTGGATCATACCCGGCGCTGGCAAGTGATGGTTTTTCCTCATTGGCGGATTTAATGAGCATTCACAAACCCACACCTTGGTTTTACTCGAAGGGACTACTGGAGGTGGCACTATTGCGTCACAATTTCTACCATATCCGACATATGCACCAGCTTGCAGAATATAAACATTTGTACTCAGATTTCGATTCTATGCATTTCAATGATAGTAGTATAAATATGTACGCTTTTTCCTTCGCTAGGGTTTTATCCACAAGGGTGGTTTTTCCTAGCAAGGTTTTAATGCGGCATATCGTATATGACTGGAGATATGTAATTCTTAGTTCGTTATTTCACTTATTCGCCTACTCTGAACTGATGTAATATGGTTTTCCTCCGCCATAAGTGAGGCTTTATTTTAATCAAATAAATGTTCTTATAAAAAAAATATTTTTTTTGAAAAAAGATTGTTATATTATTATCCCTCACTTATGGCGGAGGAAAACCTTATTACAAAAGAGTTCAAATATGACGATAGTAGCCACATATGATTACCAACATCCAACTATACATGATATGCCGCATTAAAACCTTGCCAAGAAAAACCACCCTTGTGGATAAAACGTTGGCGAAGGAAAAAGCGTATATATTTATATAGATGGATAGTTGATAGGCGCTACTGTACGAAACGTAAAAATAGATAATCCGAACAAAGTACAAAAGGAACAAATAAAGAATGAGAAATGACGTTATCCACTGTTGATGCGTTGTCCTCGTTGCGCCAATAAAGGTAAGGCCGTCCCGGTGAAAGCAGATGGGTGCGCAGCGTAGTCCCGTCCATGCACAAGGCAAATGTACGACTGAGTGAAGTATATGCAGATGACAGCCAGGGGAAACGATCGTCTCAGCAGATAAACCCAAAATGCCATCACCGCCAGCAAAGTTGATGTGGAAGACATTCCATGCAGAAAAACCATTAAACGTTGAGTGCAGACGACATAGTAAACATAGATATATGCATATGATGAAACGAAAGTACGCCATACCAGATCTGCCTGCCCCAACTAAAGGACAGGCAGAGACTGAGGGAAGGTATCAATCCATTTGGAAGACATATAGTGTGAGGTGGATAAAACAAAATGAAGACAGCTGCTCAGTGAGTTTGCACGTGGAAGTATCACGGAAATGTGTAAACCATGAACAAAGATCAAACGCAACATTATCAGCAAGCCAGCAGTATAGGTCAAAACAGAAAAACAGCAGGAAGGTAATCATACCAAGCCTGCCCGAATCCCGAAGGACACAGGCAGGAAAATTATTCTGGAGCCAATCCATTTGGAAGACCTGAGTATATATACATATGTGTATATACATATATGTATATACACATATATATACATATGTGTATATACATATTTATGAAAAGAGTGATTTTATTATGATAAGGCCTCACTTTTGGCGGAGGAAAACCATATTACAAGTGTCAGAATATGCAAATAATTGAATTAAAAAGCTAAGGATGATATATCTCCAGTCGTATATGAAAAGAGCGATTTTATTATGATAAGGATGATATATATATATATGTATGTATGTATACATATATGTGTATATATATACACACACACTCTGAACTTTTTCAGGGATTACATGCCGCTGGAAAAATGCCATGCTGAAAAATGCCAAACATAACAGATGCAGAGCTCAGCTCAGCCCAACTACTGTAAGTGCTGACCTTGCTAAGTTGACAAAATGTATTCAACTATATATTGCTGACAACCTACACCCATGGAATCAGGTATATTCCATTAATTACTTGAGAAGGTATACCATTTCTTAAATATCGTTATTTGTTATACTTGAAAAGTTTCATTGTTCCTAATACTATATTACCTTGCAGTATAGGAATAACCATGCATCTACTTATCTATATTTCTACATACTAAGATTTAAATTGTTCTTGTACTAAGCTGGCTGAACTGAGTAAGATGATCACCACTATCACAGATTGTGTAATGAATTAAATAAAATAGTAATCTGTGCTGACCTGAAATACTCATGCATCTAAACACCTAGAGTTCAACTCATTTATAAAGTTTAAATTAAGTTTAATATGAACTAGCCCAGATTAGCTCAGGATCTCTTAGAATTAGACCTTATGAATCCATGTTCTAATAAATTTAGAATACTTGCCGACCTGACAGTAAACTCCGAGTACACAACATTTGACCTTTAATAAACTAAGTTGAAAATTTTTATTTGACATACAAAAATAAAGTACCTTAAAATTACTAGCCTCTGACATCAAAACACTTTATTTTTATATTTGAATATTTGTTTATACATAACTACTAGGTATGGATTTTACTGTTCAGTTTTTACCGTCAAAATATTGCATATAAATGTACAGATGCATGCATTGTACTAATGAATATTTCCAAGTTTTTTGTCTTAAGTTTTTAGGTACTCACTAGAAGCTTCTAGCTGACCACGGTTAGAAGCAGACCAAGAAGAAGTCAAGCTTGGTTGTATTCATGAATACACCAAGCTTGAGGGGAAGTATTGGAGAAGTTCTGAAGACACTGTCAATCTTGGTCGTATAAATACACCGAACTTGGGGGGGGAGAATGTTGAAGAATAAGTCTAGAGAAATAAACGAAGTTAACATGCCGAGGTGCCTTACTAAGCTGAGGTGCCAAGATGAAAGTAAAAAGAATACCGAGCCGAGGTACCAAGCTGATGTGAGGATCAAAGACAAGGAGCAGATAGAGATCAAAGGAGTGCCGAGCTGAAGTGCTGAGCTGAAGTGAGGCAGATGTAAAAGAAGTACCGAACTGAGGTACCAACCCAAGGTGAGGTCAGAAGTAAAATTACTTTGAGTGAGGAGAAGAAGTGTCGAGCTAGAATATCCAGTGCTGAGGTGAGAGGAAGCTGCGTCGAAATGAAACGATGCAATGCCAAGGTGATGAGATAAAGCGCCGAGGTGAAAAGTGTTAGAATCTAGATGCAGTACCAAGACAAAAGAAGAAGTGCCGAGGTGAATTAAAATGAGGAAGGCCGAGATAATGAAGTGTCTAAGCTTAAGGAAATAATGTCGAAGCCGAGGTGACGAAGTGAAGACACTCGAGGTAAACAGCAATGACGGGATGCCAAGCTAAGGAGACAAGGTGAAGGCATAAAAATAAATGAACCAAGCTGTGCTGAGCAAAACAACAATAGCAAAACAAAGATATTAACAGCGGCAACAGAGACAGCACTACCGAGCTGAAATACTTAAATAAATATAAGAAATCTCGGAGGCAGCACTGAAGAGATAAACAGATGAACTACGCAAAAGAAGTATTTATACGAATACACTGTATACATCCACTAACACAGTGGACCAAATAAACAATTGTAAATAGAATATAGCCGTTAGAAATAGCCGTTGTTGGCTTGATATTTCTCACCTCTTCCAAGCCCTATGAAAGGAAAACTCTTGTAAATTCAAAGAAACGAGTAGAACTACTAAAGTTCTATGAAGTCTGAATAAAATTTTATACTATTTAGTCTCCAAAATCTACTCTACTATTTTACAATTTATTTTTCCATATTATACAATGGGCTCTTCCAAATTCTTTAAAACTTGTTTCCGCATCTTCATACTCCGCGCTATGAATTCCAACATGTCCTTTTTTTTTTTCGTTTGTATTTCTCCGACTTGTACCATGCTGTGGTGCAAAACCAAAGATATAAAATTTATCTAGATGCACCTTGGGACTCTATGTTTCAGTTTCAGTTTCAGTTTCAAAATATTCTCATAGTTTATCTATCTATACTTAATAGTTTTTCTAATGTTTCTTTCCTTTAGTCATGATCTTGAGTAGCTTTTGGAATATCGGTACAATATGGGGTTACTTCTGATCGAGAAAAAGGAGTGGACCTCAACGTTTGAAAATTCAATCACTTGCAGAAGCTGAGGCAGCAATTAAGCGTGATCAATCAGCTCATCTGATTGCAGTATCTAACTATAGTTTATTCTTTTATTTTAGGAGATTTTATTCCTTGTATGAAGGAGGTGGTGATGATGGATTTTGAAGGTGGAGGGGTTGGGACGGAGATGGCGGACTGTGGAAAGAGAGGTCGCGAGGGGTGGTGAATGAGGGAGGGTGGCTGAAATGGAGGAGGCGGTGAATGGTGAATAGGGGTGAGGGGGGGGGGGGGAGGGCCTGCTGGGAGGAGTGGAGGGCGGCTGAAATGGAGGAAGGGAAAGGACGATAGTGGTGGGCCAGCGGAATAGGATGGTAGGCGGTGAAGGAAAGCTAGGACAGGGTATAATAGTCAATTTACCCTCTACGCATAGTTATCCTTAATTAGACAATTAAATAAGATTTCAGTTTTGGTGCAAAAGTAGAGGACTATAAAGGTAGATTTAGAAACAAGGGGTTCAGAGGTATTTAGGCTAAACTAAAAGAGATGTAAACTTATGTTTCCTTATTAAGTTTTGAAAAACATAGTATTTGGTAAAGTTGTTGTTTTGTCACTTTGAGGTCACGTGTTTGAACCGCGAAAACAGTCTCTTGCTGAAAGTGTAGTGTAAGACTGCATACATCTAATTACGAAGCGATCTGATTCCTCTTCGGACCTGCACAAACGTGAAAACCAAATACATTGGTCACGCCCTTTTTAAGTTATTGATAACAGAAGAAAAAAATGAAATGCAGCCTTCTACTTTTTTTTAAAGCGCTTTTCTTCTTAATTGAAATTTTCAGTGCGGTAGGTTATCGTAGTAAATAATTTACGTGCAAGATGGTCTACCTATGTAATCTTGTAAAAATAATTTCTAAGGGATGCAATCTTCTAAGCATCTATACGAATAAACTTGGTAAAAATTATTTCTGAATGATGCAAACTTCTTGACAGATCGTTTGCAATCTTCTAAACATATATATGAAGAAACATGATAAAAATTATTTTTGAGGGATGCAAACTTCTTGACAGATCGTTTGCAATCTTCTAAACATATATACATCAAGGAATCCTGCCTTGTTCTTGGACTCCAAGGCTCTTCGAATTGTCCTGCTCCATCCGTGGTAGTTATTTCTGTCCAGCAGCGGTTGAACAAGAACTAATGCAGGATTGTCGCTGGGATGCAGATATAGTGGATCATCTGTCGGATCCGCATTCAGAGTTTGATTGTGTGTAGATGGTGGCGGTTGATTGTTTGCCATAGGTGAAGAATTAGAAGATAAAAATGTACCAAAATTCATCAAAATTGCTCTGATACCATGTTGAAAATCATTCACCAAGCGTTTACAATCGATTTACACAGTATCTCAAACAAATGAATCATGCGAAATCAATATATGAATATAATGAAGAATGAGAGAGGATAGAACACTCGTTTGAGAAGAGAGAATTAGAGAGAAAATCAACAACTGAATTGATATCTGAGAATTCCACCAAGAAAAAGAATGTGTTCAACCTATTGCTCAACACACAGAAATAGGCACGGGAGGAAGAAGAAGTATCCCGCCAAATATAAACTAGTGGTGATATTACCACACTACCCTTACTAACTGTCTATCTACATTAAGTAACAAAGGGTATAAATGCCATTTGCGCCTCTGACTCTCAACTGCCAAAAGGATTCCATTGTAACTGTTTCCTCCGCTGCACTTCGTCTCCTTCCCTTGCAGTGATCAAGCATTCAACTCCTCTGCCATTCCATATCAAGCGTAGATTAGTAATCAATCCAACGTTCCAAACAACACTTCACACGGATTGTGCTTCTTGGTCCACATAGTCATCTCCATTATTGCTCTTCTCATTTGCAGCAATCTCCCATCTGCGATTATGTTGCAGCTGCTGAGCTTTGTTCTTCAACACCCTCCTTCAAGCTTTGCTTGCCGTATATGTTAAGAGCTCCAAGTGCTCTCAACAACTCCCCAAGTCTTTTGGCATCTAACGCTTTTGTAAACAAATCTGCCAGCTGCAAATCAGTCCTTATGGGCATTAATTTCAGAATCCCATTCTGCACCTTTTCTCGCGTAATGTGACAATCTATTTCGATGTGCTTGGTCCTCTCATGAAAGACTGGATTTTCTGCAATGTGCATAGAACTCTTGCTATCACAAAAAACCTCTACTGACGTTTGTTTCCTCAGCTTCAAATCATCTGCTAAGTAGAGCAACCATTGTACCTCGCATGCCAAAGACGCCATAGCCCTGTACTCTTCTTCGGCTGATGACTTTGAGACAGTCGTCTGCTTCTTTGCCTTCCATGAAATCAAAGCATTCCCAATAAAAATGCAATATCATGTAATAGATTTCCTGGTTTCATTGCACCCTGCCCAGTCTGAGTCCACAAAGCTCTTAATTGTAATTCACATGTACTAGGAAACATAAGTCTTTGACCCACTGTTCCTTTCAAGTATCTCAATAGTCTGTGGGCTGATTTAAGGTGTGTCTCTGTAGGACGATCCAGAAATCGACTCAACTGCTGCACCGTAAAGGATATGTCTGGCCTGGTGATGGTCAAATAAATCAGTTTTCCTATAAGACTTCGATACTGCGCTTTGTCTGAAAGTGCAGGCCCATCTCCATGAATCAGTCTCAATGTACTATCCATGGGACTCTTAACTGGCTTAGAAGCAAGGAAGCCAGTCTCCTCAAGCAATTCTAATGTATACTTCCTTTGGTTAAGTAGTAACCCCCCTTGGGACCTCACTACTTCTATGCGAAGGAAGTATTGAAGGTCCCCCAAATCTTTAATTTTGAACTATGTATGTAAAGCCTTTTTGATCTGAATGATGGCACATGAGTCTGAGCAGGCAACTATAATATCGTCTACATACACCAGAAGAACAAGAAGACCAGATCATGTGTCTCTAATGAAGAGAGTATAATCATTTTTGGACTGGCTGAAACCTTGATCCAACAAGAATTGCGTAAGCTTTGCGTTCCACTCTCTACTAGCTTGCTTTAGACCATATAAACTTTTCTGAAGCTTGCACACTACATTCTATCCTTGCAAGTCCAGTCCAGGGGGTGGTTCCATATAAATCTCCTCATAGAGATCTCCATGTAAAAATGCATTATTGACATCCATTTGCTGAATGTGCCATCCCTGATTTGCTGCCAATGCTAAAATGAATCTCACCGTTGTCATCTTAGCCACGGGTGAGAAAGTTTCCTGATAATCCATGCCATATTGTTGGGTGTATCCTTTGGAAACAATCCTTGCCTTGTATCTCTCCACACTCCCATCTTGTTTGAGTTTAACTTTGTAAATCCACCTACAACCAATTGGTCTCTTTCCTAGAGGTAATGGCATCAGCACCCATGTATGGTTGTCCTGCAAGGCCTTCAATTCAGTAGTCATTGCATCCTGCCATGCTAGTGACTTTGCTGCATCTGCATAAGAGGAAGGCTCCAAATGCAAGCTTAGATTTAAAACATATGACTTGTAGCCTAGAGCCAAAGATGCAAAGCTGAATGATTTTTCTAAGGAGTGGGGAGAAGAGGTATGAGAATATGCATTGGAGGTACTGGCTTGATTACGATAGTATTGCTGGAGGTAGGATGGTGGTCTCTTTTCTCTGATGGGTCGAGGGGTAGGATGATCCATAGGCTGATTGATAGGCAGATCAATGGTGATAGGTAACATCTATGATAGGTACTGTGGGGTTTCCTGGGGAAGTAAGTGGACTGACTTCAGATGCAGTAGGAGAGGAGGTGGGTGGAATATTGGATAATGGGGACTGTCCATCTAATGCATTGGTGTCAGGCAAAGCAGAATGGCAATGAGAGCAGGAAGGAAACTGCTCATAACTTGGCAATTCAGTTTGAATCTCAGATTGAAATGGGAATATATGTTCATAAAACTCAACATCTCTGGATATGTAAACATCTTTAGTACCCAAGTCCTGCAGGATATAGCCCTTAGTATTAAGAGCTATTCCTAGGAAAACACTCTTTCTGGACCTAGGAGCAAATTTTTCCTTATGAGGTTGAGTACTGAGGCCAAACGATAGGCATCCAAAGACTCTTAAGACTTGGTAATCAGGAGCCTTTTTAAACAGCAAGTCATGAGGTGTGGAGTTTTTGAGTAAAGGTGTAGGTGTGATATTGATGAGGTATGCTGCATACTCCACACAGTAACCCCAATAGCTAGGAGGTAGATTGGACTGAAGTTTTAAAGCTCTGGCTACGGAGAGGAGGTGCTGTTGTTTTCTCTCCACAGTGCCATTTTGTTGTAGAGTATGTATACAGCTTCTTTGATGTATTATTCCTTCAGAGGCATAGAACTGGCCTATGTTAAATTCATGTCCGTTATCTAAGAGAATTATTTTAACATGGGTGTCAAACTGTACTTGCACATATTTGCAAAAGCTTTTCAGAATATGCTGAGCTTCAGATTTTGCTCTCATCAAATAAATCCAATAATATCTAGAAAAATCATCAACTATTGTCAAGAAATATCTTTGTTTATACATCGTATAATGTCTATACGGCCCCCAAATGTCTACATGAATCAGGGAAAAGGGTTGTTTAGAAATGGAGGAGGAAATGGGGAATGGATTACGTTTCTGTTTAGCTAGGGGACACACAAGACAACTAGAAGTACAATCTGCTGGAGTAACACTGGGATCCTTCTTATGAATCTCCTTTATTCTTGATTCACTAAGGTGACCCAATCTACAGTGCCATAGAAGCTTTTTATAGTGTTGAGGAGTGGTCTGAATAAGCTGAGTATTGGCTGATTGAGATGAGATTGAGTTTGCTGATGGCACATTGGGTAGGATTTGTAGATGATATAGACCTTGACAATTGTCTTCTTGCTGATTTGGTCCTGAAACCGTTTAAGTATGCAAAAGGTTACGGAAAGAACACATTACATTTTGACCTTGTTGATTGAGAATCGTATCTGTGGCTACGACTGTTTTACTGGTCTGTCTGTCCCCAATAATTATCAAACAAGTTTTAGATTTGAAGTGCACCTCATAATTTTCTGACAAAACAAGCTTACTGAGTGAAATGAGGTTAAAAGCAAAAGAGGGTACAAACAGAACATCTTTGAGTGTTAGCATTGAATTAATAACGACAGTGCCAATGTGTGAGACTTTGACACGCTGGGTATTAAGCAGAGTGGCATACAAGAAATTTACTGACTTACAAGAATCAAACAAAGAAAGGCTGCAACAGATATAATCTGTGGCTCCAGAATCTACAATCCAAGTGTTTAAATCCTCACCTACATTTTTACCTGCCTGCTTACCGGAAGTGGCAAGACACTGTGCACTCATCACTGCATGTTGGCCTTCTGTGCACTCATGGCTTTGATAGTCCTCTCGTTTGCCTCTGTCATTGTACTCCTGGAGCAGATTCACCAACTGGACCTATTTCTCTTGAGTTAAGGGCAAATTGTTCTGTGAATTAACAGAGTTTGAACCCTGTGCTACAAAATAATTGTCATCACACTGATTAGCGGTATTCTGTTGATATAACTCCTGATCACCAGCAACGTAATTCACTTGCGGCTTATGTTTAAATCCTGGTGGAAAACCCATGCTTTCTATAGCATTTATCCACTGTGTGTCCTGGTGTATTACAGAACGTACAAAATAGGCGCCTATAACCAGACTGATTATATCCTTTTTGCGATTCTCTCTTGTAGTTTCCTCCTACTGGCTTTTGCACAGCCAGAACAGACCCAGACTCAGATATATTTTCAGAAGAAAATTGAGTCCTAAGATTAACTAGAGCAGTTGGACTATTACTAAACTGCACTTGACCATTACCGTATACCAGTTTTCTTTCTAATTTTACAGCCATCGCAAATGCTGTGTTGATATCAGGAAGGGGACTAGTAAGAAGAATTTGTGATTTAACCACTTCATACTCATCGTTTAAACCTTTCAAAAACTTGATGACATAGTCATATTTTATGAATTTCCTTACTTGTGTTGAGAGATTACATGTACATATAGCGCAAGAACATACAGGAATGGATCTCAAAACTAACAGCTCTTCCCAAATTACTTTGAGCCTAGTATAATATTCTGTCACTGACATATTATCCTGTTCAACTACAAAGAATGCTTCCTGTAAATCAGATAATCTAAATGCGTCTGCATTTCCATATCTAAATTTAAGATCTATCCAAATATCAAAAGCATTATCAATCCACATGGGACTTTGACTAATACTAGGGACAACAGAGTTTACCAGCCACGACGCAACCATGTTGTTCGCCTTAGACCAGGCATTGAATCTCCTACTATTCTCTGGTGGTTTCACAATTGTTCCATCAAGGAATCCTGCCTTGTTCTTGGACTCCAAGGCTCTTCGAATTGTCCTGCTCCATCCGTGGTAGTTATTTCTGTCCAGCAGCAGTTGAACAAGAACTAATGCAGGACTGTCGCTGGGATGCAGATATAGTGGATCATCTGTCGGATCTGCATTCAGAGTTTGATTGTGTGTAGATGGTGACGGTTGATTGTTTGCCATAGGTGAAGAATCAGGAGATGAAAATGTACCAAAATTCATCAAAATTGCTCTAATACCATGTTGAAAATCATTCACCAAGCGTTTACAATCGATTTACACAGTATCTCAAACAAATGAATCATGCGAAATCAATATATGAATATAATGAAGAATGAGAGAGGATAGAACACTCGTTTGAGAAGAGAGAATTAGAGAGAAAATCAACAACTGAATTGATATCTGAGAATTCCACCAAGAAAAAGAATGTGTTCAACCTATTACTCAACACACGGAAATAGGCACGGGAGGAAGAAGAAATATCCCGCCAAATATAAACTAGTGGTGACATTACCACACTACCCTTACTAACTGTCTATCTACATTAAGTAGCAAAGGGTATAAATGTCATTTGCGCCCCTAACTCTCAACTGCCAAAAGGATTCCATTGTAACTGTTTCCTCCGCTGCACTTCGTCTCCTTCCCTTGCAGTGATCAAGCATTCAACTCCTCTGCTATTCCATCTCAAGCGTAGATTAGTAATCAATCCAACGTTCCAAACAACACTTCACACGGATTGTGCTTCTTGGTTCACATAGTCATCTCCATTATTGCTCTTCTCATTTGCAGCAACCTCCCATTTGCGATTATGTTCCAGCTGCTGAGCTTTGTTCTTCAACAAAGCACTCGCAAGCATCTTATTGTTAGGTAACTTTGATCGTAGAGACTTGTGGTTAAACTAATATGTGGCAAAAGAGATGTCCACACGATTGTATAATCGTGTATAAATTTTGTTTTCGAACGCTAATCATGTATAATTAGACTTTATGGCTTTTAACGGGAAGTAACATTCAATATTATCTTCTATTTTATTCTGAAATCATGCATGTGCAACAAATTAGTACATTAGGTAGGACAAAAGTAATATGCATAAAATGATCATTGATCAAAGGTCTCTCTTCTCTTCCATGATTAAGGATTTTTTCTATTTTTAATAATTAATGCAGTGAAAAATTTAGTGAAGATAACTGCATTGATCTTGACACGCTGACGATTATATTACCAAATTTTCTATCTTTAATCGCCTAATTTTATTCTTCCAGCTCCCACGAGATAATCAGCATATGTTAGCAGAGAAAGAAGCTATATATTACTTGCTATTCTGATGACTTTTTTTTTTTTTTGTGTTGTACCTCTTGAAAGTTGGTTAAACACCACTAAAAGACAAAAAAAAAATATCTATAAGGAAGACCGACGCTTTGTGAAAAATACTATCATAAATATTGAGATAGAATATGTTTATTTGTTAAAAAAACAACTACGAGTTCTTCGCCCACTTAATATGTTATTTTAAACCACTCAAATTCTGCAGATCGTGCGATTAGATAATATTTTCATGTTTTACATACATCATTTTATAAAATTATGATAGATTACAGGAGAATGAATTGGGTCGAAAAGTCGAGGTCTTTTTCTCGTTTCTTTTGAACTTCACACATTTGGCCACTCATACTCGAAAGGGCAATTGTAGCTTCTCTGCAGCTCTGACATTATCAATGGATATCAAAGTGGGGTGCCACTATGGTTGGATGATTCTACCAATTAGAGCTACTTTAGTTCATGATGACCATGAACAAAGCGTAGGAATATAAAGCTTAATAAATTCAAATCAAATTAGCATAATCTGAATCCGTTTTAAATTTTAGTTTAGCCCTTTGTTAAGAATATTGTTCGTCCCATGTTAGTAACTCTGTAAAAAAATATTTGGGTTATATAAAGATAAGGTACAACCATCTATTGCTTTAAGGTTTTGATTGGATGTGGACCTCAAAGTCAAGTTTCATTATGATATTAGAGTCAATTTTAAAATGTAGACTCACAACTTGTCTGACTCATGGTTGACCATTTATTGTCTCTTTTCATCCTAGTCCAGATGTTCATGTCTGGCTTGTGAACTTGCCTGACTCGTAGTTGGCCATTTATTGTCTCCTCCCAGCCTAGTTTAGAGGTTCATGTCTGGATTGTGGTTTGTGATTGAAGACGGATTCTAAAACACTTGTGTATAGCGTGTGTGGATGTTAAGTCACATCGCCACGTGAAGACGGGTGTTAAGAATATTGTTCCATATTAGCCACTTTGAAAAAAATATATAAGTCATATGAGGATAAGTTACCATCACCCATTTGTTTTAAGATTTTGGGTGGATATAGACCCCACCTTATTTAACACCAAGTTTCAATACCCTTACACTTTCTTTTGTTCGCTAAAGGGATCAAGATAAATCACGCAAACCATTATGATCTCAAGAAAACCGAATTGCTTGAGACCATTACGATCTCAAGACTTTGTCACCAGTTAGAACTACTTCAGGCCAACCAGACACCCCTCCCCACCCACTCCCCCGTCCGCTTCTTTTCTTTAACAGTAAAAAGATAAAAATGAGACATAGTTAAACTGGCTAAAAGTTGAGATCTCTGGACGAGGGACCAAATCCTTCTAAGTGAAAGATTTAATCATCTTTTAAAGTGATTTGCATGCCACCTTATGATAGTGGCTTATTTAATGTACTTGGCATGTATTTGTATTGTTGGAGAAAAATTTGTAAATGAGTTTGTCAAAAGTTGGTTAGTAACATACTTTGAGTTTAATTAAGATTAGTTTCGTTCGGCTCATCACTGTGATGACCTCTGCCTTGCACTTCGGCTCATCACTGTGATGGCACTTCGGCTCATCACTGTGATGACCTCGGCCCTGCACTTCGGCTCATCACTATGACGGCACTTCGGCTCATCACTGTGATGACCTCGGCCTTTCACTTCGACTCATCCCTGTGATGACCTCGGCTCTTCACTATGTTGCTCATTCCTGTGCTTTACAGAATGTTAGATTCGTTCTCTAATAGCTCTCTGTTCGTATGGGATAACATGTATATCATGTAATTTTATGTATTTATCATATATTATGTGCTATTTATATTCATCATGTGGTGACATATATAGTATATATCAAAAAAGAGGGGGGGGGGGGGAACAACTACTATTTCGGTTTTTGGTGATTTTGAACAAAAACAAGATTTGGCTACCAATTAGAGCTAGTTCAGTTTGTTGCAATTTTGAACGCAAACAAACCGGCATGTAGTTTCAGTTTACCACCACCAACAACAATATTAACTTATTGCCTTAGAACCTCCCGCATATGGCAGGATATGAAAAGTCAGATGTACGCAACTATATCCGTTTGTTAGACACGCACAGAGGTTATTTTCAGATGACCTATAATGAGGCGTCAAGTTATGTCGATCAACTGTTACTTCACAATATAAAAGAAGGCGCGGCTAATTTAGTGAGTTAGTTTGTTTTATTCATCATATTCCAAAACCAAAGAAGAATGCGTCATTCACTCTATTGTAAATGGAAACTTTACCACCCTAGACCAAATTCAAATTAATATAATACTAATCTGTATTATATTAATTTGGTTTAAAAAAATAATTGAGATGTAGTATTTGAGATTTTCTTTTAACTGGGTCAAAAATTATGACACAAACTTATTGCATTATACAAAGAAAGCCACATTCTTGCCTATAGATATCGCCGAAAGCAAATTGATGTATTCATTCTGCCTCGTTCTCTGCAAATGATAACTGCTCCTATATGTTAGCAACCAACACAATCACATACTAATTATTATTCCAATAAACCACTTCTTAAATAATCCATCTGTTAAAGTAAACAAAGGGGTATGGGAAAAAGTTGACCAGTGGCTAACAATTGCAAATAAATGTATCACTAAACAGACGTATCGTAAAGCTATATGAAATAACATTAATGACGTGCAGCCCTACTCAACTTTTATCATAAAAATCTTAAAAGCCTTTGAGATCTATACAACCACATAGGTACCTATAGGTGACGCCAAAAACGTTACTCGTAGCTCAATAGGTATTCGAATAGCGAATTGCTCCTGTAAAATGATATAGAGTCTGAATCTGAGAACTACTGTCTGAGTCAGAAATTTCAGAGCCAATTGAGATATGGATATTGGTCCAATTTACATTACACGTCTCATGGATACCTCCATAGTAACCACTTCATCTATGAGACTATTGAGACAGTAGGAGCTCCGGAACCAGAAATTTGTTCTTTTGCTTATCTAAAATGAGGAGAGAAAAAGCTAAGAAGAAAACGACTCATCGGCTTAATAGACCTGCCAAGAAAAATGCAGTGTGGGCTAACATGTGTCTCCCTATATTTAATTAGGCTATCGTGTTCCTAACCTATTAAACCTTTTTTCTGAATATTTTCCAGATACAACCATTTGGAATAATGTACAGCCCGGAAAACGGGTCGCTGTCCCTTCAATTTTGGTATTATTGTTTTGTTTTTATTTTTTTTCTTTTGTCCTCATTCATTGTGTTATCTAGACACTTCGTCCAAAGCATATGTCAAATATGGTAGAATTAATTTGTTCAATGATTCGGAAAATAAGATGTTGTGGCTTTACTCTGGTAATACAAAAGCCCTCAGTTTTTTGCCATATGACAAAACCTGTATATCCACACATACGCCTCTAATTTATCGTCCTTAATAAGGAGAAAGTATATATGCATAGAAATCCTCGAGAGAGACATGAATTAAAGCATACAATATACTTTTATAGACAAAATTAAAGGGTCAGATACCCAACTGAACAGCATGATATATCCTATTTCAGACAATACAAAATTTGTTTAAGAAAGATCGGAAAGATTTATTAATGGATAAAAAATGTTTGCGACAGCACAGGAAACATCAAGATTTTCTAACGAATAAAAAATTATTGGCGATTTATGGTCTGACATTAATAATTTATAAAATAAAAATGAAATATGGGTGATTTCCCAACTTACATTTAAGAATTTGTTTAAGAAAGAAAATTGACGTCCCCAAATCAGTCAATTTATATAATACACGTTCATTCACCTAACAATTGTCACACATTTTAGACTACAAACAATACAAACACTCCAAAAACTTATATCTTAAACAAACACGTAAAAGAAACCTACATTTTACAGAGTACAAACACGTAAAAAAACGTAAATCTTACATAACACATATTTATTTAAACACGAACACAACAAATATGCAGAAATCATAAACGGTATATAATACGCATCCATTATCGCCGTTCCACATAACCTTAGAAACTTCTGCAAAAGGATAAATATATATGTTATATGACTTGACTTGGTGGGGAAGGCAAATTTTCTTTTCTTTTTTAATAAATTGTTAATGTAATGAGAAAATCACCTATATATACATATGTATATATTATTTCGGAAATTCTTAAAGTCAGCTTCATAAATCGGCAACAATTTTTGAACTCATAAAAAACGTTGATGTTTCTGTGTTGTAGCCAACATTTTCTTATCCATTAAGAAATCTAGCCGATCTTGTAGTTATCGCCAATAATTAAAAAAACATTTACAAGCGCTTGCCCATTTTTGGATTATCGCCAAAATTAAAAATTAATTTCTTTAAAACAATCTTTTTAAATCTTGGCGATAGCTGAGAAAACAGTAAGATTAGCAATAATTTTGTAATTTACAGAAAAGCCACCATAAAAAGTAAATGATTAAAAGATTCAGGTTTAGAAAGTAATTGATTTCCGCTTACTTTTTGTCATTATATTCTTATGTAAAGGACATCATTTGAAGTAGCATAATCTTGCCGGCAATTGCTATATATAATTTTTATAGTGGTTTAGTCGATATACTGCATAGGATGTGGCTTCGCCAATATACTGCATAGAACTCGACTTATTCAATGTATTCATTAATTGTATAGCATGTAATTCTACTATTTGATAACATATAATATTTGCTTGTACTATGAAAATAATAATAATACAGAGCCGAAGTCCTCAGAAAATTTAGCGTGGGGGCAGAAAATGTCAAAGGTTAAAGAATAATTTATAGATATGTACATTGATGTGATTGTGAATGTAGCAGCTTTGAAAGAATAGCTAATAAATATTTAAATGACATATGTAAACATTAATAGGAGTTGCATTCAAAATATTCAATTTTACTGTGCAAGAGGTAATGAGCAGCAAAAGTTTAAAGAATAAAACAAGGAAGGAGGTGTGACAACAAACGGTGGGGCTTCGGGGATCGGGATTTGCAGTAGCCATATTGTTTGAGATTTTGAGCCTGATTTTTTTCTTCTTCCGAGTAAAAGATTAAGTCTTTGGTATAGGAGGTTTTCATTCTTCATTCCCATAAAACAATATGGAAGTTATAAATTAGAAATTTAATGATTTACTAAATTGGTAAGGTATTGTTAGAATCTACACAATGAGTTTACTCTAAAATTAGACTATAACACCGCACCTAATTGGGTAGGATTCAGTCTTTTAACCTTCAGACACATATAACATTATTGCTTTCAAGCTGCGCATATCTTGATTCGACCAATCACTTTTATTAGAGAAATGTCCCCATCGAAGTACCACGAGAGCTATGTCAGAAGGTTGAACCTAATTTCTTTTGGTTACATCTATGTAAGCCCTTCTGTGTGAGGTGTATGATAAAATCAATTCAATTGGTATTCAGGTGGTAGATTATATTACAAAAGGTTGTTGGTTCGACTTTTGGTTGGTAAATTACATTACAAGAAGTCACCAGTTTGACTCTGGACTACCGTAGTATGCGTGTTACGGTCCTGCCATCAGCTTCTTATAACAAAACAGACTTGATATTGACAACTTGTGTGCACTAAGTAAAAACCTCCTACCTAAGAGGCAACATAGCAATTCTGATTTACATTCTCTACAAATCGCTTTGAGTCTGAAACGTTAGAGACCTTCTGAGTTAATATATGATATTTTGTACTACAAGATTTATTAAAATGAAGAGACAAAAGAAAGAAGATATAATAGTTTAATCAAGATTTATTAAAAGGAAGAGACAAAATAAAAGATATATAGCAGTTTAATCGCAATTGATGTTACATAGGACTTAGATGTGGGTTAAACATTTAAAAGGACACATGTAATGATTAATAGGAGTTGCATCCAAAATATTCAATTTTACTGTGCAAGAGGTAACGAGCAGCAAAAAATTTGAAGAATAAAACAAACGGTGGGGCTCCGGGGATTGGGATTTCCAGTAGCCGTACTGTGTGAGATTTTGAGCCTCATTTTTTTTTTTTCTTGGAGCTTTCGATTCACTCCCATACAATTGAGTGAAAGTTGCAAATCAGACAGTTTACTGATTGACAAAGTATTGATATAACTCACCTAAAAAGCCTACTACAAACCATGACGGTAACACAGCATCAAATTGAATCAGATTTAAGTTTTTGACCTTTATGTGTTGGATTTAATTTAATAAACCCCTGAATAGGACCGTTTAATCGAATCAATGGACAAAGTAACAAAATGCGGAAATTATACCTTGCTCCATTGCTGTTGTTAATCTGAACACGTACGCTGCAACTGCTCCGGCTGATGAAGAATCTGGTGTGATCCAAGGATTCACGACCTCTCACCAATTGTTGATACACCCCTTGACTGGTTTCAACAATTCACTGCTTTACCCGATGGAGAGGCTAGGCAGTGTGAGCTTTATAGAAAACTTGGCACACCTTCCCTCTAATATACTGTAATGGCGATATACTGTATGCGTCTGTTTTGATTTGATGATCTGAGGAGGTGAAGCCTCCTCCTTTATATAGAGGGGATGGAATGATCTGATAGGTTAGGATTTAAATTTAAACTTAAATTTAAACTTAAATTCAAATTTAAATCTGAATTCAAATTTAAATATGAATTTAAAATCCAACCTTATCTTCCTTTATATTATCTAATATTTAATAATAATAAATATTATTATTAAATATTATTTAATATTTAATTATTGTGTCAATAATTATCTACTAGCCACACGTGGGTTGTCGCCCCTCGGTGACCAGATGTCATAACTTTATGGTCGTTGCACTTTGAGCCCATCCATCGCGGTCTCTGACCATATGACTGTCTACATATTCGGGGTTTCCATTTAGACCACACTATACATCCACGAACATACCCGATGATCACTTAACGTGTGGATGTTTTACGTAATAATTAATATTATTACGTGACATATGTGACATATAATATTATCATACATAACGTCCACCTTATGATTAATTCTTATAAACCTTATCAACGTGCTGCGCATCACACGTATCTCGAATTAATCCCAACAATCTCCCACTTGGACTATGTATGTATCTTATGTTGAGAAATATGTTTGGATAATTTTCAAAGTCATGATTTTAAGTGATGAATACTTAAAATGTCACATATGGTGTTATAAATGAAAGAGTTGAATAAGTGAAGAAAAATGACACGATGTCTAGGGCTGTTATAAATATTTTTCTAAAATGTGATAAAATAGTTGTTTTTATTTTTACATGATTTATATATGTTTATCATGTTGTGATCATGTGATTTTTATGATGATAATATCTTGTGACTAATATGCCCTCCAAGTTTCTACAACTTACCAAAAAGGGCAAAAGTGGTATTTTGAGTTTTGTAGGTACTCGACATGGTGAATATGATTCAAGAAGATATTATCATCTTATTTATTATCAAGAATGTGTTATTATATTTAATTATGACCATCGGGGTCATTTCTGGAGTTTTATCTCACTAGGGGCATTTTGGTCATTTTACCCCCGAAGACAGTTTCGGTATTTTTACTCAAGGAATCTCTTGAGTATCTTATTATATTCATTCTGGAGTTCATTTAGTATATTCTTGAAGATTATTTGGTGGTTTTCTATGTTATTCTCTCATTTGATGATTTTATCGACGGTAGCGGGATATGTGACGGTATTCGATGTCACGTTCTATTTTTTCTTGAAGACCCTCTTATATATGTTATAAGAGGATATTAATCATCATCTTTTAGAGATTACAAGGTGTCCTTGGTGCAAGCTTCATCAAAATGTGTCAAGGAGAAATGGGAATTTTGATATTATATGTTGACATAACCTTGTCAACTATTATTTGTTGATTTCTCCTCAAAAATCTGAGTTGGTATACATATACACAGCCTCCAAAACGTGATTATACAGGTGGAGATGATGTTTTTCTCATTTTATGAGTTGGAGACAAGAAGACAAACCAAAAGCAAGCTAGTTGGCAAAAGTTGCCAACTTGAAATTTCAAATTTGAATGTAATGGAGACAAGATTGTTGGAGATGATTATGGAGGTGTTTTAATTCAAAATTCTCAGCCATCATATGGTCTAAAAGTTGGAGGGAATATGCCATCAATTCACTCTATAAATAGAAGGCAAGGTGAAGAAGAGAAGACACACACTTGAAAGCAAAATTGAAGATTGTTGTCTTGCTATTCTCTTCTCATATTTTCGTTCATACTTTGTGTAGCTAAGGTGTTCCAATTTTCTTTGTTGTCCAGCTACACTATACACACCTTCTTGAGTTTGATTTGTATGATTGATTAGCCAAATTTATAAGGCTACATCAATAGGTGGTAGAGGTGTTGTAACCAAGAGTTGCATAGAAGTGATTATCCAAGTCTTGAATAGGGTTGGTGTATAACCCAAGGATCAAGCTTGGCTCTTGTTGTAAGGTGTTCATTTGATAGTGAAATCCAAGGAAAGGTGTTCCTTGGGACTGGAGTAGGTCACATTGACCGAACCAGGATAAATTCTCGGTGTTCTTCTCTTGTTTCTTTATTTCTATTTTCTGCCCGTTTTTGACTGCAGTTTTCACACAACTTCTCACAATTTGAAAAAATAGCTAAACATTTTCAAAATTCGTGATTTTTGGTGGAGTTATACTTTAGACTGTTAGATTTCATTTGCAATAAGAATCACTTGATTTGAGCAAGGGAAAGTTAGTCTTTCAGTCTTTGCAAGATAACTGCTCCAATCTGGATGCAATCTGACCAGTTTTTAGAAAACTTAAATTCTGTATTTTTCAAGAGTTTGTTAAGGTCAGGGTCTTTTGGAAACTTCATCTACACATCCTAAGGAGTGTTTTGATATAAAGATCAACCTTTTTGGTTGAGTATTCAAAGAGAAACACGTTTTGCAAAATCAGCAACATTCTGTCCAATTCTGTCCAGATTGACCATCTGAATCTTTTTATTTATTTGAAGGGTCAAATGATCTTATTTTTCTCTGATTTTTGGATAGAGTCTTGTTAACTCATTGAATTTAAATTCTGGAAGGTTTCATAATTTTTGGAGTTGTGTACAATTATTTGTGAATTTTTGAAAAACGGGTTCTGAATCTGAGGTGGTTTCAGATTCTGTTTTCAAAGGGGATTTTAACAAAGGGTTGTAGTGTAATTTCCGCTAACCACTATTCACCCCCCCTCTAGTGGTGTTTATTGCAGGTGCACGGTCCAACATTTGGTATCAGAGCCAGACCAACACCACTCAAAAGAAGCAAGATTCAACACCGTACAAACAAGACAAGGCTAAGAAGCAAGAAATCATAGTTGCCTGCTAATCCCAAATCAAGAAGGTTTGGAGCATTTGAACACTTCAAGAAGGTTTGGAGCATTTGTATTCACTTGATTAAAGATTCAAGGTATTCATCTAAAATCATACATCATGTCATCTATCTCTCATAAAGGAGCGTTCTCAAAGTCTACAAAAGAGGTAACATCTACTCCTGATTTTGATTCTGATAATGAGATGACTTTCGATGAAATGTATGATGAATTCATGAAAATGCATGCTCATTGTAAAAGGTTGTCAAAAGAGAAAAAGAAACTAATTAAAGAAAATGACAAGTTGAAGACAACCAACTAGGAACTTTCTAATCAATTAGAGTCTTTCAAACAAGAGTCATCAAATGCTCTTGATTCGTTAAAGACTAAAATTGAGTCATCTAGAAATAATGAACAAACTTTAAGAACCGAAAATAGTGCGTTGAAAACCAAGATGCATGATTATGAAAATGAAGTGTCTACACTTAAATCATGCAAACTAGGTTTAGAGAAAACCTTAGAACAGTTTAAATCCGGTACAAACATGTTAGACACACTCATCTCATCACAAAATTATGGTAATGATAAAACCGGCTTAGGCTATAAAGAAGAAAATGAAAAAGTAAATAAAAAGACTAAGTTTGTTTCATTTAGTACAAAGTTGCCATATAATACAATAAAATCAACTTTGCCTGCTACATCTTCTTCTACACCTTCTTCTACTAATATCAAGGCAAAAATACAACATACACCCATAAAAGCACACATGCATAAACATGCATCTAGGCCAAACTTTGCATCTAGACAACCTAGAAATTATGCCTATATGTATACAAATGCAACGAGACATAATCAAATGCATCCAACTTATTATAATACATATAAACCTAAATATAGGCAACATACATATCCTCCTTATAAGACTTATAGGAATTCACATACATCATATGATTATACATACATGGCGCCATTCAATAAACAAAATCATATGCCTCATACTCATTATCATAGTTGGCCAAAATATGATGCATATAAACCAAGATATAACATGTATGACAATGTAGCATCTTTTAAATGGAATCGTCAAATACATGTTAATCCTCTTTATTCAACTTATGAAAAAGCAGAATATGTACCCAAAAGGTACATCCAAGTTTGGATACCCAAAGGGTATATAAACAAGGATGGAACCTCTAACATTCAAGGACCCAAGTAAAGGGTACCTAAAACTTTGTCTCCATTGTAGGAAAATTGTAAAGAGTACAAGAAGGAGGCAAAGTCAAAGAATCTAAAAACCAAGTGGTTTTTAGATAGCGGGTGTTCAAGGCACATGACGGGCAACCCCAAACTATTCACCGAACTGGAACAAATCGATAATGGAGGAAAGGTGACATTCGGTGACAACAACCAAGGCAAGGTTATTGGAAAAGGAACAATTGGGGACCCTAACACATTTCAAATACGAAATGTGTTGTTAGTAAGCAATCTTTCTTACAATTTATTAAGTATTTCGCAACTTATAGATTCTGGTTATCATGTCTCTTTTCTTCTTAATTTTTGTGATATAATAAATGAAAAAGGAGAAATGGTTTTAAAAGGAAATAGAGATGGAAATATTTATACTCTTACCTTATATAACATGTTAGATGCTAAGGTTAAGTGTCTAATATCACATGACTTAGATGTAAATTTATGGCATAGAAGATTAGGCCATATAGGAATTTCAACTATTAAGAAATTGTCTAAGAAGAATTTAATTAGAGGAATGCCTAAGTTAGACTTAGATAATTTTCAAATGTGTGAAACATGTATTAAGGGAAAACACATTAAAGAAACCTTAAAACCGAAACATGAAGTGAGTACTAGTCATGTACTAGAATTGCTTCACTTAGACTTATTTGGTCCAAGTAGGACAAGAAGTCTAGGTGGACACTACTATGTGTGTGTCATAGTAGATGATTACTCACGATACACATGGACATTGTTCTTAACACACAAAGACGATGCTCCATTGGTAATCGAAAATCTTATTAAGCAACTTGAAAATCTTTATGAAGAAAATGTTAAAAGAATTAGAAGTGATAGAGGTGGAGAATTTAAAAACAAAGATATAATTAAGTTTTGTGAATTACATGGAATAAAACATGAATTCTCACCACCAAGAACACCACAACTCAATGGAGTTGTTGAACGTAAAAATAGAACACTACAAGAAATAGCTAGAACTATGTTGTGTGAAAACAAAGTACCTAGATATTTGTGGGCTGAAGCTGTTAGTTGTGCATGTTATATAATAAATAGGCTTTCTATTAGAAAGAAATTAAATAAAACACCATATGAGTTATTGAATAATAGACAACCTAAGGTAGATTATCTTAGAGTATTTGGGTGTAAATGTTTTGTACTTAATACCAAAGATAATCTAGATAAATTTGAACAAAAGTCTATTGAATGCATATTTGTTGGATATTCAACTAACTCAAAGGCATATATGTGCTATAATCATGTATCTAGAAAAATAATTGAATCTATACATGTGAATTTCAATGAGAATGCATATTTTGATGTAAGTGATAAAAAGAAACAAGAGAATAATGTTGAAAATATGTTTGATGATGATGATATATTACTTGAGCCTGTTCATGATCATCTAGAACCAACTTCCCCTGAACAAGATGTGCATGAACCTTTAGGTGAAATAAATCAAGAAATTTTACAATTGGAACATAATCTATCTAACTTACAGGATGTTCCAATTGTATATAAAAATGTTCACACGAATGAAACATTTGAACTAAAAGAAGGTGAACCTAGTCAACTTAGGAATTGGTGGCTTATAGAAGATAAACATAAACACCCTAAAGAGCTAATCATTGGTGATCCAAGTGTTGGGGTTAGAACACGTAGAAACATAAGTCATGCTGAAGGGCATATCTTAATATCACACTTAGAACCTAAAAATATTAAGGAAGCCTTAGGCGATTTATCATGGATAGATGCCATGCATGAGGAGTTAAACCAATTTATCCGAAATAATGTATGGGACTTAGTGCCTAAACCTGAAAATAAATCTATAATAGGAACAAAATGGATATTTAGAAACAAAATGGATGAACAAGGAAACATCACAAGAAATAAAGTTAGACTAGTCGCACAAGGTTATAATCAACAAGAAGGTATAGATTATGAAGAAACCTTTGCACCCGTTGCACGACTAGAAGCAATTAGATTGTTACTTGCGATTGCAAGTCTAAGCAATATTAAGCTCTTCCAAATGGATGTCAAGAGTGCATTCTTGAATGGATACATTCAAGAAGAAGTGTTTGTCAAACAACCCCCTGTATTCGAAGATCCAAAGAATCCTAACCATGTTTACAAGCTTAAGAGAGCTCTATATGGTTTGAAACAAGCTCCAAGAGCTTGGTATGATAGATTTGCGAACTTTCTTATTGCAAATAATTATCAAAGGGGAACAATAGACAGCACATTATTTCTAAGACGAAAAGATAATGATTTGTTAATAGTTCAAATCTATGTAGATGATATAATCTTTGGTTCAACAAACCCTACCTTAGTAAAAGACTTCGAAAAATGTATGAAGTCAGAATTTGAAATGTCAATGGTAGGAGAGTTGAATTATTTCTTAGGACTTCAAATCAAACAAACCCCTCAAGGAATTCACATTAGCCAACTTAAGTATGTCAATGATATGATTAAGAAGTTTGGCTTTGAAGAATTGAAACCAACACCTACCCCTATGAGTGTTAGCACCAAACTAGACAAGGATAAAAATGGTAAAACTTTTGATGACACACTCTATAGGTCTATGATTGGATCACTATTATACTTAACTGCATCAAGACCTGATATCATATTTAGTGTGTGTATGTGTGCTAGGTTTCAATCTTGTCCTAAGGTATCACATTACAATGCAGTTAAAAAGATCTTTAGATATCTTAAGCATACACATCACTTAGGACTATGGTATGATAGAAACGCTAAGTTGGAATTACACGCATATAGTGATGCTGATTATGGTGGTTGCAAATTAGATAGAAAATCCACTAGCGGTACTTGTCAATTCATAGGAACCAACTTGATTTCTTGGTTTTCTAAAAAGCAAGCTAGTGTAGCTCTTTCTACCACTGAAGCCGAGTATATCGCTTTGAGTTTATGTACTACCCAAATACTTTGGCTTAAACAGCAACTTAGTGATTTTGGCATTAAAATGAATAAGATTCCAATTTTCTACGATAGCACAAGTGCAATTAATCTTTCACGGAATCCGGTGCTTCATTCTAAGGCCAAACACATTGAGGTGCGATATCACTTTCTTCGTGATCATGTTCAAAATGAGGATATAGTGATAAACCACATAAGAACTGATCATCAAATCGCTGACATCTTCACCAAACCCCTTAATCAAGCCACTTTTGAAAACTTACGAGCCAAATTAGGAATGATGACTTACGATACCATTGTATAGTTCTATCTTTTGCATGATTTGCAAAATAAAGGGGGAGATAGAATAAGAACATGATTTTAGTTGGTAAGTCATGTTTTAGTTGGTAAGTCATGATGAATCATATGCTAAGTTTTTATTGGTATAAATTTTGGAGCATAGGTTATGGGGGAGAGTATGAGTTGCGGGGGAGCGGCATACTATTTAAAAGTTGAAAAAATAGTTGAAAACATTTGGTTAAACTTTTGGTTATAAGTTGTGAAATTAAAATCATGTTAGGTTATTTAGAAAATCATCCAAAAGGGGGAGAATGTTGAGAAATATGTTTGGATAATTTTCAAAGTCATGATTTTAAGTGATGAATACTTAAAAATGTCACATATGGTGTTATAAATGAAAGAGTTGAATAAGTGAAGAAAAATGACACGATGTCTAGGGCTGTTAGAAATATTTTTCTAAAATGTGATAAAATAGTTGTTTTTATTTTTACATGATTTATATATGTTTATCATGTTGTGATTATGTGATTTTTATGATGATAATATCTTGTGACTAATATGCCCTCGAAGTTTCTACAACTTACCAAAAAGGACAAAAGTGGTATTTTGAGTTTTGTAGGTACTCGACATGGTGAATATGATTCAAGAAGATATTATCATCTTATTTATTATCAAGAAGGTGTTATTATATTTAATTATGACCATCGGGGTCATTTCTGGAGTTTTATCTCACTAGGGGCATTTTGGTCATTTTACCCCCGAAGACAGTTTCGGTATTTTTACTCAAGGAATCTCTTGAGTATCTTATTATATTCATTCTGGAGTTCATTTAGTATATTCTTGAAGATTATTTGGTGGTTTTCTATGTTATTCTCTCATTTGATGATTTTATCGACGGTAGCGGGATATGTGACGGTATTCGATGTCACGTTCTATTTTTTCTTGAAGACCCTCTTATATATGTTATAAGAGGATATTAATCATCATCTTTTAGAGATTACAAGGTGTCCTTGGTGCAAGCTTCATCACAATATGTCAAGGAGAAATGGGAATTTCGATATTATATGTTGACATAACCTTGTCAACTATTATTTGTTGATTTCTCCTCAAAAATCTGAGTTGGTATACATATACACAGCCTCCAAAACGTGATTATACAGGTGAAGATGATGTTTTTCTCATTTTATGAGTTGGAGACAAGAAGAAAAACCAAAAGCAAGCTAGTTGGCAAAAGTTGCCAACTTGAAATTTCAAATTTGAATGTAATGGAGACAAGATTGTTGGAGATGATTATGGAGGTGTTTTAATTCAAAATTCTCAGCCATCATATGGTCTAAAAGTTGGAGGGAATATGCCATCAATTCACTCTATAAATAGAAGGCAAGGTGAAGAAGAGAAGACACACACTTGAAAGCAAAATTGAAGATTGTTGTCTTGCTATTCTCTTCTCATATTTTCGTTCATACTTTGTGTAGCTAAGGTGTTCCAATTTTCTTTGTTGTCCAGCTACACTATACACACCTTCTTGAGTTTGATTTGTATGATTGATTAGCCAAATTTATAAGGCTACATCAATAGGTGGTAGAGGTGTTGTAACCAAGAGTTGCATATAAGTGATTATCCAAGTCTTGAACAGGGTTGGTGTATAACCCAAAGATCAAGCTTGGCTCTTGTTGTAAGGTGTTCATTTGATAGTGAAATCCAAGGAAAGGTGTTCCTTGGGACTGGAGTAGGTCACATTGACCGAACCAGGATAAATTCTCGGTGTTCTTCTCTTGTTTCTTTATTTCTATTTTCTGCCCGTTTTTGACTGCAGTTTTCACACAATTTCTCACAATTTGAAAAAATAGCTAAACATTTTCAAAATTCGTGATTTTTGGTGGAGTTATACTTTAGACTGTTAGATTTCATTTGCAATAAGAATCACTTGATTTGAGCAAGGGAAAGTTAGTCTTTCAGTCTTTGCAAGATAACTGCTCCAATCTGGATGCAATCTGACCAGTTTTTAGAAAACTTAAATTCTGTATTTTTCAAGAGTTTGTTAAGGTCAGGGTCTTTTGGAAACTTCATCTACACATCCTAAGGAGTGTTTTGATATAAAGATCAACCTTTTTGGTTGAGTATTCAAAGAGAAACACGTTTTACAAAATCAGCAACATTCTGTCCAATTCTGTCCAGATTGACCATCTGAATCTTTTTACTTATTTGAAGGGTCAAATGATCTTATTTTTCTCTGATTTTTGGATAGAGTCTTGTTAATTCATTGAATTTAAATTCTGGAAGGTTTCATAATTTTTGGAGTTGTGTATAATTATTTGTGAATTTTTGAAAAACGGGTTCTGAATCTGAGGTGGTTTCAGATTCTGTTTTCAAAGGGGATTTTAACAAAGGGTTGTAGTGTAATTTCCGCTAACCACTATTCACCCCCCCTCTAGTGGTGTTTATTGCAGGTGCACGGTCCAACATCTTAAAGATTATATGTCACCCTTTTGAGCTCATATACCTTATGTCCCTTAGTGTGTCTTTCCTTTTCCGGTCCATCAGCAAATGTTAGCAAAAGACTTAAGCCACACGCTGCCACATTGAATTAGTGAATTGTCCCTCTTAAACCATGATGCTAACATTCTACTGAATGACATGGATACTGAAATGGATATGTAGTGTGGAATTAATATGCTAGGTGATCATACATATTTAATTCTAACTTGGTCCTCTTTAGCGAGATCAATAGAATTCAGAATGTATGTCGTAACTGCTTAATGTACATTACTTCTGCAGAAAAAACTTTAATATAACCGGAATGTACATTATACTGTATGTCTGAAATAAACAACTTTATTGAACACAAGAAAAACCTTACAGATTCCCACTAGGATAAAACATCCTCAACTGGACTAAGACCATACGGCTAACATGCTTGTGAAACACTATTGGTTCCACGGCCTTAGTCAAAGGGTCGGCCACCATAGAGTCTGTACTGATATGCTCAATACTGATCAGACCATTCAGAATTCTTTCTTTAACAGCCAGATACTTCATCTCTATGTATTTCGCTTTAGATGAACTCCGGTTGTTATTTGAATATAGCACTGCAACATTATTGTCACAGTAAATCCTCATTGGAGACGTGATAGTCTCCAATACCCGCAGCCCTGTGACAAAATTACGAAGCCATATCGCCTGATTGGATGCATGGAAGTAAGCTACGAATTTCCCCTCCATAGTGGAGGACGCCAATAAGGTCTGTTTCGTGCTTTTCCAAGAGATCACACCTCCGGCTAGGGTAAACACATAGCCTGAGGTCGATTTCATGCTATCATAGCATCCAGCAAAATCGGAATCTGTATATCTAGTGATCTCTAACTTATCAGATCTCCGATACGTCAGTACGTGTTGTTTCGTTTCTTGTAAATATTTCAGCACCCTCTTTGCTGCGGTCCAGTGATCCTTACTCGAATCAAAGAGGTATCTGCCTAACATTCCTGTAATGAATGCCAAGTCTGGTCGTGTACATACTTGGGCATACATTATACTCTCTACTACCAAAGCATAGGGAGTATTCCTCATTTCCGAATGTTCAAACTCAGTCTGGGGACATTGTTTCAGACTAAATTTGTATCCTCTTGCCACAGGGGTATTAAGTGGTTTACAATTATCCATGCTATATCGTTTTAACACCTTTTCGATGTATGCCTGTTGTGAGAGACCTAAGATACCTTGGGTACGATTCCTCCGTATCTCAAGTCCCAACACATATGAGGCTTCACCAAGGTCTTTCATCTCGAAATGCTTTCTCAGAAAGGCTTTGGTGTCGCTCAACATGTTTACATCGTTTGTTGCAAGCAGTATATCATCTACGTACAAGATCATGAATATGAACTTGCTCCCACTGAACTTGTGATACACGCATTCGTCAATTTGGTTTGTCTCAAAACTGAAGGAGACAACCACTTTGGCGAATTTGAAGTACCACTGTCGAGACGCTTGCTTGAGCCCATAGATGGATTTCTTTAGTCGACAAACCATGCCTTTTGGATCTCCCACCTCGAATCGAGGCGGTTGAACCATGTAAATGGTCTCGTCGAGTTCTCCGTTTAAAAAACACAGTCTTGACATCCATCTGATGTAGCTCAAGATCTAAATGTGCCACTAAAGCCATGATTATCCGGAAGGAATCCTTTGTGGATACTGGAGAGAAGGTATCCGTATAGTCTATGCCCTCCTTTTGGGTAAACCCTTTAGCAACAAGTCGAGCCTTTTATCATTCTACGTTGCCTTTTGAATCCCGTTTGGTTTTAAATGTCCATTTGCAACTAACGGGTTTCGAACCTTTATGCAACGAGACGACATCCCATACCTTGTTGTCGTGCATAGACTTTATTTCTTCTTCCATGGCTTTTATCCACTTTTCTGAATTTCGACATTGCAATGCTTGTTGGACGTTTTTGGGGTCATCGTCCAACATATCAATATCGAATTCGTGTTCTTGGAGATACACCACATAATTTCTAGGTATGGGGTTTCTCCGTTCACGAGTGGATCTCCTTAGAGGCACTTGTTCTTAGGATACTGTAGGTTCCTGAACTGCATCAGTCGGCAATTCATCGGGTTCTTCAGTAACTTCCTCAGGAACATGAATTTGTTCCTGTGGAGCGACACTACTGGGATGAGGTACCTCAGGTGCGGGTATCGCTGATGCTATCTCCCCAAAAGATGGTTCGATTCGCATTTCTGTCGCATTTGAGTGTGCCTCATCTAACTCGATGATCTGCTGATGCAAATCATTCCCCCCAGAACCAAAGTATCCTCAAAGAACTTTACCGAATTTGTCTCGAAAAACACTGTACTTGTGGGATCGTAGAATTTATACCCTCGTGACCTTTCCGAGTAACCAACAAAATAGCAACTAACTGTTATGGTGTCCAGCTTTCTTTTGTTTGGTCTGTAAGGCTTCGCTTCTGCTGGACAGCCCCAAACCCTTATGTGGTTAAGGCTAGACTTACGCTTAGTCCATAACTCATAAGGGGTCCTTATCGTCGTTTTAGTTGGTACTCGGTTGAGGATGTAAGCTGCGGCTTTAAGCGCTTCTCCCCAGAGGAATAATGGTAGCGTAGTTTGACTCATCATACTACGCACCATGTCCATAAGTGTACGGTTTCGTCTTTCAGCTACACCATTCATGCTTGGTGATCCAGGCATGGTGTACTGAGGGACGATTCCATTTTCCTCTAGGTATTTAGCAAATGGTCCTGGACACTGTTCTCTTGATCCATCATATCGATCACAGTATTCACCCCCACGGTCTGATCTGACGGCTTTAATCCTTTTGTTGAGTTGTAACTCAACTTCAGCTTTAAAGGATTTGAACATGTCTATTGCTTGCGCTTTTTCTTTAATCAAAAATATGTAGCCATATCGCGAATAGTCGTCAATAAAGGTGATAAAATAAGAGTGGCCATTTCGAGTAACCGGATGAAATGGGCCACAAATATCGGTATGAATCAACTCTAATGGACTATTTGCACGATTTGCTTCATATCTTCGGACTTTAGTTTGTTTTCCTTTAGCACAAAATATACACGACTCTAAGTCGGTTAAGTCTAAAGGATTGAGAATTTCTGTTTTGACAGGACGTTCTATTCTGTTTTTGGACACGTGTCCTAAACGTCGATGCCAAAGTGATCCTGAATTCTCATGAGTCAATTTTGCTTTAACGTTTCGCGTTACAACGTGCAAGGTTTCCTGATTTGAAGCAACATTTATTGAATAAAGTTTATCAATTTCGAACATTACACCGTGACCAATCAATCTAAAAGCATGATATAGTTGAAAATTTTCATTTCCAAAATAACCGTAATATCCACTTTTATCCAATCGATAAAACGAAATAAGAAACAGGGCAGGACCGGATTGAACCATATCCGGCCCAGAACCCAAAACCGCCAGGTCTGCCCCAAATCTGTCAGGAGCAAAAATTGCTTCAGAATTTTCGCCAGCAGGAGTCGAACATACGACCTCCTGCCCCTTGCCTGCTGCACTAACCATTAGGCCAGAAAGCATTTTGATCAGTAAAGGGGGCCTGTATAAATTTATATATTAAATCATAAAATTCCAGAATTTCGCAAAAGAAGTTAAAATCCGCCCCTTACGGGATTTGAACCAGAGACTTCTCATTTGCATTGGCCAGCAACCTTTCTGTTTCAAATTAGAGACCTAATATATATATAATAAAACGGACAAGAAATCCAGAAACACAAAAAAACCGACCGAAATTTCGGAAGGCATGTTTGAGCACCCTATCTTTTGTTCAACGTCAGAGGTGCTGGCAAGCAGGACCAGCGCTATTTTATATCAAAAACGGTGGGAGTTTTATTTCAAACGAAAAACAAAAACTTTTCCTTTTGTCAATACTTGTTCCAGAAAAAACGGTTTTGACCCGAAAAATTTCTTTTTTTTTTTCGAACATGAACAGATTAACAGATTACATAATTAATTCGATTAAACCTCGCTCTGATACCACTTGTTGGATTTAATTTAATAAACCCCTGAATAAGACCGTTTAATCGAATCAATGGACAAAGTAACAAAATGCGGAAATTATACCTTGCTCTATTGCTGTTGTTAATCTGAACACGTACGCTGCAACTGCTCCGGCTGATGAAGAATCTGGCATGATCCAAGGATTCACGACCTCCTACCAATTGTTGATACACCCCTTGACTGGTTTCAACAATTCACTGCTTTACCCGATGGAGAGGCTAGACAGTGTGAGCTTTATAGAAAACCTTGCACACCTTCCCTCTAATATACTGTAATGGCGCTATACTGTATGCGTCTGTTTTGATTTGATGATCTGAGGAGGTGAAGCCTCCTCCTTTATATAGAGGGGATGGAAAGATCTGATAGGTTAGGATTTAAATTTAAACTTAAATTTAAACTTAAATTCAAATTTAAATCTGAATTCAAATTTAAATATGAATTTAAAATCCAACCTTATCTTCCTTTATATTATCTAATATTTAATAATAATAAATATTATTATTAAATATTATTTAATATTTAATTATTGTGCCAATAATTATCTACTAGTCACACGTGGGTTGTCGCTCCTCGGGGACCAGATGTCATAACTTTATGGTCGTTGCACTTTGAGCCCATCCATCGCGGTCTCTGACCATATGACTGTCTACATATTTGGGGTTTCCATTTTGACCACACTATATATCCACGAACATACCCGATGATCACTTAACGTGTGGATATTTTACGTAATAATTAATATTATTACGTGACATATGTGACATATAATATTATCATACATAACGTCCACCTTATGATTAATTCGTATAAACCTTATCAACGTGCTGCGCATCACACGTATCTCGAATTAATCCCAACATTATGCACAGATCGCAGTATTGTTCTCCTGCTACGCATAACTTGGTTCGAACCTACGTCTTTTTTGAAGAAATTTTCTAATTCAAGTACCAAAAGAGCTATGTCCTGAAGATTGAACCAGATTTCTTTTGTTTACAATCTATGTCAACCCTTCTGTGTGAGGTGTGTGATAAAATCACTTGAATTGACATTCGGATGGTAGATTACATTACAAGAGTTTGTTGGTTCGACTCTTGGCTAATAAATCATATTACAAAAGGTCGCTGGTTTGACTCTTGACTGGCGCAGTGTGGTGTTAGAGTCCTGCCGTCAGTTCTTTATACCGAAGCGGACTTAATCTTGATACTGTGTGCACTAAATAAGAACCTCCTACCTACCTAAGCGGCCATATAACAATCCTGATTTACATTCTATACAAATTTTTTGAATCTGATACGGTTGAGTTTCGACTCAAAATATGATATTCTTTACTACAAGATTTATTAAAATGAAGAGACAAAAGAAATAAGATATAATAGTTTAATCAATATGGTATTTTAATCACAATTGATGTTACATAGGACCTAGATGTGGGTTAAAAAGCGGCAGCCTAAAATTGCAGTTTGCAAAGGCAATTGTCTGTTGAATCAGAACCAGAAAACTGAGACAATTGTTTAAAGGGCAGTAGAGTCTCCAAAAAGGGGATGAAATCTCCTCACCCTACTTTTCCTCACCCCACTCATGACCGCGCGACACGTGGCATCAGGGTGGAGTGGTGAGGCTAGATGCGGGTGACCCTCATCTAGCCTCACTATCCATCTTTGCTGCCACGTGTCATGCAGTGACGCGTGCGGTGAGGAAAAGTTGATGAGGAGATCCTACCCCAAGTAGCAGCAGCCACCTACGCCCCAAATTTACAGCCTTTGTCTTGCATGCATATACATGCACCTCTGTACACTTTCAACTGCACTCAGTCATGGTACCCTACTTCCCGACTCCCACCCCTACCGACGTCAACCCCATCGAGGTGGGGATACAAATCCATAAATCCTCTTAGCTGCCAATGTCATTTATTCAGTACTCAGTGATATAATTGTTCTTAATTCGTTCCCAATCAACAACCTATAATGGTTATACATCCCATGATAAGTCACATTCTTTTCTTTCCTTTCATTACTTTCGCTTAAATAATTCAAGTTATTTAGTTGATCTCATTGTGTATATACAGAGCCGGAGGTCTCACTAGAATCAAACTATCTATTCCTTGAATATAGGTATTGTTTGCATGCCGCTCACACTCTTTATACCCTAACGATGACTTTTGATGTTGTTGGGATATACTGTGTGTCATTGATTGATTGATATTAAACATCATTGTATGATCATTGAAGCTATCATAATTTTTCAGTTTTAATTTTTCGATCCATCGCTTGCTTATAATTAATTTATTACTTTTATAAGATATTTAAAAAGGCTAACTTTAGAACAAAAACATATTTCACTAGGTTTAGTATGAAAAATAGTCTATATTTTATGACACTAAAAATTATATACAAGACCAAAGTGATACGGAAGACGTATAATAAGTCGTATGTTATACAATCATAATTACCTTATGTTAATTTATTCACTCCTATGCACAATCCAGCTATAAACATAATGTAACAATTACACTAATATTATGGATACTTCTATTGTTTCAAAATGACACGGTAACAAATGTTGGAAAAGTACGTCAACGTACTTTAAAATATGCTTCAAATTTATACAAAAAACTTGTATTATGTTTTTTGGGAGAGTGCAAGATGATTTGGTCACTTGAATCGATCCATGTGTTGGCTGGATCGAACCAAGTGAAAGCTGGAATAAAGTTGAGTGTTATGTTGGATACAGATTGATCACATCGATCGATCGATGGTATGGATGCAAAGCTGGAAACTCTCTGTCCAATATAGATCGATCACATGGATCGATGGATGTGACTTCGATCAGGATCCAAAGTTGGAACTCTCTATCCAACATCGATCAATCACATCGATCGATCGATGTGCCAACAGTCAGAACCTTTCATTTTGAATTGCATCTTTTGATCCAAGATTCACTTCCCTTCATACTTGAACGGCATACAACTAACTATGGAGGTTATCTAAATTGCTGAAATGGGTTTTGATAGTGGTTTTTACACGACCCAAGGCTTATATATAGTATGCCTTGTTATCTTGAATATCATATAACAAGTTTTACAAAATCTGAAAACTTTCAACACTTTGTCATCCTCCATCTCTTCTTCCTCCTCTATCAACTACTTCTATAGCAAGTTCAACCTCTATCTAGTAGAGCAAACTAAAGAGAGTAAGCCATTATATCTTGGGAAGCATTAGTCTTGTTGTCTACCTTGCTCACTGGTAGAGACTAAATTGCTTTAAGGACAGAGTTATCAAGAAATTCGTCTCGGATTTCCGTGTTGTTTTTCTTGTTTGGTTTTCTATCCAGTGTCATATTTTCCAACATTCCTAAAGCAATTTACTATGGCAACCAAACAGGCTCTTTTAGACGTGTCGAAGTTGGAGCCATTTGATGGCAAATTTTACAAAAGATGGGCATCAAAAATGCTGTTCTTTTTGGAAATGCTATCTGTTTCATACGTGCTCAAGACGGACAAACCAAGCGATGAAACATAGGCACGCAAGTATGATTCAGGCAATACTACTTGCAGACTCCATATCCTGCACTTCTTAGCCAACTCCTTGTTTGACATCTATGTCAAATTTAGCTCATCAAAGGAGATTTGGTCAGCACTGAAAAGTAAATATGGTGCTGAGGATGTTGGCAAGCGTAAGTACGTGGTGAGTGAGTTTTTGAAGTTCCAGATGATGGATCATGCTCTAATCAATGATCAAATCCATCAATTTCAACAACTGGTGGATAATCTGGAACAAAAAGAGATTAAGATCAAAGAGACCTTCCAGGCCACAACACTATTGGAGAAACTTCCCCCCTCTTAGAGCAAATACAAAAAGAGAGGGAAAAACGATGATGCCAAGTTGTCTCTAGATACAGTCATCAAGCACATACGCATTGAAGAGAACAACAGAATGGAAGATGAGTCTCATAGTGAAGAAGGAGTCAAGGCCAATGTTGTTGAGCACGCTGCGAAGAAACAGAAGTTCCAAACCAACAACTGCACAAACAATAGTGGTGGAAACGAAGGTAAGAAAGTTTACATGCAAGTCCAAAATAAAATCAAAGGAGTTTGCTAGGTTTGTGGGAAGCCAGGACACTGAGCAGTCAATTGTAGAAAATTTAAAGGCCAAAACAGCAACCAAGCAAACCTTGTGGAGGATACAGGCGCAGCAGATGATTTCATTGCAGCGGTCAATCTAATAGAGGTAAACCTTGTCAGTTGTGAAACAGAACGGGTGGTAGACACAGGGGCACCAGGCATATTGTTACCAGTAAGGACCTATTTTCTGATTATCAAGAAATAGATAGTAGTGAACAAGTCTTCTTGGGAGATGCACATGGTACCCAGGTTCTTGGAAAGGGTAGGGTGCTTCTCAAGTTAACCTCTGGAAAGAAACTGGAGTTAAGCAATGTGTTGCATGATCCTGCTATGCATAGGAACTTGATATCCAATATACTACGGACTTGTTCTCGAGTCCGATAAACTTGTCTTATCCATAAATAGGAGTTTGTTGGCAAGGGATTTTGTAATGGGGGGTTGGTTGTTCTTGACACCATTTGTTTGTCCAATTATAAAGATGCATCCAGTTCAATTTACTTTGTTGAGTCTCTTGATGTGTGGCGTGTTAGACTAGGACATGCAAACATAGAAGTCATAAAGAAACTCAAAAACATGAATATGATTTCTTATGACGGTGATAGTTTGCAGCAAATGTGAACACTTGTTGAGGTTAAACATTATAAGAAACCTCATAAGAAAGTTGATAGAGTTTCTCAAGAACTTGGTCTAATTCACAGTGACTTAGGAGATTTTAAGAATCACGTGAGTAAAGGTGGTAAAGGTATTATGTTACTTTTATTGATGATTACTCTAGATATGCAAAAGTATATTTGTTGAGTCATAAGGATGAGACCGAGTCTATGTTTATGAACTACAAGAATGAAGTTGAAAATCAGTTAGATTTAAAGATCAAAAGACTTGGAATTGATAGAGATGGTGAATATAGTACAAATTCTTTACAAATATTTTGTGAAGAAAATACAATTATTCATGAAGTCACACCCCCGTACACATCTCAATCTAACAGAGTAGCCGAAAGAAAGAACACAACACTCAAAAATATGATGAATGCAATGTTGATTAGTTCAGGATTGTCAGACAATTCAGTGGGGTGAGACAATCTTGGTTGCATGTCATATTTTGAATATAATACCTCATAAGAAGTTAGATAAAACGCCTTATGAGTTGTGAAAAGGCTACGCACTTAACTCGAGTTATTTGAAAATGTGGGGGTGTTTTAGCCAAAGTCGTTATTCTTGATTTAAAAGAAGTAAAATCGGATCCAAGACAAGGGATTGTGTGTTCATGGGATATGCTCATAATAGTGCAGCATATAGATTCATGGCTATAGATAATAGTTATATATTAGAATCTAAGGATGCTGAATTTTTGAACATATCTTTCCTATGAAAAGACAATCCGAAGTTGTCTCCAAATTTGAGATAGGTGAATCAAGTAAAACCGAAGTTAATAAGGAGTTGATCTACCTAGAAGAAGCAAGAGACAAAGAGTTGAGGAATCATTTGGGAACAATTTTACAACAATTTTCATTTTATAAGATGACCCCAAAACTTATGGAGATGCCATTAAATCAGCAGATTCTAAGTTTTGGAATGAAGCAATTAATAGTGAGCTTGAGTCAATCCTAAGTAACAACACTTTGGAATTGGTAGATTTGCTAGAGGTTGTAAACCTATCAGTTGTAAATGAGTCTTTAGGTAGAATCTAAAGGCGAATGGGACAATTGATAAGTTTAAAGCTAGGCTCATCGCTAAAGGGTTCGCGCAACAAGAGGGTATAGATTTCTTTGGAACTTACTCTCCGGTTGCTAGAATCACTACTATTAGAGTGTTAGTAGCACTTGCTTCCAGTTATGAACTTGTTATTCATCAAATGGATGTAAAAACAGCATTTTTAAATGGAGACTTAAAAGAAGAGATATATGAAAAACAGCCAGCGGATAAGACAGTTAAAGGGCAAGAACATGAAATGTGTAGACTTAAGAAATCTTTGTATGGGCTTAAGCAAGCACATAAACAATGACACAAAAAAATTTGATAACGCAATGGTCTCACATGGTTATGCAGTAAATGAAAGCAATCGTTGCGTATATAGCAAATTTGTTGGTTGTGCTGGTGTCATTGTTTGTCTTTATGTTGATGATATGTTAATATTTGGTACTCACATAGATGTTGTAAATACGACGAAATCTTTTCTGTGTTCTGTTTTTGACATGAAAGATATGAAAAAGGCAGATTTGATTCTTGGACTTAAGTTAGTGGAGAAATGTAGAGGTTGTAGGACCTGTATAGCACCACTAGAATGGGGGTTGAATAATAGGCGCGGAAAAATTGGTTTTTAAAATATTTTGACCCAAAAACCTAACTTCTGAAAACAGTTTCTATTTTCAGATCCTGATTTGAAACGTTGAACGACCTGGTTACAGACCTTCAAAAATTGTGAACTTTATAGAGATTCTAGTCTCAGATGTTTTGAGTATCTCCTAAATATTTTAGATTAAAATTCAACTCCTAACCCTTCGAAAATACGTTCTTGGTCAGATTGCAAAAATCTTCCAGAAACAGTACTCCGATTTAAAAAATTTATTCCGATTGATTGGAGACTCCAAATAGTCTGAAAATTTAATGACAACAACCTTACTATATACATTTAAATGAATTGAAACAGTTTTGAAAAATTCCTTTGGGAAGTATGTCAAATACGTTGATGTTCTCAACCTTTACAAGTCTGAAAATCAGATTGCACTAGTCTCATAACTATTACCGTTTGATTAACTTATACTTGTCCAAATGGGTTGCGACTTGCACCAGATGAAACTAAAGAGATGTGGCTATGTTTCTGCAAAGTTTTGTAATTTTTGAAAATCGTTTACTATTTTTACGATTGCAACGAAATCAAAGCAGAAAGTAAAGTGGTGAAAGTAAAGTGCTGAAAGTAAAGACACAAAGAATTTTATACTGGTTCGGTCAAATCAACCTACTCCAGTCTTCGAGGACACCTTCCTCGGTTATCAATAAACACCAAAAAAACTTATCACAAGGGTCGATGGAGTGACACACCAACTCCACCCTTTCACAAACAATACAATCAATCACACCGATCACGAACACCACCACAGAATGGATGAAGGTTTGATCACATGATCGACCTTTTACAACAAATAAAATGTGTATGGTGGTCTAATCAAAGCCTATTCAATATATTGAATATAAGAATACTAGGCTTGAGAGAAGAAGAAGAAGAAAGAAATGTAGAAGAAGATAATAGTGGACCTTTTGCACTTGAGCGACAATGAGAGTTGTCTTGCTTTTGTTTCTTTTTAATTCATCTTGGCCGCCCCCTTAGGCACCACCTTGAAAATTCTCTTTAATGCCCTTGGTAGATTGTCTTGTGTATATATGACATCATCTTGCTCACTTAGCACATTTTGATTGGATGAATGTCTTGGCGTTGCTTACTTGGCACTCTATGATTGGATGAATCTTGCCACCATTTAGTAGCTGTAAATTCTGAGGTTAAAATGTAAAAACATATGCCAAATAAAGTTTAAAATGTTGTCAAATAATTAACAATTAATCCCTTCAATTTTGGGAAACCAATTTGTCAACATTAAGAGCAAAAAATCAGCCACCCTTTGTCTCACATGCTAAATTTTCAGCATGTGTTACATTTGCTAGAAAGTTTGAATTGTTACCTTGTGTAGCTCCCTCCATTATGTCCCTAACATTGTGTGGCTTATTCTCCACCAATTGAGATGCCAACTAAGCTCCATCAAGGCTGAGAATGGCATGTACATAGTCTCCAACATGTGCTGAATTTCACTTTTGTAAACTTTGTCAAATATTGCACAATAACTATACACATATGGTATATTCCAATCAGCCCTAATTTGAATATTCTAGTACACTTTAATATGTCTTGAATATGTAAAAGATGTCTAGATACATATATATGTCATGCCAAAAACGTTCCATGTGTTGTGTTCGTAGAAAACCGAATTTTCGACTTTCATCGATTACACGATTTTTCTCCGATTAAATTCAAATTTTTTGCACATGTTATATATATTATGTCACACATAATATACATAAAATCTTGTAGATATTCAGCTCTAATGGCTGTACTAAATGGCGCCCCACATGTGACAAAAAAGTTAATTTGAAATCTCCACAATTTGGCCTAAATTGGGGGTGATTTGTGTGTGCCAACATGTAATGATTTTATGGCTGAATATACCATGTGAGCCACGAAATTTTTGGCTCTTTTTAGAATATATGGTCTGGCCATCCATATATGCCAAGTACTTGGCACGTTGATGAAGTTTCGGTAGTCACCCGATACGACAATTTTCGGCCTACAACCTTGTAATGTGTCGTATTAATTTTGTCATCACCATGACTAATATCATATGATATAACACTTGAACATACTCATAAATATGAGGTAAGTATAATGTTGTGACATCGACGTACGTTTGAAATATATTTAACGTGTCTGCAG
>AP025053.1:23383858-23506800 GCA_036186865.1 Eustoma russellianum | reverse complement strand
ATATACCTTTAAAGATCCGATTAGTTCCTCCATCTTTATTGATTTAGTATCCTTACTTTCTTCGATTTCAGTGACTTTTGAATCCCATTCGGATGGAAGACTTCTTAGCACCTTTTTGGACCTTTTCCTGTGTAGAAAAAGCTTTGCCGAGAGACTCAAGAGAATTGTAGATGTTAGTCAATTGTAAGTCCATATCAACGATAGATTCATTGGGCAATAATTTGAAAGACTCAAGAGTAGACATAAGCACACATATTTTAGACTCTTTGACTTGACTAATCCCTTCATGTTTCATTTCTAGAATCCTCCACATCTCTTGTGCACTAGAGCAATTAGACACGTAACTTGATTTACTTTTACTCAGCCCGTCTAAAAGTAGTTGCATGGCTCTAGCATTTATACACAATTTCTTTTTGTCATCACTAGTATATTCTTGTTTTGATTTTACAACCTCTAGTATGACACCATCAACAGTAGATAACTTAGAAGGGATAAAAGGACCATCTTCTATAATGGACCATAAGTCTATATCAATGGCCATAAAGAAAAGTTTCGTTCTAAGTTTCCATTGTATAAAAGACTCACCATCAAAAAGAGGAGGCCTTACGGTTGACATTACTTTTTTCTCGATTTTGTAGCTAGTGGCTGCCATCTCACTAAGATCGTTAGATCTCCTTGTCGTGAGTGTGTCTGCACTCTGATACCACTTTTAGGACCTGTATAGCACCACTAGAAGGGGGAGGTTGAATAGTGGGTGCGGAAAAATTGGTTTTTAAAATATTTTGACCTAAAAACCTAACTCCTGAAAACATTTTCTATTTTCAGATCCTGATTTGAAACGTCTGAAAAATTTCAGATTAAAATTCAACTCCTAACCCTTTGAAAATACGTTCTTGGTAAGATTACGCAAATCTGTCTGAAACAGTACTTCGATTTGAAAATTTTATTCCGATTGATTGAAGACTCCAAATAGTCTGAAAATTTAATGACAACACCCTTACTATATGTACTTAAATAGGTTGAAACAGTTTTGAAAACTTCCTTTGGAAAGTATGTCAAATACGTTGATGTTCTCAACCTTTGCAAGTCTGAAAATCAGATTGCACTAGTCTTAGAACTATCCACGTTTGATTGACTTATACTTGTCCAAATAGGTTGAGACTTGCGCCAAATGAAACTTAAGAGGCGTGTCTATGTTTCTGAAAAATTTTGTAATTTTTGAAAGTTGTTTACTATTTTTACGATAGCAATGAAATCAACACAGAAACTGAAAACTGAAAGTAAAAGGCTGAAAGTACAGACACAAAGAATTTTATACTGGTTCGGTTAAATCAACCTACTCCAGTCTTCGAGGACACCTTCCTCGATTATCACTAAACACCAGAAAATATCTTACCACAAGGGTTGATAGAGTTACACACCAACTCCACCCTTTCACAAACAATATAATCAATCACACCTATCACAAACACCACCACCGAACGAATGAAGGTTTGATCACACCTTGATCAACCTTTTACGACAAATGAAGCATGTATGATTGTCTAATCAAAGCCTATTCAATTTATTGAATATAAGAACAATAGGGTTGAGAGAAGAAGAAGAAGAAGAAAGAAATGTAGAAGAAGAGAATAGTTGATCCTTTTGCACTTGAGAGACAATGAGAGTTGTCTTGCTTTTGTTTGCTCTCTTCTCTTCTTTTTAATTCATCTTTGCCGCCCCCTTAGGTCATTCTACCACCTTGAGATTTCTCTTTAATGCCATTGGTAGATTGTCTTGTGTACATATGACACCATCTTGCTCACTTGGAACATTTTGATTGGATGAATGTCTTGGTTTTGCTTACTTGACACTCTATGATTTGATGAATCTTGTCACCATTTAATAGCTGTAAATTCTGAGATTAAAATGTAAAAACATGTGCCAAATAAAGTTTAAAATGTTTCCAAATAATTAAGAATTAATCCCTTCAATTTTGGGAAGCAAATTTGTCAACACTAAGAGCAAAAAATCGGCCACCCTTTGTCTCACATGTTGATTTTTAGCATGTGTTATATTTGCTAGAAAGTTTGAATTGTTACCTTGTGTAGCTCCCTCCATTATGTCACTAACCTTGTGTGCCTTATTCTCTAGCAATTGAGATGCCAACTAAGCTCCACATAAGTTCCACCAAGGCTGAGAATGGCGTGTACATAGTCTCCAACATGTGCTGAATTTTACTTTTGTAAACTTTGTCAAGTATTGTACAATAATTATACACATATGGTATATTCTAATCAGCCCTAATTTGAATATTCTAGTACACTTATGTCTTGAATATTTAAAAAGTGTCTAAATATATGTTACATGTCATGCCAAAAACGTTCCATGTGTTGTGTTCGTTAGAAAACCGAATTTTCGATTTTTGTCGATTACGTGATTTTTTTCCGATTAAATTCAAAATTTTTGCACATGTTATATATATATTATGTCACACATAATTTACATAAAATCTAGTAGATATTCAGCTCTAATGGCTTTACTAAATGGCACCCTCATGTGAAAAAAGTTTAATTTGAAATCTTCACAATTTGGCCTTAATTGGGGTTGATTTGTGTGTGCCAACATGGAATGATTTTACAGCTGAATGTACCATTTGGGCCACGAAAGTTTTTGCTCTTTTTAGAGTATATGGTCTGACCATATATATATGGCAAGTACGTGACACGTTGACGAAGTTTTGGTTGTCACCCGATACGACAATTTTCGGTTTACAACCTTGTAATGTGTCGTAATAATTTTGTCATCACCATGACTTATATCATATGATATAACACTTGAATATACTCATAAATATGAGGTAATTATAGTGGTGTGACGTTGACGTACGTTTGTAATATATGTAATATGTCGATAGTACGTCAGAATATATGTGTATTGTGCCTTTTTTTAAAACTCTGAATATATATATATACATATACATATACATATACATATACATACATATATATATATATATGTGAATAAGATGGAGAGGAGAATTTCTATGTTTCAACTTGTTGCTATCATGCCTTCTCCAAATATATCTCCATTTAATGAACTAGTTAGTTCATTAACTTAAGTACTTCACTTAATGAACTAGTTTAGTTCATTAATGGTGCCACCTGAAAATAGTTCAAACACAACAAAAGTTTGCCATTTGATGTAAGCTTTAAAGCTTCATGTCTTGTTAGTACGACAACATTATATATAAAGTATATAAGGCAAGTTTGTCACAAAAACGTGTCAAGTAATAAATTTTGTCATGCATTTCTTAAAAACGTGGTATTTAAATCACGCGTTTGTAAATTTCTCAAACTCTTTTTCTCAACTGAGGTTACCTACTTTCTTAAGAACACTATGTTAAGAAAACATTGAAAAAGCTTAATCATTTTGCCGTGAAACGAATTAGTTCTCTTTATGATTCACTTGTGACATTGAAAAAGCATAAATTCGAAAGTGTGTCTCAATGTGAATATGCTAGGATAATTGGTAGTGTAATGTACTTGATGAATTGCACTAGGCCCGACATTGCATATGCCATAAATAGACTTGCAAGATATACTCATAATCCTAATGAAAAACATTGGTGTACATTAAGACGATTATTGAGATATCTTAAAGGTACAATGAATTTAGGACTCATGTCTAGTGGTTCACCCGCTGTTTTAGAATGCTATTGTGATGCTAACTGGGTGACTGATAATGATGAGATAAACAGCACTAGTGGATATGTGTTTACATTGGATGGTGGAGCTATCTCTTGGAAGTCATGTCAACAAACTTGTAGTGCAAAATCAACTACGGAGTCTGAATTTGTTGCTTTAGAACTTGTTAGTATAGAGGCTGAGTGGTTAAAGAATTTACTTATTGATATTCTTTTTTGGTCTAAACCTATGCCTTCTGTATCTATTCATTGTGATTCTCATGCTACGTTTGCACGAGCAAAGAACAAGATTTATAATGGGAAGAGCCGGCACATAAGTTTAAGGCACAATATTGTGCGTGATTTGATAAGTTCAGGGGTGGTAAACTTGGAGTTCTTAAGAACCAAGTTTAACCTTGCTGACCCCTTAACTAAAAGGCTAAGTAAGAAATTGGTCTATGAAATATCGAGGGGGATGGGACTTATCCCATTTGTAGAGAATTCTTCTTGACGGGAACCCAAGCTACTATTAGTAGAGATCCTAGAAAGAGGGTTCAATGTTGTAAAAATAAGTCGTGAAAGAATTCTATGTTGCACTATCAAAATGTTCCTCCCTAAGGTGTTGTTGTGGATAGTGCTTGCTGTAAAGAATTAAGGATGAGATTTCGAGAATCTCTTAATGGAAATTCATAACTATGTTATATGTTGCTGTGAGCAGTGCACACTTGATGAATTCCACCTATGTAAGTTTGGAAGTGGTGCCGCTTCTTGTGAGAGCCTAGAAAACTCTCTAGAGAGCTTATGAATCCCGAGATAGGTGCATGGTCGATGTCGCGCCAAACTGCGAACTTGAAGAAGTAGATAATGATATGTCTTCTTGTTATTTATATAAATAATAGTGGAGTAAGATTCAAGACGAAGTTCATCTTACTTCCATTTATATAACTCAAGTTGTACTACCGGCGATTTAAGACCACAAGTCATCGTATCTGTTATGTGTGTTATCTTCGTTTGATAGTGATGAGGTCAATTTATTACCATTCGGAAATGTTTGCATAAAAGTTTGGATCATGTGGAGGATTGTTGGAAAAATACGTCAAAGTACTTTAAAATGTGCTCCAAACTTATATAAAAAACTTGTATGATATTGTTTCTGAGATCGAAAGATGATTTGAACACTTTGAACTTGAAAAAGGTCACTTGGATCGATCCATGTGTAGGCTGGATCGAAACAAGTGAAAGCTAGAATGAAGTTGAGTGTTCTGTTGGACATAGATCGATCACATTGATCGATCAATGTATATATCGATCGATGGATATGGTATGGATGCAAAGCTGAAAACTCTCTGTCTAACATAGATCGATCATCGATCGATCGATGTTGGCAGGATGCAAAGTTGGAACTCTCTGTCCAGCATCGATCGATGATATCGATTGATCGAAGTGACATCGATCAATCGATGTGCCAACAGTTAGAACCTTACATTTTGAATTGCATCTTTTGATCCAAGATTCACTTCCCTTCATACTTGAACGACATACAACTGACTTGGAGGTTATCTAAATTGCTAAAATGGGTTTTAATAGTGGTTTTTACACAACCCAAGGCTTATATATAGTATGTCTTGTTACCTTGAATATCATACAACAAGTTTTGCAAAATCTGAAAACTTTCAGCACTTTGTCATCCTCCATCTCTTCTTCCTCCTATATCAACTACTTCTACAGCAAGTTCAACCTCTTTCTAGTAGAGTAAACTAAAGAGAGTAAGCCGCTATATCTTGGGAAGCATTAGTCTTGTTGTCTACCTTGCTCAATGGTAGAGACTAAATTGATTTAAGGACAGAGTTATCAAGAAACTCGTCTCGACTTTCCGTGTTGTTTTTCTTGTTTGATTTTCTATCATGTGCCATATTTTCCAACAACAAAATCCTAAATGGTAGTATGTTAGTACATCTAATGCAATGTAATTGTAGAGAAGACGTAAAATCTTATGAGTGAAAGTATGATGTGATGTTTATAGAAAATACAATTTGACTTAATTTTTTTACTTATAACCCATAACATCATACAGTTTCTAGCAAGAATACCCTACAAAAACATCTTTCTGTTTTATGTATATAAGATTTTACTACAACTGACTTTACTTCACATTATAAGCATTGAAAAATGTGTACAAGAAAATCTGGACTTATGTCTCTGCTGTCTCTGCAATTCTAGTCTTCATTCGCTATAAAGGCTTGGAAGAAGCTAACACTTACCCACTTTAAGTGTTTTTGGTCCCATTCTTTCTTCCTTTCCCTTCTGCCTCACCTTGTCTGATTCTTCCATTTAATTCCTACATGTGCCCGTAAAAGCTTCTTCATTTCAAGTCGATAACTTTTGAGTTAAAACTGTCAAGAATCACCTAAGAGTCTGAATTTTGATGTGTGTAACCTGATTTCTGCTCAAAGTTGGTAACTTTTGTGGAGGGGTGTTTCAAGTTTAACTCAGATTCTTGAATTTGAAACGAACCATGGGTTCCTTAAAGATGTCTACTTTGCTCTGGGTTGTGTTCATTTGCATAATTGCTTTTGGTGGTGGATGCAATGGCAATATTGAGAGTATTGCTGCTCCAATGGAGATATCAGAGCAAAAAGCTCTGTTTTCTGCTATTCGAGGCTTTGTTGGTAAATGGTGGAATGGTTCAGATCTCTATCCTGATCCCTGTGGATGGACTCCTATACAGGTAAATACACTCCCCTCCCACCCCCATCCCCACCCTTTTGTCCCAGAACACAAATGCAAGGGAAATTTCAATTTGATAGAAGTGAAAAAGGACAGATGAGAAGGGAATTTGAGAGCTTTAGGTGTATGCATTTATTATTTATACTGCTCACTCTTTGAAGTTGTAAATTGTCTTTTCACAAACAGTTTCACTATCTAATCGGCTTGTATAGTAAACGCAAGATTCGTGCTTGCTAGAAATTCCTTTTGCCTACACCCTTTACCAAAGTCCATTCTACAGTGGATTTTAGCTGAATGGGATATGAAGAACAGAAAAAGAGTGTTCTTTTTTAGACCAATTATCATTATTTCTAGGCCTACATTTGTGTTGGTCTTCTTGGGCAAATAATTGTTGACCTTTTTTTTTAAAAATAAAATAATCCCATTCCCCTTTACACTATGTATGATGCTTGTTTCTGATTTTGTTTATTTCTTTTGTCTTCCCTTCTACAGGGCGTGTCATGTGATCTGTATGGTGAATATTGGTATGTGACATCATTGAACATTGGCCCTGTTCATGAAAATTCACTTAGATGTGCTCCAAATATTGAGTTCAGCATGAACTTGTTTAAATTAAAACATCTGAAGTCCCTTTCCATCTTCAATTGTTTTGATGATGCCCTTCATCCAGTTGCAAATCCTACTGACAGCTGGGGAGCATTGGCTGACAGTTTGGAGTCCCTAGAGTTCCGGTCGAATCCCGGGCTTAATGGACAGATTCCATATGCTTTTGGAGGCTTAACAAAGCTTCAATCTTTGGTCATAATTGAAAATGGATTGACAGGTGAAATCCCAACAAATCTTGGCAGCTTAACCAACTTGAAGAGACTAGTCATTGCTCAAAACAGGATTACCGGTCCGATACCAGATAGTATAGGAGGGCTAAGGAGTCTTTTGATCTTAGATTTAAGCTTGAATTCACTTTCTGGTCAATTACCTTTCACTTTTGGAGGGCTGACATCTCTTTTGAAGCTTGATGTTAGCAAGAACCAATTGGAAGGAATGATTCCCGACCAGATTGGTAACTTGAAGAATCTTACACTTCTAGACCTCAGCAACAATAAATTCTCTGGTGGATTGAGCAATGCATTTCAACAAATGAGTTCTTTAAAAGAGCTAGTCCTATCAGGCAATCCAATTGGTGGTAACATGATGAGCATGAATTGGCGATACATGGAAGGATTGATCATTTTGGATCTATCGAATACGCATTTGACTGGTGGGATTCCAAGCTCCATTACATATTTGTATAGATTGAGATTCTTGGGATTAAATGACAACAATCTTGTAGGAGAAATCCCACCAGAACTTGCATCACTGCCAAACATTAGTGCAATCTACTTGAATGGAAACAATTTGACAGGAGAGCTCAAGTTTCCTAAAGAGTTCTATGGGAAAATGCAGGGGAAATTTGGGGCTTGGAACAACACAAACCTATGTTTACCTATTGATTTAATGCCTTCTAGCCATGCCCCATTTGGAGTAAGGCAATGTCAGAAAGAGGAAGTGTTAAATGGGAGAGATCTACAGCAGAATACTCATTTGGGTGATTGGAATCTGAGTCATAATCCCATGTCAATGGCTTCTTTGGGATTATCAAACTATGTTAGCAAACATCTATGGTGTCTTCTCATCTTGGTTGAGCTAGTCATTATGGGTCTGATTACATAGTTATTAAGTAGGACGTTTAGATGATAATAGTTTTCTACATCCTTACGTAAATGTAAATTATATTGGTCCTTTCCATATATTTTACTCCTTTCTTGTAACAAAGAATAGCACTCAGCAATGGCTATATCAAAGTGAAAGAAAGCCATTACTTGTTTGCATAGTTCTTGACTTGCAGCCCAAAGGTCTATTTCTCGGAAACCCACATTATACATACATACATACATGCATACATACATACATACATACATGCATGCATACATACATACATACATACATACATACATACATACATACATACATACATACACATATATATTATTTTATTTATGGCAGGAAAGGGGCAAGAGCATGCAGATGAATTTTTTCAAAGGAAAAAAGCAAGTTAAAAAGAATCGTCTATAAGAGCATGCATGTTTAGTTCGTTGATATAGAGTATATATGCATGAAATTCGTTGACATAGGGCATGCTTATTCAATTGTAGTTAGAATAACTAACAGAGTTATTTGCATAGTGCTTGGGTCTTAGAGGCTTAAGGCTCTCGGGCCATAAATTGTATGCCTCGGCCCTCAAGTGGCTTTTCATTCTCGAAGTTTGAGTTGGTATTTAGGTTGTGACATTACTAATAGAATTATAATATAAGGAAAGCAAATAAATTGAGCCCACTCTGGCAAGGTTTGGTGCATATGTTAATATTTTTGATGTAATTTAACCACTGCCATTAACATAATTTTTTATACGAGAATATATTATATGACACCATAAGATGGTAATACATGCTATACAATACTTGAATATATTAAATAAACCATAAGTGTCATACAATACATGGATTCAGCATGACAAAAATAATTAGATGATGTATATTGTCTAGCAGCTTTCCAAGGGACGACTTGATACGAAGACAAAATTGTAGAATTTTTTGAAATATGTTTAAAGTAAATTCACTATATCATGCATCATTTTTAGCACTTTTACCATTGAGAAAAGTCTAATGTGAGTCATGGCAGTTGTAAATCATCCATTTTGATAAACTCCCTTCCATGTACTACATCAAAAAATTTGTCCTTACTACAACCTTTTTGAATAGTAAGATATGACTTTAATAAACATTTATTAATGTACCATAATTCTGACACAATAATGTATACACCATAATCAGAAACAAATAACTTTTATTGAGTTCAGAGTGTCAATACATTAATCATATTATTCATGACGGCTAACAATGCCCATACGTTCAACATGCTCATGAAATGTCTTTGGTGGCAGTTCTTTCGTTAATGGATCTGCAATCATAAGACCTGTATTGATATGCTCAAATGACACTCTTTGTTTCTGAACTTTTTCTTTAACGACAAGTCCTTTATCTCCATGTGCTTAACACCCTTAGAGTACTAGCCGTTTTTAGAAAAGAAGACCACTGCGGAATTGTCACAATAAATTTTTAGCAGCCTAGATATATTGTCGACAATCATAAGCCCTGCAATAAAGTTCTGCAGCCATAAACCTCGAATAATTGCTTTAAAACATGCCATAAACTCAACCTCCATGGCAGAAGCATCAATGACAGGCTGGTTCGCTCTTTTCCACGAGATGGCCCCCTCGCTAATTGGAACAAATAGCCAAATGATGATTTTCTTGAATCAACACATCCCGCATAATCTGAATCTGAATATCCAATTACCTCTAGTTGATCCATTCTTCTATAAGTGACCATGTTGTCTTCGGTTCTTTTCAAGTATTTGAGAACTTTCTGTGAAGCCTTCCAATGATCCATCCTAGGATTGTTTTGATATCTTCTGAATATTCCGGCAGCAAAGCTAATATCTGGTCTGGTACAAATCTGAGCATACATTAAGCTCCCAACTGATGTATAAAGAATACATTCATCTGTTCTCTTTTCAATTCACTTTGCGGACATTGCTTTAAACTAAAATTGTCCCCTTTTTGAACTGGAACCATTCATGCTGAACATTTTTCCATGTAGCAGCCGTAAATTATTCTCAACCTCCTTCAACCATCCTCTGCCTCATCCGAATAAGAGCTTTCGTTGAAGGTCGGAACATGAACTCTCTTCATCTCCTGATAATAATACCAGATAACTAGCTGTAGCGGTGGAGGACGCGGTGGTGGCTGATACTGCTGCTGCTTCTGATGAGCCAGGACCTGCGGTATCGTCATCAGCGCATCAGTCAAAGCCTGGGATAACACATTCTGATCGCCGCCGTTGCCCTTTCCGTTATTATTTCACCTTGGCGGAATTATACGGTAATATATCAAGTTTATAAATTTACATAGTATAATTCAAAAATAATTAAACGGAAATTTACATTAATCAGGTCTGAGGGTATACGATGGGTGAAAATTTAAATTTAAATAAAACGATCGAGTAAAGCGTCCTAGTGTATTTTAAATACGCGTACCCCACTAGATCATCACTTAAATTTATTATCGTAACTTATTCCTGAGTCCATACCTAATATCACACCTTAAATCTAAAACCGTAATTTAAGGGCAAAATCAAACTTAATTACTAAGATCATGGCATAAATCTACGTTTCTGCCGTGGATCTAGAGTCATGATCTGATACCACCTGTAGTGACCCGACCTCAGCCCTAGTACTCGAAACGACTCATTCGTTGTATTTCGCTAAGGAAAATACAAGACGTCGAAATCGATATAAATACATGTCAGAAACGTGACACAAATCGATGTCAGCAAAAGTCAAAATAAAACCTCAAAATTATCATTAATAAATATCCAAAATAGTCTAGGCAAAATAAAACAGTACAATAGTCTTAATGGAAACAAAAGAAACACTAAATCTTTAGAAATTTACATCATATTCTAAACCATCAAGTGTCACGACTAAAACCTCATAGAGCCTCCCCTCGAAATCCTCACTCTCGATCATCCTCAACGTAAACAACGCCGTACTCCTGATCATCTGAAGAATATAGAAAAGCATAATATGAGCGACATTTTGCCCAGCAAGTAACCTTACCGTATTTGCCATGGGATCGTGCACGAGAAGAAAGTGTATTAAAAACAACAGAAAATAACATGTTTTTCATTCGCAAATAAAATTACCAAATTACCCCTAAACATGCAAAGGCATATCCGCCCAATAAAGTCAACAAAGTCATGAATCATATACCAATCAAAAGTTAGTACAAGTGAGTACGTGATGCAATTTTACTAAACTCGATGCAATGCCAAGTCAAAACCAAAATTTTCGAAAGTCCAAATCCAAATCCGGTTTAACCAGTCTAAAGTCGATATCTAAATCCAAATCTAATGAAATGGACATAGCGTTTTCCCCCCAAGTGGCTTGTACCGAAAGAATTGTGAATTCATCCCCCAATAGTCAATATGCCCAGTGTTCTATATTAAAATAACCAATATGCCGAGGCGTCTTAATGGTGACCAATATGTCCGAACACTCTATATCGAATAGCCAATATGCTTGGATGCTCCATTTGTTTGGAATCAATCCAGCTTAACAATATATTTCACGTTGTAGGGGTGAATTTTCAAAATATGCAATGCAATTTCTGAAATTCCACGATTTTCCAAATTTTTTTTGTTATTATCCAAAATTACCAAAAACTCAATACTAACTATGTCGATAACAAAATATACCAAATAATGCCAAATAATCCAATGTGTCCTATATATCAAAATTTTCCATCTCATCCGCATACATATATATATATATATATATATATATATATACATATGATCACGGCCATACATGTGCATATAAACTTATAAACGTATACGTACACCCTCGACCCTTTTTATCCCCAATCCACCACTCAACTCACCTCATCTCACCACTACCACCCTCAGCCCCTACTGACCAGCACCATCAGAACACTCCCCACCCCCCATACCCTCAGCCCAACCCCCCATTCCATCCCAAAATCCAAACACACTCAATCCATTTCCTACCCCTCATTCTCCCTCCAAAATGCACACCACTCACATTTTCTCACGTCTAACACCTCAGACAGCTAGAATAATTCATGCTTAATACGCTAACGCAAAAATCACCTCAATACACTCACCCATGCACCCTCATGCGCCGTGCAAAACTTAGCCACGCACCGTCACTCTCAAGCGTGTGAGTTTCACTCGCCGCCGCTGTCCGGCCACTCCGACCACCAGAATTCTTATTTCCCTCAATCTGTGCGAAAATGCCAACTTTTACCAATTTCAAAATTGTGCAAATACCAAACAAATATCCCAATTTTTATTCACATAACTACATACACTAAACTTTATTCGTATATCACATCCAAACCAAATTACTCTCACTATCAGCCCTCCTGGCCGATTGTACAACTCCTCAAAAAAATCCATACATTTGGCCATAACATATCGAAAATACCACTTATATACATAATTATCCTATATATTTATCCAACATACATATATACAATTATATCATATGTAAAATACTTCTCTAACCATACATATATGACATATACATACATGGCCTAAACACACATTTTCGGCCATCATACCAAATAAAAATACGATGATATATACACATACATATACATGTACATAAATCCATATAAACATGAAGACAAAAATATAACATGCATGATCCAAGATGAATATAGAAAATATAAGAAATGTTTTGCAAAAATCATAATAGATATAATGAGGCTACTTACATTTCTTGGATTATACTATGCCGTAGTTAGAATCGGGGTTGGATTTGGACCAAACTTCTTACTTTTATTTTTCTTTTTCTCCTCCCCCTTTCCTCACCTTCACTCTTGGCATCACACTTTGTTTTCCACAAATGGAATACTGGACACTTTTGTAGAATGGGAAGGATTATTTAGGTGTGTTTAAGAAGGGAGTTAAGGGAAGATAATGGGCTCAATGGAAATAATGGTGGGGGTTATGTAAGTTACATAAGGGTAGGGGAAGAGTGGAAGTAAAGAATAATTGGTGACAATTTTTTTATGCTACTAAGCGGTTATACATAATAATAATACATACATACATACATACATACATACATACATACATACATACATACATACATACATATATATATATATATGTATGTATATATACATGTATATATATATATATATATATATATATATATATATATGTATATATATATATATGTAAGACATGGGGTGTAACAGGCTATTTCCGCGTCTCGAACCCGTGACCTCGAGGTCACAAATCAGCAACTTTATCAATTGCTCTAAGACCTGTTTAACATAGACAAACCGTTTTAACAAATTTGACGGTTAGCTTGTCAAATCACAAGGTGTATATAACTATCTTTTTAGATTCTTTCATGTGTTACATTTTTAGTAAAAATATCGCTAACGAAATTGATTTTATTATTAACCTTAAGATCAAGGTATAGCTAACGAAGACACATACTTGTTGCACGAATTTGCGTATATCTTTTTATTTCCTTAGCTTTTGTTATAGATTTTTGGACACTTTACGTTTCGTGGGATTATGGGCATCCTTGGCAATTTTTTAATTACTTTGGGCGCATAATAGGTAATCCATTGTTGTAGTTTCATATGGGCTATGTCCTGGATAAATATATAAATGCAATAACAAATAGTGTAAATTTACTGCTCAGCTGTATTTGTATAGAGTGTTGACACATTGGGGGTTATTTTCCATAATTTTGGTTCTCGCTTCTTACCTGTATTTGACCTGCCGGAATGTGGCATAATGAAGCAAAGAAGCACTTCTGTCTCAAATTTTTACCTATCCAGTTTCGGTTAACTATTTTTCCCTTCTCTTTTTACTCAGGAAGATGTGAATCAACAAAACCTGATTCGGAGACGTTGGAAAGGATGGTTGCTTCAGAGTCCATTCTTCGTATTTCTTTTTATGTTGAGTAGTAATTTTTTGTTGTGAAATTTACGGAACAGCAGAGACAACCACAACGATAATTGCAAGAACACACAAAAGTAATGAACAAGAATTAAAGAAAATGAAAAACAAAGAACACAAGATTTAACATGGGAAAACCCTCAAGGAGAAGAAAAATCCACGGCGCCGGCAAGCAAAGAAATTCACTATCACCAATTTTAATTTAGGTTACATTCATCAAGCGTCTAATAGGTGGTTTTATGGGAATAAAAGGATTAGTATGATTTAAGGAATCTCCCTTTTACATCGCTATTATATTATAGATAGGACTCTAATAGATATTCCTTATAAAACATAAGTATGGAAAGTTTAACTCATAACGAGATAACTTTCAATCAAATATCCAATCAAAGAATATTCCTTTCCACAAACTTCTGGTGTACTGCCGAGCTGAGATCAATGCTATGAAGCTCTGCTCTGCTTGTCACTACTTCTATCCAGTTCGGTACTATTCATCTCTACCCAGCAAGTCCTTTGAGCTCGGCCTCACTTCAGCTCGGCTGACTTCAGTTCCACCAATCGTAACAAATCTCCCACTTGGAATTGACCTTAACTTTACGCATCGTGAATTTGTACTTCTTTGAACTTCCACTCTTTAGCACATTCATCAAATAACAAGACCCAGAGAAGCTTTGCAGATCTCAAGCTTCTCTTTTGGAACAATCTTCGTCATAATGTCTGCTGGATTCTGGCTGGTATGAATTTTCTCTAAGTCGAACTGTCTTCATTCAAGCATACCTCTTGTATAATGATATATGATGTCAATATGCTTCATTCTAGCGTGATAAACAGAGTTTCTGGCCAAGTGAATTGCACTCTGACTGTCACTAAATAGTTTGCAGCTGATATGAGGATGCTGCAACTCATTTAGTAAACTCTTCAACCACACTAGTTCCTTGGTAGCTTCAACTGCTGCTACATACTCAGCTTCAGTTGTTGACAGTGCTGTAATATTCTGCAACCTCGATACTCAGGTGATTGCAGCACCGCCGAGCTTGAAAACATACCCTATAGCACTCTTACGTTCATCAACGTCTCCAGCCATATCAGAGTCTACAAAGCCGAGCAATTTCAGATCATCATTGCCAAACTGCAATGTCAAGTCTTGCGTTCCAACTAAGTATCTTAGTATCCACTTCACTGTAGTCCAATGATTAGGACCTGGATTAGACATGAATCTGCTCACAACTCCCACTGCATGTGCTATGTCTGGTCGGATGCACACCATGGCATACATCAAGCTACCCATGACTGAGGCATAGGGTACCTTCTTCATCCGTTCGAGCTCATCCTTCGTCTTAGGCATTGCTTCTTTGATAAATTTTTGAACTGCCCTACCAGAGGTGTAGAAACCTGTTCCGCATTCTCCATATTGAATCTTTTTAGTACCTTAGAGATATAATCTCTTTGGCTTAGCCTCAGCACTTGATTCTTCTTGTCCTTTTCAATACTAAGTCCCAATATCTTTTTCGCCGGACCGAGGTTCTTCATGGAGAATCTCTTGGTCAATTGTTCCTTCAGCTTCTTGATCTCATCAGTGCTTCCTCCTGCTATTAACATGTCATTTACATAAAGTAGCAAGATAATATACGAACCTTCAAATCTTTTGATGCAATAGCAGTGTGTAGCCGGCCTCTGTCATGAAGTTGTCAAACTTCTTATACCACTGTCTCGGAGCTTGTTTCAAACCATACGAACTCTTCTGTAATTTACATACTAGGTCTTCTTTGCGAGGTGTCTCATAGCCCTGTGGCTGCATCAGGTAGATATCTTCTTTCAGATCTCCGTGAAGAAAGGCTGTTTTGACATCAAGCTGTTCTAAGTGCAGATCTTCTGCGGTTGTAATGCTCAGGATGGTTTTGATGGTTGACAGCTTGACAACAGGTGAAAAAGATCTCAATGAAGTCAACCCCGGATTTCTGTTAGAAGCCCTTTACAACTAGCCTTACTTTATACCTTTGAGTGCCGTTTGCTTCTTGCTTCAAACTGTACACCCATTTGTTTTGAATTGCTTTCTTCCCTGGTGGCCTCTTTAAAAGATTCCAGGTGAAGTTGCTCTGCAGAGAGTTCATCTCATCCTCCATGGCTGACCTCCAGTCTTCGCTTTTATCAGAATCATTGCTTCTTCATAGCAGCTCGGCTCATCACAGTCAGTAAGAAGCAAATAATAAAGTGAAGGTAAGAACCTGGTAGGCGTAGTAATGGTTCTCCTCTCTCTCCGAACAGCAATAGGTGGTGTGACTTGTTCTTCAGGGGTTTTATCTCCTAAGGCAGGCACCTCAGCAGTCTGTTCTGTAGGTCTGCTCAGCTCGGCATGATTGACGTCACTTTGCTCAAAATACTTAGGCTTCACAAGGTTGCTTCTCCTGCTTTACTCTGTTTTTGTAAAGCACGTTTTCATTGAAAACCACGTCCTTGCTTCTGATCACCTTCTTTCCTACATGATCCCACAGTCTATATCCAAAACTATCACCTCCATAGCCAATTAAAGAACATAACTTGGACTTGGGGTCGAGTTTTGATCTCTCATCCTGCTTCAGCAGTGCAGGCAAATACTTTGACATGGGCAAGTGAGATCTTGTTGCCTGTCCACTCTTCTTCAGGAAGTTTGCAGTCAATTGTGATAGACGGACCTTTGTTGATCAGATAAACAACAGTGTTCACCGCCTCGGCCCAAAAGGATTTCGGCATATCTGCATGTATCCTCATACTTCTTGCTTTTTCATAGATTGTTATGTTCATCTTTTCAGCAACACCATTATGTTGAGGTGTCTTTGGCACTGTCTTTTCTCTTCTGATCCCGTTCTCGACACAACAATCTTCAAACTCCTTAATGCATTACTCTCCACTATTGTCCGACCTCAAGCTCTTCAGCTTCAGCCTTGTTTCGTTCTAACCAAGGCTCCTCCATCTCTTAAAGACTTCGAATACGTCAGACTTGTGTTTTACAAAGTACACCCATAGCTTCCTCGTTGAGTCATCAATGACAGTAACATAATAAGAGAAGTCATTCAGTGAGGCACATCTGAAGAACCCCAAACATCTGTGTGTACAAGCTCCAACTTCTCAGTTCTGAGACTTCTCTTGTGCTTTGAAAAACTGACTGATTTTTGTTTTCCCAGCACACAGAACTCATACAGTGGTATATCAATGTTGGACAGACCTTCCAGCTTCCCTTTAGACGCCATTACTCTCATCCCCTTGACACTCATGTGTCCAAGTCTTTGGTGCCAGAACTCGGCATCACTTGCCGAGCTGACTACATTTGTCGAGCTCTTTTTTGAACACTTATAAAGAGTTCTTGCTCTCAAACCTTGTGCCACAACTAAGGATCCCTTGACTAACTTCCAATGAGTTTTGCTGAATCTTCTTTCCAGGTCAAAATCATCAGCCAGTTGCGTTATTGAGATCAAGTTCTTGGTCAACCGAGGTACATGTCTTGCTTGCATCAACTTTAGCTGCCTTCCATCTGGTAGAGTCAACATGATATCCCCCTTGCCAATGATATCACAAGAGTCATCATCCCTAGATATGCTTTTCCAAAGTTCCCACTTTTGTAATTTGTGAAGTATTCTCTGTTGGAAGTGGCATGAAAAGAGGCCCCAGTGTCGAACATCCAAAGCGCATTGGCTTGACTTTCATAGCTCAGGATCAGGCCATCCTGTCAGATTGAGATGCTTGAGAAACATGAATTTCGTTTCCATTATTGTCCGTCTGATCAGCCTTCTTCTTGACTCTGCAATCGCGTATAAGGCGACCCTTCTTCTTGCAATTCCAGCAGGTCAGATTTGAGCCCTTAGACTTGTTCTTCCTGGACTGCGATCTCCCACCTCTGTCATTGACCCCCTTGGCAGGTCTTTCGTGTTCTTCTGTGTTCAGCACGGCTCCAGAACTTTCAAGGCTACCATTGTTCCTCCTCATTGAATCTTCATCAATTAGCACATCTACCATGTTTTTAAGTTTCAACGTACCTTCTCCGGATGAGTTGCTCACAGCCATGACAACTCCATCCCAACTGCCAGGCAGACTTGACAGTATCATCAAGGCCAGAACTTCATTGTCAAAGACAATCCCTACCGACTCAAGTTGGCTAGTGATTGTGTTGAATTCACCCAAGTGTTCCTGCATCGTCTTACTTTCAGTTTTCTTTATGTTGAAAAGTCTCTTCATCAGATGCACCTTGTTAGATACAGATGGCTTTTCATACATCCTTGTCAAAGCATTCATCACATCTTTTGTGGTCTTTTCTTTTGAGATATTGAATGCTACGGTTTGGGTTAGGGACATCCTAATGGCACCGAGCGCTTTACGATCCAGAATTTTCCATTCTCGATTCGTCATGTCAATGGGCTTTGTCTCCTTCCCTTCAAGAGGAAGATATAGATCTCTCTGATATAGATAATCTTCAACATGCACTTTCTAGAAACCGAAGCTTAATCCATCAAATCTCTCAATCCTTGATTTTCTATCGTCGGCTATTGCTCCCACTCGAATAAAGAAACCTCACTCTGATACCAGTTATTGGGGAATTTTCCGGAACAGCGGAGACAGCCACAAGGATAATTGCAAGAACGTACAAATTAATGAACAAGAATCAAAGAAAACGAAAAACGAAGAACACAAAATTTAACGTGGAAAAACCCCCAAGGGAAAAAAACTCACGGCGGCGGCAAGCCAAGAAATTCACTATCACCAATTTTGATTTTGGTTACATCCATCAAGCGTCTAACAAGGAATTTTATGGGAATAAAAAGATTAGTATGATTTAAGGAATTTTCCTTTTACATCGCTATTATACCATAGAAAGGACTCTAATAGATATTCCTTATAAAAGATAAGTATGGAAAGTTTGACTCAGAACGGGATTCCTTTCAATCAAATCTCCAATCAAGGAATATTCCTTTCCGCAAACTTCTGGTGTACTGCCGAGCTGAGATCAATGCTGTGAAGCTCTGGTCTACTCGTCACTGCTTCTATCTAGCTCGACATTATTCAGCTCTTCTCGACAAGTCCTTTGACCTTGGCCTCACTTCAGTTCGGCTGATTTCAATTCCACCAATCTTAACATTTTTCTCCAAGGTATTTAGTGCCTTTTGCATAGGTTAATATCTTGAGGCTAAATATAAGATAAGAAAATGACACTTGGTGTCGATAACTATAGGCTATGCATGTATATTATGTAGGACCTGTAAGGCACCACTAGAAGCGGAGGGTTGAATAGTGGGTGCGGAAAATTTGGTTCTTAAAATATTTTAACCCAAAAACCCAACTTCTGAAAACAGTTTTAGTTTTAAGATCCTATTTTGAAACGTTTGAAAACTAGGTTACAGGCCTTCAAAAATTCTAAAATTTGGAGAGATTCTACTCTCAGATGTTCTGAGTATCTCTTAAAAATTTCTGATCAAAAATCAGCATCTAACCCCTTGAAAAATTGTTTGTGGTTAGATTGCGCAAATCTGCTAGAAACAGTAGTCTGATTTAAAAAATTTATTCCGATTAATCAGTAACTTCAAATGGTCTGAAAATTTAATGACAAACCCCTTATTATTGTTATTTAAATGGGTTGAAACAATTTTAAAAAATTCCTTTGGGAAGTGTGTCAAATACGTTCAAGTTCTCAACCTTTGCAAGTCTGAAAATCAGATTGCACTAGTCTCAGATCTATTAACTTTTGAATGACTTATACTTGTTAAAATGGGTCGCAACTTGTGCCAAATGAAACTTAAAAGTTGTGTCTATGTTTCTGAAAAATGTTATAATTTTTGAAATTTGTTTGCTATTTTTAAGATTGCGACAAAATGGATGCAGAATGCTGGAAACTGAAAATACTGTGCAGCAAAGTAAAGAACACAAGGAATTTTATATTGGTTCGGTTAAATCAACCTACTCCAATCTTCGAGGACACATTCCTCGGTTATTACTAAACAAAATTAACACCTTACCACAAAGGTTGCTGGAGTTACACACCAACTCCAACCCTTTACAAACGATATAAGCAATCACAATGATCACGAACACCACCACCGAGCAGATGAAGGTTTGATCATACATTGATCAATCTTTTACAACAGTGATGCGTGTATGGTGGTATGAATAAAGCCTATTCAATATGTTTGAATATAGATAATATAGGCTTGATAGAGAAGGAGAAGAAAGAAATGTAGAAGAAGAGAGTAGAGAGTCTTTTGCACTTTGGAAAATATGAGACTTGTCTTGCATTTGTTTGCTCTTCTTCTCCTCCTTTTATTTGAAATTGGCCACCCCCCTTAGGGCATTTCTTCACCTTGAGAATTCTCTTTTAAGCCCTTGGAAGAATGCCTTGTATAGATGTGACACCATCTTGCTTATTTGGCACAACTTGATTGGATGATTGTCTTGGCCTTGCTTACTTGACACTCCTTGATTGAATGAAATGTATCATCACTTAATGGCTGAAAAAATCTGAGATAAAATGTAAAACATGCGCCAAATTGAAGTTCAAAACATTGCCAAAAATTACACAATTAATCCCCTCAAATTTGGAAGTAATTTTTGATCTTCATTCAGGACTAAAATTCGGCCAGCACCTTATTCTCATATGCTGAAATTTTCAGCATGTGCTATATTCTCAAGAATTTGAAATGTTATCATATTACTACACATCAATCCCTTGAATATTGAGAAGCAAATTGATCACATTGAAGACACAAAATTCAGCCAGCCTATTGTATCACACGCTGAATTTTCAGCATGTGTTACATTTGCTACAAAGTTTGAAATGTTACCTTGTGTAGCTTCCTCCATTTTGTCACTAACTTTGTGCGGCTTATTCTCAACTAGTTGAGATGCCAACTAAGCTCCACATAAGCTCCACCAAGGCTGCATTAGGCATGTGATGTGTCTCAACCATGTGCTGAATTTTATTTTTGTAAACTTTGTAAAATAGTGCACAATAATTATACACATATGGTATATTCTAATCAGCCCTAACTTGAATATTTTAGAACACTTTAGTATGTATTAAATATGTAAAAAGTGTCTAGATACATGTTATATGTCATGCCAAAAACGTTCCATGTGTTGTGTTCGTAGAAAACCGAATTTCCGACTTTTATCGATTACGCGATTTTTCTCCGATTACATTCAAATTTTTTTTGCACATGTTATATATATATATATATATATATATATATATATATATATATTATGTCACACATAATATACATAAAATAACTTGAATATTCAGATCTTAATGGCTGAGACAAATGGCACCGACATGTGCTTAAAAAGTGAATTTGGAATCTTCACAATTTGGCCTTAATTGGAGATGATTTGTGTGTGCCACCATGTAAGCCATGAAATTTGTGGCCATTTTTGAAGTATAGGGGCTGGCCATCTATATATGACAAGTACGTGACACGTTAGCGAAGTTTCGGTAGTCATCCGATATGACAATTTTAGGTTTATAACCTTGTAACGTGTCGTAATAATTTTGTCATCACCATGACTTATATCATATGATATAAGACCTGAATATACTCATAAATATGATGTAAGTAAAGTGGTGTGACGTTGACGTACGTTCGTAATATATGTAATGTGTCGGTAGTACGTCGGAATATATACGTATTGTCCCTTTTAAAAAATCTGAATATATATATACAATATATATATAAAAAAACGTATGATGATGTGTAAAAGGAGATTTTCCATTCTTCATTTTTTGCCATCATGCCTTCTCCAAATATATCTCCATTTAATGAACTACTTAGTTCATTTAACTAAGTACATCACTTAATGAACTAGTTTAAATCATTAATGGTGGCACCTGAAAATAATTCAAACACAACAAATGTTTGCCATTTGATGTAAGCGGTAAAGTTTCATGGATTGTTAGTACGGCAACATTATATATAAAGTATATAACGCAAGTTTGTCACAAAAACGTGTCAAGTACTAAATTGTGTCATGCATTTCTTTAACACACGTTATTTAAATCATGCATTTTGTGAATCGCTCAAACTCTATTTCTCAACAATCTCCCCCTTTTGATGATTAACAAAATAATCTTAGTTCATGATTTAAATTTAATCACTCCCCCTCCAATCGTACGCAAATTCAAATTTTGAATGTCAAATTTCGAATTTTGAATTCTCTCCCCCTTGATTTTTGCAATCAATCACTTTCGCTCCCCCTTAATCATACATTCTCTCTCCCCTTTTATTTTGAAATAAAATCAAAAGTGCATATAAAGATGGGAAGACATATCAAGCTATATCAAATCAGCAGAAATCATGCCTAATTTTGAGCGTAAATTTTCGTACGTGGCTTGATTTAGTGCCTTAGTGAATATGTCAGCTACTTATGCTTCAGTGCGTACATGATCCATAACAATATTACCATTATTCACGTGATCACGAAGAAAGTGATATCGTACTTCTATGTGCTTTGCTTTAGAGTGTAGTACGGGGTTCTTAGACAAGTTTATAGCTTCAGTAGTAGATAAGGCCACACTTGCTTGCTTTTTCGAAAACCAAGAGATTAATGAATTTCCTATAAAATGACAAGTGCCACTTGTGTTTTTTCTATCTATTTTACATCCACCATAATCCGTATCGGTATAAACATGCAAGTCAAATTCATAATTTTTATCATACCAAATTCCTAAAGTGGGGGTGTGCTTAATGTACCGAAATATTCTTTTCTCAGCATTATAATGAGACATTTTAGGTTGGATTTGAAAACACGCACACATACAAACACTAATCATGATATCAGGTCTACTTGCGGTAAGATAAAATAAAGAACCAATCATAGACCTATATAAAGCATTATCAAAGTCTTTTCTATTTTCATCTTTATCTATTTTAGTGGTGACACTCATAGGGGTGGGGGATGGTTTTAAGTTCTCAAAATTGAACTTTTTAATCATGTCATTTACATATTTAACTTGACTTATGTGAATGCCTTTACTAGTTTGTTTAATTTGCAAGCCGAGAAAGTAATTCAATTCACCAACCATAGACATTTCAAACTCGGATTTCATGCAGTTTCAAATTCTTCAACATTCATGCAGTTTCAAATTCTTCAACAAGTTTATGAGATGTAGATCCAAAAATGATGTCATCAACATAAATTTGAATGATTAGTAAATCCAATTTATCTTGTTTCAAGAATAAGGTTCTATCTATGGTGTCTCTTTTAAATCCATTTTCTAAAAGAAAAGTAGCAAAACGATCATTCCAAGCCCTAGGTACTTGCTTTAAACCGTATAGTGCCTTCTTTAATTTGTACATGTGATCAGGGTATTTCAAATCTTCAAAACCGAGTTGTTGCTTCACGTATACTTCTTCTTGTATAAAACCATTTAAAAATGCACTTTTTACGTCCATTTGATAGAGTTTAAAACCTTTCATGCAAGCAATAGCAAGTAAAAGTCGTATGGCTTCTAAACATGCTACGGGTGCAAATGTTTCGTTGTAGTCTATTCATTCTTCTTGATTATATCCTTGTGCTACAAGTTTTGCTTGTTTCTAACAACTTTACCTTTTTCATTCATTTTATTTCTAAACACCCACTTTGTGCCTATTATTGCCTTATCTTGTGGTCGTGGCACTAAATCTCATACATCATTTCTTACGAATTTATTTAATTCATCATGCATAGCATCAATCCAAGAAGAATCACCCAAAGCATCAAAAACATTCTTAGGTTCAATTTCAGATATCATAGCATGAAATTGGTTTATTTCATCCGAAGTTATTCTTCTACATGGTCGGACACCTTGAGTTATATCTCCTATGATAAGATCATGTGGGTGATTCTATGCCATCTTGGTTGATTATTTTATAAGTTCTCATGCATTTCTAAGTGATCATGCATTTCTAAGGTGTTTGATTCATCATGCACGTCACTCTCTTCTATATGATCTAACACGGGCTTTAGTTCAAAATCCCGTCATATTCTTTATCTTTTTCAACCTCGCCAAATTCATTAAACTTCATATGAATGGATTCTAAAATTCGTCTAGTGATGAGATCATAACATCTATATGCTTTAGAATTCACAGAATATCCAACAAAAATGCATTCAATTGATTTAGATTTAAATTTATCTAAATTATCTTTTGTATTCAAAACAAAGCATTTGCAACCAAACACATGAAAGTAATCAATTTTAGGCATGCGATCATTTACTATTTCATAAGGAGTTTTATTTATTTTCTTTCTAATTGACAAACGATTAACTATATAGCATGCACAATTTACGGCTTTCACCCACAGAAATCTAGGCAACTTATTTTCACACAACATGGTTCTAGCGATTTCTTGTAGTGTCCTATTCTTTATTTCTACTACTCCATTTAATTGTGGTGTTCTAGGTGGCGAAAACTCGTGTTTGATTCCTTTTTCTTCGCGAAACGCAATCATGTCCTTGTTTTTAAATTCACCGCCTCTATCGCTTCTAATCTTTTTCACATTCAAACCATATTCATTTTCAAATTGCTTTATTAGTTTCACAATCTCAACAAAACTATCATCTTTATTTGCAAGAAATAAAGTCCATGTATAGCGAGAGAAATCATCAACGATAACACATGCATAATGGCGTCAACCAAGACTTCTAGTACGACTTGGACCAAACAAATCAATGTGTAGTAATTCTAAAACTCTAGACGTGCTAATTTATTTTTCGGTTTAAGTGACTCGCACGTTTGTTTGCCTTTAATACAAGATTCACACAACTGAAAGTTGTCTAAATCAAGTTTAGGCAATCCTCATATTAGGTTCTTTCGTTGAAGTTTTTCAAGCGTAGAGATGCCAATGTGTCCTAATCGCCTATGCCACAAATTAACGTTAACCTTAGCGTGTAACATGTCGTCCATAGAAAGCATAAAAATATTTCCTTCCCTTTTTTCCTTTTAATACTGTTTCTCCATTTTTATTTATTATGTTGCAATACAGATGAGTGAAACACACATCAAAACCGTTGTCAATAAACTATGAGATGCTAAGTAGATTATAGGATAGATTACATACCAAGAAGACGTTGGAGATTTGAAGCGTACTTGGGCTTCCGATTGTACCTTTTCTAATGATTCTTCCTTCATTGTTGTCTCCAAAGATCACTGATCCACCTTTTGTAACCTTCTTCAACTTTAAAAACAAACTCGGGTCACCCGTCATGTGCCTCGAGCAACCACTATCAAGGAACCACTTGATTGATGTGCCTTTAGATGTATGGGTTCCCTGCAATGTACAACAAAGATTTAGGTACCCTTTTATTTTGGGTCCTTATGAGCTAGTTATTCACCTCTTTGTGAAAGTACCTTTCGGTACCCATACTTGGGTGATCTTTCTCTGTCTAGCAAATGGCGAGAATGTAGATGAAGGAGCAACATAGTAGACATGACGTGAGAATGTATTTAGCCTATGGCCGAGTATTCCCTTATGCATGTTGTATGGTTGTCGTTTTTTATATGTTCTTGTGTTTTTGTGCATAGTGCGTGATGCATGTCGTGTATGCATTAATGGTTTCTTCTCATATCTGTACGGCACTTAATTATATCTTGTATGATATGAAGAAGAAGCATGATGAGATGAAGGGAGAGGAGGCCTAGGCGTCTTCTTAGGCGCCATATATGTCTTGGGTGTTTCTATTTTCTTAGACAAAATGAATTTGGTTGGTTTATTTGATGTCTCATTTTCTCAATGTATCCTAATCCAGTTTTATCACTATCATGTTTTTGTGATGAAATTATGTGATCTAGCATGTTAGTTCCCGTGTCAAATTGTTTCACCATTTTCTCTAAATCCGTATTCCTTGATTTTAAATTTGAAATCTCGGATTTCATTTCATTATTTTGTGTCGTTAATGATGAGATCTATAACTTTAATGCATCTATGATCCAAGACGACTCTTCTTTTGAATAGTTTAATTGAGAAACAAGATTCGTGTTAGAAGATTCTAACAACTTCTTGTCTACAAGTAATCATTTCTTTTGTTTTGCGAGAGTCTTGGTGAATTTGTGCAATTCTAAATATTGACTAAAAAGATCATCATATGAAGGTTCAAAATCAGAGTCAGAATCGGAAGATACCTCGTTTGATGCTTTGGATACAAAGCATACTTGGGCCATCTCTTCTTCGGTATCAGTCTCAGAGTCGGATGTGTCACTCTAAGTGGAACCTTGAGAGCTCTTTTCCTTTGTTTAGGTTCTGAGAGGAGTCTAGTTTTGGTCCGATGCTTGTCAAAGTGTTTGTTTGTTTGTTTGTCTTTGTTAGGGCAGTCATAAGACAAATGTCCAAGTTTTCCGCATTCATAGCACTTTATGTCCGTGTCATTAGTTTTGTTTTTATTTCTTTTAGTCGAGGTAGCCTTAGGTTTGTTTTTAAATGACTTTCTCATAAATTTTCTCAAACCTTTAGCCAATAGTATTAGATCATCATTATCTGATTCGGAATCACTATCATCTACGTGATCTGAAGAAGTAGAGATGTATTCATTTGATTTAAAAGCAATAGTCTTACCTTGTTTTGACGTTGATTCCGATTTCCTTAATGTAAGTTTGTTTTCGTATACCTTTAGCGATCCGATTAGTTCCTCTATTTTTATTGATTTTGTTTCTTTACTCTCCTCTATTGCTGTGACTTCAGGGTCTCATTCGGATGGAAGACTTCGTAATACCTTTTGGACCTTTTCCTGTGTAGAAAAAGCTTTGCCAAGAGACTCAAGAGAATGATAGATGTTAGTCAACCGTAGATCCATATCAACAATAGACTCATTTGGCAATAATTTGAAAGACTCAAGTGTGGACATAAGCATATTAATCTTGGACTCATTTACTTGTCTAGTCCCTTCATGTTTCATCTCAAGAATTCTCCACATCTCTTGAGCACTAGAGCAATTAGATACATAATTGGATTCACTTTTACTTAGCCCGTTTAAAAGTAATTGCATGGCTCTAGCATCCATATTTAGTCTTTTTTTTCATCACTAGTATACTATTGTTTTGATTTTACAACCTCTAGTGTGACACCATCTACAGTAGATAATTTAGAGGGAACGAATAGACCGTATTCTATAATAGGCCATAGATCAATATCAATAGCCATAAGAAAAAGTTTCATTCTAAGTTTCCATTGAATGAAGGACTCACCATCAAAAAGAGGAGGCCTTTGACTCGACATACCTTCTTGTTCGATTTTAAAGCTAGTGGTTGCCATCTCACTTAGATCGTTGGATTTCCATATTGTGAGTGTGCCTGCGCTCTAATACCACTTATAGGACCTGTAAGGCACCCCTATAGGGGGGAGGTTGAATAGTGGGTGCGGAAAATTTGGTTTTTAAAATATTTTAACCCAAAAACACAACTTCTGAAAACAGTTTCTATTTTCAGATCCTATATTGAAACGTTTGAAAAACTAGATTACAGGCTTTCAAAAATTCTGAAATTTGGAGATATTCTACTCTCAGATGTTATGAGTATCTCCTAAAAATTTCAGATCAAAACTCAACCACTAACCCCTTGAAAACTCATTTGTGGTCACATTGCGCAAATCTGCCAGAAACAGTAGTCTAATTTAAAAAATTTATTCCGATTAATCCGTAACTCCAAATAGTCTGAAAATAATGATTTACCCCTTACTATATTTAAATGGGTTGAAACAGTTTTGACAAATTCCTTTGGGAAGTATGTCAAATACGTTCAAGTTCTCAACCTTTGCAAGTCTGAAAATCAGATTGCACTAGTCTCAGAACTATTAAAGTTTGAATGACTTATACTTGTCCAAATGGGTTGAAACTTACGCCAAATGAAACTTAAGAGGTGTGGCTATGTTTCTAAAACATTTTATAATTTTTGAAATTTGTTTTCAATTTTTAAAATTACGACGAAATGGATGTAGTATGACGGAGACTGAAAATACTGTGCAGTAAAGTAATGAACACAAGGAATTTTATACTGGTTCGGTTAAATCAACCTACTCCGGTCTTCGAGGACACCTTTCTCGGTTATCACTAAATAAAATTAACACCTTACCACAAGGGCTGCTGGAGTTATACACCAACTCTAACCCTTTACAATTGATACAAGCAATCACAATGATCACGAACACCACCACCGAGCGGGTGGAGGTTTGATCACACTTTGATCAACCATTTACAACAATGATGCGTGTATGGTGGCATGAATAAAGCCTATTCAATTGTTTGAATATAGATACAATATGCTTGATAGAGAAGGAGAAGAAGGAAATGTAGAATAAGAGAGTAGAGAGTCTTTTTGCACTTTGGAAAATATGAGATTTGTCTTGCATTTGTTTGCTCTTCTTCTCCTCCTTTTATTTGAAATTGGCCGCCCCCATTAGGGCATTTCTTCACCTTGAGAATTCTCTTTTAAGTCCTTGGAAGAATGCCTTGTATAGATGTGACACCATCTTGCTTACTTGGCACAACTTGATTGGATGATTGTCTTGGACTTGCTTACTTGACACTCCTTGATTGGATGAGTTGTGTCATCACTTAATGGTTGAAAAAAATCTGAGATAAAATATAAAACATGTGCCAAATTGAAGTTCAAAACATTGCCAAAAATTATACAATTAATCCCCTCAAATTTGGAAGTAATTTTTGATCTTCATTAAGGACTAAAATTTGGCCAGCACCTATTCTCACATGCTGAAATTTTCAGCATGTGCTATATTCTCAAGACTTTGAAATGTTACTATATTACTACACATCAATCCCTTAAATATTGAGAAGCAAATTGATCACATTGAAGACACAAAATTCAGCCAGCCTATTGTCTCACACGCTGAATTTTCAGCATGTGTTACATTTGCTACAAAGTTTGAAATGTTACCTTGTGTAGCTTCCTCCATTATGTCATTAACCTTGTGTGGTTTATTCTCCACCAATTTAGATGCCAACTAAGCTCCAGATAAGCTCCACCAAGGCTGCATTAGGCGTGTGATGTGTCTCAACCATGTGCTGAATTTTATTTGTTTATACTTTGTAAAATAGTGCACAATAATTATACACATATGGTATATTCTAATCATCTCTAATTTGAATATTCTAGAACACTTTAGTATGTATTAAATATGTAAAAAGTGTCTAGATACATGTTACATGTCATGCCAAAAATGTTCCATGTGTTGTGTTCGTAGAAAACCAAATTTTCGACTTTTGTCGATTACGCGATTTTTCTCCGATTAAATTCAAAATTTTTTTGCACATGTTAAATATATTATGTCACACATAATATACATAAAATAACTTGAATATTCAACTCTTAATGGCCGAGACAAATGGCTCCCACATGTGCTTAAAATGTGAATTTGGAATCTCCATAATTTGGCCTTAATTGGGGATGATTTGTGTGTGCCAACATGGAATTATTTTATGGCTGAATGTACCATGCAAGCCACAAAATTTGTGACCATTTTTGAAGTATAGGGGCTGGCTATCTATATATGGTAAGTACGCGACACGTTAGCGAAGTTTCGGCAGTCATCCGATACGACAATTTTAGGTTTATAACCTTGTAACGCATCGTAATAATTTTGTCATCAACATGACTTATATCGTATGATATAGGACCTGAATATACTCATAATATGAGGTAAGTATAGTGGTGTGACGTTGACGTACGTTCGTAATATATGTAACGTGTCGGTAGTACGTCGGAATACATGTGTAATGTGACTTTTAAAAAATCTGAATATGCATGTATAATGTATATAAAAAACGTGTGATAATGTGTAAAAGGAGACTTTCCATTCTTTAATTTGTTGCCATCATGCCTTCTCTAAATATATCTCCATTTAATGAACTACTTAGTTCATTTAACTAAGTATTTCACTTGATGAACTAGTTTAGTTCATTAATGGTGGCACCTGAAAATAGTTCAAGCACAACAAATGTTTGCCATTTGATGTAAGCTTTAAAGCTTCATGGCTTGTTAGTACGGCAACATTATATATAAAGTATATAAGGCAAGTTTGTCACAAAAACGTGTCAAGTAATGAACTCCGTTTGTAGGATCTCTACTAGTAGCGAGTTGGGTTCCTGTCATAGAGAGTTCACATCCAATGGAATTAGTCCCATCCCTCTCGATGTTTTTAGAACCATCTTACAGTTAAGTCCTTTAGTTAAGGAGTCTACAAGGTTCAACTCGGTCCTCACGTACTCCAAGTTAACAACCCCAGAACTAATCAAGTCGCGCACAAGGTTGTATGAACAAGTAGATTCTTTAACCATTCTGCCTCTGAACATGCAAGTTCTAAAGCAACAAATCTGATTCCATTGTTGATTTAGCTTTACAAGTTTGTTTTGAAGATTTTCATGAAATAGCACCACCACCCAAAGTAAATACACACCCACTAGTGGAGTTTATTTCATCATTATCTATGACTCAATTGGCATCACAATAACCTTCTAACTCTGGAAGGAAACCACTAAACATAAGTCCCAAATCCATAATACCTCTTAGATATCTCAATAATCGCTTTAAAGCATCCCAATGTTCTTTACTAGGATTATGAGTATATCTATCTAACCGGTTTTACAATATCTGACCTAGTACAATTCATTAGATACATGACATTACCAAATGATCCTAGCATATTCACATTGAGATACACCATCATTTTTATTCTTTTCTAATCTCATAGATGCATCATATGGACTGCTAACAGGCTTAACATCAAAGTGGTTGAATTTCCTCAAAATCTTTTCAACATAATGAGATTGAGAAAGCATATACCCTCCACATTTCTCTACTAATCTGAGACCAAGTATTAAATCTGCTTTTCTCATATCTTTCATTTCAAAAACAAAGGATAAAAACGATTTAGTACCATTTCCAACTTCAATGTTTGTTCCAAATATTAACAAATCATCCACATATAAGCAAACAATCACACCATCAAGATTTTCGAATTTGCTATAAATGCATCTATCACTCTCATTTACAACATATCCATTAGCTAACATGACATTGTCAAACTTTTCATGCCATTGCTTAGGTGCTTGTTTTAAACCATATAACGATTTCTTCAATCTACAAATCTTATGTTCTTGACCCTTAGCAATCATTCCTTCCGGTTGTTTCATAAAAATTACTTCTACTAAATCTCCATTTAGAAATGCAGTTTTAACATCCATTTGATGTACAACTAATTTATAAATGGAAGCTAATACTACTAACACTCTAATAGATGTTATTCTAGCAACCGGTGAATATGTGTCAAAGAAATCTATTCCTTCTTGTTGGGTGAAACCCTTAGCAACAAGCCTAGCTTTAAACTTATCAATTGTTCCGTCCGCCTTTAGTTTCTTTCTAAAGACCCATTTACAACTGATAGGTTTACAACCTCTAGGCAAGTCTACGAGTTCCCAAGTATTATTGCCAAGTATAGCATCTAGTTCGCTATTAATAGCTTCTTTCCAAAACTTAGAATCTATAGACTTTATATCTTCTTGATACGTTTTTGGATCATTTTCTATGATGAAGGTAGTAACAAAATCATCTCCAAATGATTTTTCTACTCTTTTCCTTGTACTTCTTCTCAGTGAGTTATTATCATTATTCGCAATTTTACTAGACTCACCTTTTTCATAGCCCGAACTCACTATTTCTTCTTTCTTCGTAGGAAAATATGCTCAAAAAACTCAGCATTCTTAGACTCAATAATGGAACCATTATCTATTGATAAGAATCTATATGCAACATTGTTTTGAGCATAACCTATGAAAACACAATCATTAGTTTTAGGACCTATTTTACTCCTTTTGAAATCCGAAATTCCAACCTTGGCTAAACACCCTCACACCTTGAAGTAATTCAAGTTAGGTGCATAGCCTTTCCAAAGTTCATAAGGAGTTTTATTGGTCTTCTTATGTGGAATTCTATTTAAGATATGACACGCCGAAAGAATCGCTTCTCCTCACATATTAATAGGCAGACCGGAACTAATTAGCATGACATTCATCATATCCTTAAGAGTGCTATTTTTCCTTTCAGCAACTCCGTTAGATTGAGGGGTGTAAGGTTGTATGAACTCATGTATAATTCCATTATCTTTACAAATTTTTTGTAAAGATAATACATTATACTCACCACCTCTATTTGTCCTTAACTTTTTAATCTTTCTATCTGGTTGATTTTCAACTTCATTTTTATACATGATGAACATGATTTCAGATTCATCTTTATGAGCCAACAAGTAAACTCTAATATATCTAGAAAAATCGTCAATGAAAGTAATATAATACTTCTTCCCACCTTTACTTGTATAACTTTTAAAGTCTCCTAAGTCACTATGAATGAGTTTCAATTTATCTGTAACTCTTTCAACTGACTTAAACGACTTTTGGTGGTGCTTAGCTTCTACACAAAATTCACATTTACCAAGTTCATCATTACTTGTATAAGATATCAAGTTTGTAAACTTTAACCTCTTTAATGCATCCTTATTAACATGTCTTAATCTTGCATGCCAAATATCAAGAGAATCAACAAAAGAAGCAGAACTAGATGCATTCTTATTATTAACAATACAAACAGCATCAAGTACAAGTAAACCTCCTGAGCAAAACCCTTTCGCAAAAAATTCCCCATTCTTGGAAAGTACAACCTTATCAGATTCAAGAACAAGTTTGATATTAACCTTGTTCAGTAGTACTCCGGAGATCAAGTTCCTACGCATGGCAGGAACATGTAGCACATTGCTTAATTCCAGTCTTTTGCCTGAAGTCAACTTGAGAAGCATCTTTCCTTTTCCAAGAACATGGATACCATGTGCATCTCCCAAGAAGACTTGTTCGCCATCACCTATTTCTTGATAATCAAAAAATAGATTCTTACTGGTGGCAATGTGCTTGGTAGCTCCTATGTCTACTACCCATTCCATAGCACCACTGACAAGGTTTACCTCGGATAAGGCAACCGCAGCAATTACTTCTTCGTTCGTCTTTGAAGATTCCACTAGATGTGCTTGATCGCTAGTTTGGCCTTCCCGCTGGTTGCACTTGGCTGCTCAGTGACCAAACTTTCCGCACACCCAGCATGCCCCTTTCAGTTTCTTCTGTCCTTGTCCTTGCACAAATATTTTACCTATGCTATTATGCTGAATCTTTTGCCTTTTGGGTTTATACTCCACCAAGTTGGCTTGAGATTGTCCTTCGTCATGTCCTTTGTCATCAAGTCTGTCGTTCTCTTCAATCCGGATGCGTTTGATGACTACATCCATGGTTAACTTGGCATCGTCATGCTTCCCTCTATTCTTGTATTTGCTCCAAGAAGATGGAAGCTTTTCTAGCAAGGAGGCTGCTTGAAAAGTCTCATCAATTTTGATGCCTTCTTGTTCCATGTTGTCCACCAATTGTTGATATTGGTGAATCTGATCATTGATCGGTATGTGGTCCATCATTTGGAATTTCAAAAACTCACTGACCACATACTTTCTTTTGCCAACATCTTCAGAACCATATTTGTTCTGAAGTGTTGTCCAAATGTCCTTCGCTGACGTAAACTTGACATAAATGTCAAATAATGAGTTGGAGAGGAAGTGCAAGATGTGTCCTCTACACTTTGTATTGTCAGCATCATATTTGATGCTTTCTGTTTCATCCATTGGTTTGTCTCGTGTTAACACATAAGAAACAGAAATCATCTTCAAAAGAAAAGCACCTTGACCGCCCAACGTTTGAAGAACTTGCCATCGAATGGCTCCATTTTGGACATGTCGGGAACTGGTGCTTGTCTAGTTGCCATATTCAATCAAAATTGCTTTAAGATTGTAGGAAAATAGTGTAGGAATATGAACAACCAAGAAACAACAAAGCCGAGACGTGACGGATTGTCACTGTCCTTAAAGCAATTTTGCTCCTACCAAAGAGCAAGGTAGTCTTCAAGCAAATGCTTCCTAGGATATGATGGCTATCTTCCTTTCCTTTGCTCTAGGAGAGAAAGATTGAACTTGCTTAGTAGAAGAGAATGATAGAAGAAGAGTTGGAGGAGACTAAGTGCTGAAAAATTCTCAGATTTTGCAAAGTTAGTGTGTATTGTTCAAGATACCAAGGCTTACTATATATAGGCCTTGGGTTGTGTTAAAACCAACTAATAAAACTTGTTTCAGCAGTTTAGAACTCCTCCAAGTCAGTTACTAGCCGTTCAAAGGTGAAGGGAGATGAACCTTGGACTAAAAGATGCAATTCAAAGTGAAAAGTTCTGACTGTTGGTAAATCGATCGATCGATATCGGACAGAAACTTTCACCTTTGCATCCTACCCACATAGATCGATCGATGTCACATCGATCGATGTGATCTATCTATGTTGGACAGAAAGTTTTCAGCATTGCACCACACCACATTGATCGATCGATGTCATCGATCTATGCCCAACAGAACACCAACTTCATTCTAGCTTTCACTTGGTTCGATCCAACTCGCACATGGATCGATCCAAGTGATTTCTTTCAAGTTTAAAGTGTTCAAATCATCTTCCAAACTCCCAAACAACATCATACACGTTTATATATAAGTTTGGAGCACATTTTAAAGTACTTTAACGTACTTTTTCTAACAGTCCTCACCTCAGTTTGGCACATCGGCTCCTTTACTTCTGTCTTTACTTCAACTAGGCACCTCAACTCGGATAGTCACTTCGCTTGTTTCTGCTCACTTCAGCTAGATACCTCAGCTCGACTAGTCACTTTGATTATTTGTGCAGACGATTATTCAACAATTTATAAATTGCGTGTAGATACATTGTTTTACTTTAACTGTTAAATTATTTAATATTATATCTGGTTATTCTTAAGACCTAAGCGTGACAATGTAGTGCTACCAAAGTAAGACGAGAGAAATTTCCAATGTGGCCGTCTACAGATGTCTCTGGTAGAAATTAGTTGAAGTAATTTTTCTCTCTCTATATATTTTTTTCCTGAAAACAAATAGAAAATCTAGAAAAACGAGCAACAGTAATACAACTTTTTGAATAAAATAGAAAAAAACTGTTCAAAAAATAAAATAAAACAATAACAATAAGATAGGAAAGAAATGAACTTCTCAACAGCAAAACCCTGGGGTTAGTGTAGTTTTGTCCAGTCGGCGACCTCCACATCTCCAATCGGGAAATTCTTTCGCCGGACACACCAGCTCTAATAATGAAATGGCGCATCTCTGATGAGCCGTTCTTTTCTGAAATTTGCGGTTGATTTTGTTTTCCGTGGTATATATTGCTTAATGCATTAAGTAACCCTTCTTCAGGCGCCAGATATTCGGGAGTAATCGGTGTCCTCGGAGGTAGTCTTCGTCCCTCTTTGTTTGTTTGCCCTTTTTGATGTCTATATTTCTAATCTTTCACTTGTGAAGTGTTCGTCCACCTCCACCTCCACCTCTGGTGTTCCGAGGTTCTATTTCTAAATTGATGCATTAATCATTCCTTCGAATTGTAATTAATTTTCGAAATCGTAATCGTTGAACAACTGATATATTATTTTCAGTTATTTTCGGAATCGGGATCGGTGTGACTCTTCTTTGTTAAAAGAAAGAGCTTTGTACACGTCGCCGCTAGGACCATGAACTAGAGGGTAAGTTGTTGTTCACATTGTAATGTTTTCATTAATTCTCTCGAGAACTAGAGATTGTGTTGCATAATAATTTGTTCAATACTTTAAAGAATTATAAACTTTCAAATGCTTTTTTCTCATCTATAGTTATAAAAGACGTTCTCGGTGTACTAGGTTACCGCGTTTGCATAAGGTCTGGAGAAATGTCGGATCACTTCACGATCTGATATAAGCAGTCTTACCCTAAACTTTGTGCAAGAAGCTGTCTATGTGGCTCAAATCGTGACTTTAAGACCAAAAATCAACAATTTTACCAGTTGTTGTAAGACCCGCCCTCCTCTAATCTATGACTATATTTTTTTTAAAAGAGGCCCTCTACCGCATTCTTTCATGCATCGGCCTAGTTTCCCCCCTTCAACCCTTTATATAGTTATACTTTTGTGCATTTATGCGAGCTTGGGAGTGATGAGCCAAAAATAAACATCTGTTAGTTGTCTGCTAGTCAGCAACAGTCAACAGTAAAACTCATGCATAAAGGGTCAAGTTCCTGCAGTTCGGCACAAATGCATCTCTGCTCGGCCATCTTATGACTAGCCAAAAACAAGTTTGTTAAAAAGGCTATGGCAAATCCACTTATTACTTATGATCAGCTCGGCCGCGTATCTGAGTCATGTCGGCAATTGCTCAACATGATCAAGACATATCAGGAATGGTTAGAATGAGACCTCATATGGTATATCAGCATATTGCATCTCGGCTCGGCAACGTCATATTCATTACTTACAGTCAACCTCGGCAGAATGATTCATCTCGGCCTCGGCTGCATATTGGCTCTGCCACGCTAAACATTATCGAATAAGATCAAAAGAAGATATTTTCTACTGTCTCCTGGGACCCACTAAGCGGCTCTGCAGAATACTTTCCAGATGTCAAGCGATGATTGATTCAAAACAAGGACATCATTACAAGCCGACCTACGCAAAAGCTACGGTCTCAGGTTTTAGTCCCATCACACTGAGCTCTGCAACGGACTAGACCGCCATCTCAGCCATATCACCGTCTCATCAATCAGGCAGGGGGTCAGACCTCCACAATCTCAAGTATAAATACTCCTCTATGCAGACGGGGAAGGGGGATCCGAATTTAGGAGAACTTCTGGAGCATTTTTCCATAACTCCATCTCGGCCAAAGCATAAAAACTCATAAACTCAATGAGAACTATGACAGGTTTTGTCTAAACGTTCTATTCCAGCATAAATTGCCTACTCAAAACACCCATAACTCACTTAAGCATCGGAGGGTTTTTTCGGGGCAGCGCCCTGGGACCTCTAACGTTTTTCTTCCTTCTCAGGTTCCGTTGAAAGATTTGGACGAAAGATTAACGGCACACAACTCAGGTCATCTCTGATCCACCTGGTGAGCAACTCTGTCCTCATCATTTGGCGCTAGAAGGAGGGCCCTGCAAGCCTTCACACCTTAAAACAGCTTTTCAAAGGCTTTCTTAGTATATATCCTACTCCTTTTTATTACAGGAAAGATGGATAAAAAGAATGGGAAGAGGTTCAAGCAACCTAAGGCATCCAGAAGATGTCAACTTCTTCAACAACAAACGGAACCGTGTTCCTCAAAATCAGGAGAATCATCAACTCCTACTACCGCCTTCACATATGAAGAACATATGCGAGCCATACGTTATGTGTCACAAAATCCTAGTGTATTCCAAGCGGTGGTGAAAGAGTTGAAGGGGAAAGCTTCTATAGTGGAACCCAATAGGTTCCACCCCAGTAACTCTCACTCACAAGAAGAACACCTGGAGTATTCTCCAACTCGTCCTAATTATCATCCCAGGCGCCAGAATGAATTTTTGTCTGAGGCTAGACGTTTGGGGAAAAGATCTAGTAATCAGCAGAAAAGCGGAGCTTTGCTATAGGATAGACGCTCTGTTAATGTTTGGTTGGGAGGCCGAGGAAAAGAAAGGAACTCTCTGCTTGCTTCAAAGGCCCATATTCTTTCGCACATAAGGAAAAAGGGTCTAGCAAGTGAACCTCAGCCCCTCACAAGACCACTCCATAAAAGGAACCATCAACTGTATTGCCTATATCATCATGATATTGGGCATGATACAGAAGACTATAGGCAACTCGGCCAGGAGATTGGGCATCTCATTGATCTCGGCCACCTACAACAGTTCTATAATCTGTGGTCAAGGCTGCACAATAGACTCAACTTTGGCAGACTTCCTCCGGATGAAAGTTGCCGACCTGAGCAGCAGAACAGGTCGCCAAAAGAAGAAGATTCAGATTCGGATGAGCAAAGATTGCGGGTCTCTGAAAGTATACGACTGATCTAAAAGCATAGGCCCACAAAAGAAGCAGGCATCATCTTTCAAATATGTATCCAAACTTCTCATGTACTCAAGCGTGAAAGGAATACAATTTTGTTATTGCAAATCTGATATGTTCAAGAGAAGAGTCAGTATATTAAGCATTGCTTTATATTATAAGACTTAAACTCTCATCATATCTATCAAGATCTTCAACCAGCTCTGCTCGGCTTTCCTGTGCGGCAATGTTCGGTTTAGGTCAGCTCGGTCAGACGGTTTTTCATCTCAGGTTGGGGGCATATTTATTTCCTTGGCCCTTGTTGGTTCATACAGAAAGATTCATTCAGACTGGGCGAGGAGCTTTGTGCCTCCTTGACGCCCACTCTACGAGTTGTAACAGAATTGGAACCGACAGGATTCGCGCTTAACCAATTTCTGCCCTAAAACTCCTAGAGTGGCCAGGGACACAAGCTTCCCCATCTTGGTGACTTCTTCCTTATGGCTCAGCAGGTCAAGGAAGTGGTATGGTATCTTTCCAACCCTGGCAAAGGTTTATCTCGGCCTTAGAGTTCACAAGAAGTTCGCTTGCATGACCACCTTGACTTTAAGGTTTATAAGAGGTTGTACTTCAATTATCTTAAGGGAATCTTGAAGGCAACAAGCTCAACATCTTAATAAGATTTATCTTGGAATTCAGATCAGTCTTATGTATTCGCAGCCTAAGAATTGCCGAGTCAAAAAACCTAATATAGGACAGGCCGTGGAGACCAGGTCAGTTCTACAGTTCTATAAAAGCATCAATCAAAACTTGGAAGAATCCAAGAAAGATTTAGCGAAGCAGATCCTGTAGACCAGATCAGCTTTGCAAAAGATCAGACTAAAAACGGCTGAGCAGAAAATATAGGGCCGACGCTAGAGACCAAGTCGGACCCGTGAAAACATTAATCAAAACTTGGAAGAATCCAAGAAAGATTTAGCGGGGCAGATCTTGGAGACCAGATCAGCTTTGCAAAAGCTCAGACTAAAAACGGCTGAGCAGAAAATATAGGGCCGACCCTGGAGACCAAGTCGGACCCGTGAAAACATCAACCAAACTTGGAAGAATCCAAGAAAGATTTAACGGAGCAGATCCTGGAGACCAGATCAGCTTTGCAAAAGCTCAGACAAAAAACGGCTGAGCAGAAAATATAGGGCCGACCCTAGAGACCAAGTCGGACCCATGAAAACATCAATCAAAACTTGGAAGAATCCAAGAAAGATTTAGCAGAGCAGATCCTGGAGACCAGATCAGCTTTGCAAAATCTCAGACTAAAAACGGCTGAGCAGAAAATATAGGGCCGACCCGGGAGACCAAGTCGGACCCGTGAAAACATCAATCAAAACTTGGAAGAATCCAAGAAAGATTTAGCAGAGCAAATCTTGGAGACCAGATCAACTCTGCAAAAGTTCAAATTATTATTCATACATCTTGGCTCTTTACAAGGAAAACTTGAGGCCAAAAGATTTCACCTCGGCTCGGCAGAATAACAGGTTTATTTAGTATTTTAAAGCTTGATAACTTAGCTTATTTTCATTTAAACTGATTAAGATTGCTAAGGCCAACCTATGATCTCGGCAACAATAAGTTTGGAAAGCAAAGACTTAGCAGAAAAACTGAAATGGAAAAGCAGAACAGAAGGAAAAATTGCAAATTGTAAAGGATTTAGAAGATTTCATTGATAAGAGCTTTGAAGTACAATGACATTTACTCAGTAAAGTTACAAGAAAATCCTAAGTCTAGTCTTCATCTTCTCTCAAGTCAGCCCCGTCCAAGAATTGCTGGAACTGACACTACAAGAAATCATTCATTTACCGACCGTATTTACCGACCGTTTTATACGCGGTCACTATTTTGTGACGGCTTGGAAAGACAGTCGCAATTTTTGCAACTTAGCGACCGTTTTCACGACCGTTCTGAAAATAGTCACAAATTTGCGTCCGTCTCAAAAACGGTCGTAAATATGCGACCGTTTCAAAAGACGGTCGCAACCTAGTGACCGTTTTTGTGACCGACTCAAAAACGGTCTCAAATTTGCGACCGTTATAAAAACGATCATAACATAGCGACTGTTTCTGTGACTGTCCCAAAACCGGTTGCAAATTCGTGACCATCTTAAAAACAGTCGCAAATTTGCAACCGTTATTAGAAATAATCTCAACTTAGTGACCATTTTTGCTCCATCTCAAAAACGGTTGCAAATTTGCAACTGTTATCAACTACGGTCGCAAATTAGCGACCGTTTTTGCTTCCGTCTGAAAAACAATTGCAACTTTGTAACTGTTTCAAAAACTGTTGCAAATTTTCAACCATTATCAATAACGGTCGCAATGCAGCGACTGCTTTTGCGACCGTCTAAGAACCGGTCGCAAATTTGCAACCATCTTAAAAACAATCACAAATTTTCGACTGTTATAAAAAACGGTTACAACTTAGCGGCCAGTTTCGCTCCATCTCAGAAACGATTACAAATTCACAACTGTTATCGAATACGGTCGCAACTTAGAAACTATTTTTGCTTGTCTAAAAAATGATCACAACTTTGTGACTGTCTCAAAAACGGTCGCAAATTTGCAACTGTTTTAAAAAATGGTCGCAACTTTGCGTCTGTTTTTGTGTCATCTCAAAATTTTTATCAAATACGGTTGCAACATTTAAAATATATTCATTAAATATTATTCTATCGAACTCATTGAGTGATATTGTTTAAATAAAAGGATATAAACATAAGTACATAAGTATATAAGTCTACATAATTCTATAAATGCATAAGTACATATCTTACCCTGTATTAAACATAGGTATATATACTTGCATATTACATATATGCACAAGTATATGAGTATATAATTTTATATAATCCTCTAAGTACATAAGTATATACATTACCTTATAGCAAAGGTAGTATCTCTTTATATACTTACACAGGCATAAAATTGTATACTATGTAGCCATATATTTATATAGTTATATATACTTAGACATCTATAAGAAATATATATACATACATTTGTTTAGCTATGTGTGTGTGTGTATTAGTGTATTAGTCTAATGCTATACGAAACACATATGAGTATATATAACAAGCAACAAAATTAGAACAAGTATAGAATATTTTTAAATATATTCATTAAAGATTATACTATCAATCTCATTAGGTGATATTATCTAAATAGAAGTATGTCAATCATGATTATAATCGCAAGTATGTAAGCATACAAGTTTATATAATCCTCTATGTACACAAATTAATAAGCATACATGTTTATATAAGCCTCTATACATAAGTATATATGAGTATAAGTATATACACTTGTGTATTATATATAAGCACAAGTATATAACTATATAAGTATATATAATCCTATAAGTGCATCTTATATATCTTACCCTATGACAAACACATGTATATATACTTGTATATACAAAACTCATACGAGTATATAAAACAAATAACAAAATGAGAGCAAGAATATACACTTGTGTAGTATAAGTATAATTAATATACAGTATAAGTATAAAATGGGAATATATACATTATCTCTCCTTTGAAGTATAAGTGATAGAATCTCTTTGAATAGACTAGAAGAGACCATGCTATATCTGTTCAATTTTTTTCATATTTAATATATATTACAGAATTTCACTAGACTAGAAAATGTGACATAAATTGACTTGGACAAACTTTTTCAATGACATATTCATATTAAAAAAGATAGAATATACTATGAGATATTTATCCAAAAGTAATACACGATTTCATCTCCATTTTTGTGCTTACGTGAGAGACATATAAAGCAAATAGTATAGCAATGTAATTCTGCTAAAGTAAAAGGCTTATAAAATACTATTAATCCAATATCATTGACATGTTCTTATCTTATAATTTTACAAGGAAAAACATTATTTTAAACTTTTATACACAAGAGTATTATGATCTAATCAATTACCAAATCAATGGAAATGTTACAGAAAGCATACCTTTGAAATCTTGGCCTTAGTTTTGTTAATTTGTATACTCATAAATGGCCCAATAATCAAAAAGGTCACTATTTATCACAAAATCGGTTTCTCACATTTAGCCAAACTTAATTTCATATTTATAGCCCCCAAAATTCAATCCTACCGTAGACAATCTCTGATTCTCTTATACTGATAATTTAACCAGTCGACGATCCCATCAGTATTACTAGATTAAGGCAAATAGTTTGCAGGGCTGCGGGTGGAGCACATCCCTCGATTTACATCCCATCTGGCTAAGGAGCCTCTGGTACAGGTGGGGGGAGAACCCACTCCCTCATCAAAGATTAAGGCAAATAGTCATCGGAATTGGATCGAGCGCTCTCAATTACTTCCCGGAGTATCGCCGGATGCGGAGACCTAGGTTACTTCTAAATCTAAATGTACTGAATTCTTGAAAATCCGTAAATTGATAAGATCGTGTGCTTGGGTGGCTGATTCGAATACTATCCATTGGAATTTCCCGTAAATCTGCGTATTTTATTTGCAGTTTCCTTTCTTGTGAAATCAGCCGGCTGGATTCTACTTATAGCCATGGGATTGTTGGTAACAAGTCTTATATTTCTTGCCATTGGCGTCATCGCTTCTCTGAGTGCCAGAATCTGCTGTAACCGAGGGCCTTCTGCAAACCTGTATGTCTTTCCTCACCCGCTTATTACAGTTTTTGCGGCTTCACTTATTTTTCAGGTGAAATCTTTTGGTTGCAGTTTTATATTTCGGATAGATCTATATGTTGTTATGTTGGAGTTTCAAATTTCTGCTAGTATTCACCTTTTACTTCTGTTGATACTTGTTAAATAACTTCTGTTGCCTCTAAGTTGGAGGTTTTAGCTATTGACTATTCTTGTTCCTAAGTTCGGAAGTGTTGTCTTCTGAAAAGAAAAACAGAAAATAGGGTAGGAATAGTATGCTAACTATTTAAGGCTCAATTCTCTTTGTATACCCCATGTTGCCGTAAGTAGTTGTTTCAGTTTGCTAATGTTGTGCATTATGGTGGCCACAGGGCCGTGTGTGGCTGATGCGTAGTTGTATTCCTGTTATTGGTTACTATATGATTACCAAAAGCAACCCAATATCCTACTAATGTGCTGGGATGCGATTACACCTGAAGATTAACCATGTGTTGCTACTTCCAAATGTGCAGATTTCAATATTTTCAAAAATTAACACACTCATTGCTTCTCAGCCTGTTTCTTTTGAATGAACGAACATGATAGCTGCCAAGTATTGTGGCAGAAGCATCATTGGAGAGACAGCAGATACTGTCTTCATTCATTAAAATGATGAAGGAATTTTACCAATATTTGTCCCATGTTGTAATCAAGGGAATGGAGACAAATGCACCACGACTTAAACAAGTAAGCCCTTTAAAAATTTGCTTTCTCTCTGTTTAAGAAAAGCCCTCTTAAGTCTTACTAACGGTTAGTGCTTGTAAGAGAATTTGGTCTCTGTTAACCTTCTGTTGATGGAGTTGTCCCCTGGTAGAGAGGGGTTTCTGGTAGGGACTTTGCACAATTTGGGAAAGATGTCTTATTGTCCTGATGACAACTATTTTGTAGAGTTTGACATTTAGATTAGTTTACATTTTGTGTATGTTAGGATTATGCTTGAATTATGTTGCCATATTGAAGCAACTTTTTGTAAAGGTTGACATTAGATATCGGTTAACACGTTATAAGCTACCTATAGTTGTTCAAGCTAAGTTTGAAGTTGCTTTATAAGCAACATCTTTTGTAAATGCGTCATTTTAGCTTATATATGATAACATTAACTTACCGAGAAAAAAAAAAGATGTCTTATTGTTACGTCTTCTTGTGTCAGATTGTAATGGAACCACACATCATATCATTAGATGAAGATCTTGATGAAGGAGCAAAGCAATTCAAGGTTTATTTATAAGAGTGCTTTACCATTTGTTTATTAGTCTTCCATGTCTAATTGCTTGTTTGGAAAAACTTGTAGGGCGGTTTAGGTAACGGGGCAGAGGGTTTGCTAAATCCGGACAACCTGCAGCACTACGGTATTAAAGACCGAGAAGCTGATTAAAGAAGCTGGTTAAGCGCACCAAAGAAATTCAAGGTTGATGGAGTACTTCACGGATGAGTTCAATAAAAAGCATGGAAACACATTTGATGTGCGGTCTTCGGCAAAGGCTATGGCCAAATTAAAGAAGCAGGTTAAGCGCACCAAAGAAATTCTCAGTGCAAATACTGCGGCTCCAATATCAGTTGAGTCTCTATATGATGATCTTGATTTTAGGTAAGTTTAAGCCTCTGTCCTATAGATGTTGAGATATATTTGACTTTTTTTTCCTAAAGATGTGTCTCGTTAGATGATTTCCACCCTTACATGAGCTTCTATGTATGCAAGGCACCACAATCCTAAAACTCCTTATCATGTGAAATTCTTATTGTTCTTTTGGGCTTCTCACCTTCGAATGCGGATGTTTGCTTGGACGTGACAGATATAATTCATCCAAGATAGTTTCCTATCTTAATCTGCATCTTTTAAGAAAAATGGAATTTCTTTTTAGTAAGATTACAGACTAATCTTGGCCAATTTAGTTTGATCGAGCGTTACTTGTTTAGCGACCGATGTTTAGCGACCATATAACGGTCGGTATTCAGTTTACCGACCGTTTTTTAGAGTTTACCGACTGTTCTAGACGGTCGGTAATTAGCCCTTTTTTTGTAGTGTGAGTGTCAAACTCTTGAGAAGCGGTTGAGTTGTATATTTCGGCCAGACGTGGATTTTCTTTTAGCTCAGGATGCACTTCTGAGCAGATGTCAATGGCCTCCTTCCGGCCGACCTCCATGGTTGAGCTCTGCAGAAGGATCATGTTCTCCTCAAAGAGCTTATACTTCCTGAATTCAGCAATGGCCTTCACCTCAGCATCAGCCAGTTGTTGACGCAGTTGGTCCGATTGCTATTCGTAAGCGTTGCTCTGCTGCATCAACTCAGCTTTTTCCTTCTTCAGAACCTCAATCTTAGTCAGAGACTGAGTGGAGGCCAGCTCCAAGTCAGGCACTTTGTGCTCCAACTCATCCACTTTTGAGTTGGAGGTGGCCAACCTCATCTCAGTATCCTCAGCCCTTTGCTGGAGTTGGGATACATCAGCCCGCAGAGAAGAAACTTGTTGGCTCAGCTTGGCCTTTTCTTGGTTGGCCGCTTCAAGTTCTTGGGTCTTGCCTTGAAGTTCTTCAAAAAATTCTTCACTTCTGGCCAAAGCTTCCAACTCTTGAGCTCGGACATGCCAGGAAGCAGAGTTAGAAAAATGACTAAGTGATGAAAAACAAACAAGCTCTTAGAAGAATTTTGTTTACCAGAGCAATGTTTGAGTGAAGGACGTTCTTCAAGTCCCCCCAATCAGCCGCTCTGAATTTTTGGTGATCCAGGGGTAGAACTGGTACTTTATTCAATTTTCTGGCGATGGCTGGATCCACAGCCGAATCGCCCTCTGAAAACCCAATAAGAATTGGGTCGTGAGATTCAGTCGGCTGAGGCAGGGTCTCCTCAGCTGGTCTCAGCAGCAACCATCTCTGAAGGCTGAGATGGTCCTGGATCTCGGCTGCTGGAACCATCGCCCCTTTGTCTTTTTCTGGGGCGAAGACTTGAGCCTTCATCAGCTTCTACTGAAGGCTCTGGTTCAGCAAAAGCCTGAGGATGGATCTCGGCCTCAGGCTCGTCATCAATGATTTCAATCGGCAGAGCTGCAAGAAACAAAACAGATCAAGTCAGAGACAATGCTCAACACTTAGAAATTTTTGAGGTTGGAAAAAGTTTGTTACCTGGTTCGGGCTCTGCCTGCATAGGTTCAGCAGCAGCAGGAATTGGGGGCAAAGTCGAAGAAGAAGCTCCCCTAGCAGAACCAAGAGTGGTCATTCTTCTCTCTTTACGGGCCTTCTTCCTGGTTGCCGCCTCAGCCAACCTGCTGGAATGGGAAGAAGGACCAGCCATTGCGCCTACATCAAGGATAAAACAGTAAGATACTGAAAGTAAGAAAAATGCTAAAAGAAAAGTATGACAAGACCGACCTCGAACAATGGTTAAGTTGTCAGGAGAAAATGGCAAGTAATTCTGGCCCACAGCCGAGTGACTCAGGTCAGCTGCCATCCAGATCTCAGAATCCATCTTTTGCCACTCAATGACTATAGGGAAAGTTCGTATTATGTCTGCTTCATCGCATTAGTCTGGGTCCGGCCTCATGTTGTCAGCTCTACCAGACTTCCAGATATTTCCGTTCGGTAGCTCAGCTTTCTTAACGTAGAAAAATCTCCCCTTCCATCTCTTGTTGGAGGTAGGAATATTGACGGCAAAGAGAAAATTTGTGTTAGACGCTCTGTTGCTGAAATAATGCCAGCTATGCGAGGCCCGACAAGCAAAAAGGGCTCTGAAAACAGTGGCATTAAAGGGAAACTCAGCTATTCTGAGGAAAAGAAGGTAACATGTTGAGAAAAAGGGTTTGAGTGATTTCAAAATGCATGATTTAAATAACGTATTACAAAGAAATGCATGACATATTTTATGATATGACACGTTGTTGCATATAACTTGCCTTATATAGTTCATATATAATGTTATCGTACTAACGAGCCATGAAACTTTAAAGCTTACATCAAATGGCATACATTTTTTTTGTTTGAACTATTTTTAGGTGCCACCATTAATGAACTAAACTAGTTCATTAAGTGAATTACTTAGTTAATTAAACTAAGTAGTTCATTAAAGGAAGCTACATTTGGACAAGGCACAAAGGCAACAAGACTAAGAAAGGAAAGTCTTCTCCTCCTCCTCCTTTCACCACATATATACACGCCTACATATATATAAATATATATATTTTTAGATTTTTTGAAAAAGGCACATACACATTTATTCCAATGTACTACCGACACGTTATATATTTTACGTGCGTATGTTAACGTCACACCACCATACTTAACTCATATTTATGAGTATATTCAGGTCTTATATCATATGATATAAGTCATGGTGATGACAAATTAAATACGACACATCAAAAGGTTCTAAACCAAAAATTGTCATATCGGGCGAATACCGAAACTTCGCCAGCGTGTCACGTACTTGCCATAAATAGATGGCCAGCCCCTACACCTCAAAAATCTTTATAATTTTCGTGGGTATGATGATAATTCCAGCTACAAAATCATTCCATGTTGGCACACACAAATCACCCCACATTAAGGCCAAATTGTGGAGATTCCAATTTTAATTTTGTCACATGTAAATGGCGCCACTTTAAGACCAGCCAAGTGCTTAGTATTAAAGTTTATATTATGTATATTATGTGTAACATAATATATATAACATGTGCAAAAAGTTGGAATTTAATTAGAGAAAAATCGGGTAATCGATAAACATCGAAAATTCGGTTTTCTACGTACCTAACACATGGAACGTTTTTGGCACATCATATGACATGTATCTAGACACTTTTTACATATGTCATACATCTTAAAGTGTTCTAGAAAATTAAATTAAGGTCTGATTGGAATATGCCACGTGTGTATTATTAAATGTGCACTATTTTACAAAGTTTGCAAAAATAAAATTAAGCACATGCATACATATCATACACGCCTATTCCAGCTGAAATGGAGCATATGTGGAGCCTTGTTGGCATACTGATTGGTCAAGAATCAATCATACAATGTTGGTGATTTAAAGAAAGAAGCTACAAAAGGTAATGTTTCAAATTTTATCTCATTTGAAACACATGCTGCAAATTTCAGCATGTGTATTAAGAGCTGGCCGATTTTCACCATTGATGAGCTTATATTTTGTGTCTTGAAACATGGAATTTAATTGGAAGACAAATTGGAATTAATTTGAATAAGATATGAAAGAAAATTTGTGATATCTTGAATATCACACATGCTGAAAAAATTTCAACATGTGCATGAATGTATATTGGCCGATTTTTGGCCTATGTGATGTACAATTTTATTACCAAAATTGATTAGAATATTGTCTACTAATTGGTGATTTATTTTTAAGAGAAAAATCAAAGAAAGTTTGGCAACAATTTTAATTAAAGCACCATGGATCACATGCTGAAATTCCAGCATGTCAAGTTCCTTAATGGCTGATTTTTACACCCTTATTGGAGAAATATTGTCTTGCTTAATTTATGCGATGATCTTGGAAGTTATGGTAATTGTTTTATGATGATTTTGGCACATGTTTTTTGTGGAATTCTCAGATTTTCCTAGTCATCAAATGATGACAACATTCAACCAATCAATGAGTGTCAAGTAAGCAAAAGTTAAATGATCATCCAATGAGAAGGTGCCAAGTAAGCAAGATCATGTCACAATGATGCCACATATTCTCCCAAGGACTTAGAAGATAATTTTCAAGAAGAGAGGGACATCAAGGGGGACGGCCAAGGTGCTTAAGAAGGAAAGGAAGAAGAGCAAAACAAAAAGAAGAACAAGCATTGCAATCTTGAAGCATCAAACGTTTTAGCCTTCTTCTTCTACACTCTCTTTCTTTCTTCTTCCTAAAAGCCTATTGTACTTACATTCATATTGTTATGGCCGACAAAATGTGTGTGTATATATATAATGAATATATACTAATAAATACAAAAAAAAAAGTAATAAATAAAAAGTAATGATAATAATAATAAAGATAAGTATAAACTAGATAAAGATTAAGTTACATTAGGAAACCTAAACCAAAACCAAAACCAAATGGGAAAACCTAAAATCTATCCTAACTTTCCCCACTATATCTACATACACACGCACAACACAACAAATATACATATACACATACACGCACAGCGGAGGGAAAAAAAAAGAAAAAAAAAGGGAGAGAAAAGAGAAAAAGAGGAGGAGAAGAAGGCTAGCGAGACCCCGAACCCAAGTTTTAGTCCGTCAAATTATTCGTGTTATCGTCAATCGAGGTAGGTGCCTCTTCCCCCCTCAAACGGGTATAATACATGCATGCTTTGATGATATATTTATGTGATTCATTGTTTTTATTTGTTTAATATGTGAATTTTGTCTTGTTGTATATGGGAAAGCATGATATATGTTGTTTATGGCTGTATGTATATGTGCGTGTGTATTGAAATTGATGGTTGTTGTCATTCGGATTGGAAACACCCTTTAATAAAATCAAAAGGTTGAATATTTTCACACTTAGGGTTCTTTAAAATTGCGTTTTGGCCTTAGAATAAGTTCATCTAGCACGGAATAGGTTGAGATTGAGTTAAAAGTCGAAAAAACGGGTCTGACGGACGCGTTTCAGGGGGTGACGCGTGGGGCCCACGCGCGGCCCCTGTCGGCGCGTCCGGACACGTGCTGACGTGTCCACTCCCAAAAGTTGCGTCTCGTTATAACGAGTCCAACGCAACTGGTTTGAGGTCAATCGGAGTTAAAACGAAGATTTTATGAAGGTTAGAAGGAAATATAATTTAATATAAAAAAAATAAAAAAAAAAAGAAAATGTTGTGGACCGGCCTGGCTGCTGGACCGGACCGGATGGCCAGCGGACCGGACCAGGCCAGCAGGCCGGCCCAGACCGAAAATTAAAAAAAAATCTGAAATTAATTTCTGAAATGATTAACCAATAAATAATTAATTAAAATTAGTTTAAAATTCCAGAAAAATATATTTAATTATTAGAAAATTCTAAATAAATTCCAGAAAATATAAAAGGTTAAAATTAAATTATTTCCACTCAATTTATGAATTTGGGTAAATGTAAGTAATTAAAAATAATTAGTAATAAATAGAATTAAATAAGGGAAAAATAGGGAAAATTAGTAGAAAATTCTAGAAAATTAATACAAGTTAAGGAAAAATAAGGGGATGCTAAATAACAACTTTTCAATATTCGTAAAATTTACTAAACCAAATATTGAGTGCCGGAGATGGTGAGGATGGGCGTACGGGCCCCATGCGACTAAATATTGAGTGCCGGAGTTGGTGAGGATGGGCGTACGGGCCCCAGGCGACTTTTGTTGTTGCATTCATGGCACGTGCATTTGCATTTGGAGTGGATTGAGATGTACGGGTCTCAGACGCTCGAGTGAGGTGGATCATGGTGTACGGGCCATGGATACTTGGTTATGGTGGATCGTGGTGCACGGGCCACGGGCATTGGTTGGGTGGATCGTGGTGTACGGGCCACGGGCATCCGCAAGGGTGGATTGTAGTGCACGGGCTACAGGCATCCAGTCAATCCCGGGATCATGCATTGCATATAGGTCTAGGGCATATTGCATGACATGATTCTTGTTGCGTGTGACACGTTAATTGAGCATGCATCACGTACTTGCGCATTTTTATGTGGAGTGCTTTACTTACCGCATTTACTTTATCTTATGCAAGTTATCATGTTTATGTGCTATGTGTTATATCATGTTATGTGCTATGTGTTATATCATGTTTATGTGCTATGTGTTATATCATGTTATGTGCTATGTGTTATATCATGTTTATGTGCTATGTGTTATATCATGTTATGTGCTATGTGTTATATCATGTTTATGTGCTATGTGGCTATATCATTTCGGTATGTACGTTTTGTATTTGTTTGAGGCGGGCATCTACTGGGTGATTTCTGTCACTCACCCCTACTTCCCAGGTGAGCTGGATGAGAACTACGAGCACATCTTTGTTGAGGACGGGACGGACGTAGTGGAGTGGTCTGGTTAAGGGTTGCAGCTAGGATACGAGGGGACTCTGCAGCTGTTTTGTTCTTATTTATACTTTGAGGATTTTTCACATACTACTTTACTACTTTTATTCCCAGAATTTTTATTTAGCAATATAATGACGGTTAGTGGAGTTTAATATATGTTATGGTTTACGTTTCCGCGAAAAATTTCTACGTCATTTTTGACAAGTAAGAGATTGATTCGACGCTTTGTATTCTCCTTAGTGAGATACGGCGGGTGCACTGTTCCCGATGTTAGGGCTCGGGAGCGGGGCGCTACAGGTGGTATCAGAGCCGAGGCTTCAGATCCGCCTCGGAAACGCATGATTAACTAGATCACTATACAAAAGTTACGATCTTTTGTAAAATGACGATTTTACCCCTAATAAACAAAGTAGACTTAAGAGATGATTTTAGGCCTAAGTTATGATCGGGTTATGGGAGGTGTGTGCCGATGGTGAGCTTTTCTTGTCTAATTATCGATTTATCCGCGTTCCACCTTTCAACTTATTATCGACAAATCTGTATTCGTTTCATGAACTCATATTCCGAATAATGCCTCCACGACGCGAGCCGCCAGCTTGAAACGGATGACACGATGGCGATGATCAGCAGAGTCAGGGGACCATTCCTCAGGTCCTTGCAGATACCCTGGCCCCGTTGACTACATTGATGGCCCAGCAGCAGATACAGATGGCTTACCTACAACAGCAGCAGCAGCCACCACCAGCACCACCACCCCAGGGGGCTTCGATTTTTCTACCGGAAGATGCAGAACTGCCAGATACCTATGTTCAGGGGTACAACACGACCAGAGGAGCAGAAATCTGGCTCAAAATTGTGTATAAGCAGTTGAGGTTGATGCAGGTTCCGGATGGCCTAAAGGTTGATGTGGTCGTACCATTCTTAGAGGGTGATACCGAGCAATGGTAGCAGTGTGCGATATGCAGGCTGACTCCACCTCCGACATGGACCCAGTTTAAGGAGGAGTACCAGAAGCACTCTATTCCAGAGAGTGCCCCACACCAGCACAAGCAACCCCTCCATCATCAAGTCATATGCAATAGAAGGCAAAGGGGCGGACCAACGCTCGTGTGCGTGTTATGACGGACATTGAGGTAGAGGAGGTCGGGGACGTAGTTATAGGTGAGATGTTAATTAGCAAAGTCCCAGCCTACGTCCTATTTGATAGTGGTGCCAGCCACTTGTTTGTTGCCAAGAGATCCGCCAAGAACATGAGTATTCTATCATAACATCTTGAGATCATTCATCGTATTCAAGCCGCAAGCGACCAAGTGTTTGTATCCCACTATCAGTACAAAAAAAATGTCACTTGGAGATTAATGAGCTTGAGTTCTCCGTAACCCTGATCCCGATCCAGATGCAGGATTTCGACATCATTCTGGGCATGGATTTCATGGCAAGATATAGTGCTACTATCAACTGCCATCAGAGACAGTCAGTACGCAGACACCGGATAAACGAGAGACTATCTTCCAGGGGGATGTCAAATTGAAAAGGTCATCCAGAAAAAAAAATCTACATGACTGCAGCACAGGCCTCTTGGGCATTGAAGAAAGGAGCCGGGAGTTTTCTTGTGTATAATCTAAATGCCAGTGCTGAGACTCCATCGATTGAGGATATTCCAGTGGTACGAAATTTTAAGGATGTCCTTGACGAGTTGTCAGGTTTATCACCGAGTAGGGAAGTAGAGTTCGAGATCGACCTCGTACCCGGAGCTGAGCCGATCTCGAAGGCACCATACAAGATGGCACCAGCAGAGTTAAAAGAGCTTAAAGAGCAATTGCAGGAGTTGCTGGACATGAAGTTTATCAGGACTAGTGTTTCTTCTTGAGGAGCACCAGTGTTGTTCGTGAAAAAAGAAGGACGACAGTACAAGGTTATGTATCGACTATTGTGAGCTAAATAAGATCACGATAAAGAATAAATACCCACTACCGATGATCGACGATCCATTTGATCAGTTGAAGGGTGCCAGAGTATTCTCGAAAATCGACCTCCGATCAGGCTACCATCAGTTGAGGATTAAGGCAGAAAACATAGCAAAGACTGCGTTCCGCACTCGATATGGGTACTACGAGTTTCTTGTGATGCCTTTTGGACTGACGAATGCACTTGCGGCCTTCATGGACTTGATGAACACGGTATTTAGGAAGCAGTATGACCATTATGTGGTAGTGTCCATCGACAACATCTTGGTGTATTCACCTGATGAGGAGACGCATATTGAACACCGGCAGGAGGTATTGGAGACTCTTAGGAAGAGAAAACTGTATGCAAAGTTCAGCGAGTGCGAGTTCTGGTTAGAGAGTGTGACTTCCATAGGCCGCGTGATTTCTAAGGAGTGCATTACTGTTGACCCAAAGAAGATAGATACAGAATGGCTCCGACCTACTAATGTAACTGAGGTGCGCAGTTTTCTTGGCCTTGCCGGTTATTATCGCAAGTTTGTGGAGGGATTTTCGAGAATTGCAGCACCACTGAGTCGACTGACTCAGAAAAAGACTAAGTTTGTATGGACCTCCGAGTGTGAGAAAAGCATTGCAGAGTTGAAGCAGAAATTGACGACTGCACCAGTGTTGGCGCAACCCTCCGGTACTGAAGGATTTGTCATCTACAGCGACGCCTCGAAGAATGGGCTAGGTATATGTATATAAAATTTTAAATTACCCTCATGTACATATTAACTTTAGCCTAACACTCTCGTCGCAGGATGCGTGTTAATGCAAGGAGGTAGGGTTATCGCATACGCATCGAGACAGTTGAAGCAATATGAGCAAAATTACCCGACCCATGATCTGGAGTTAGCAGCGGTGGTGTTTGCGCTAAAGATTTGGCGTCATTACTTATATGGTGTGAAGTGCGAGGTCTTTACCGATCATAAGAGCTTGAAATATTTGTTCACACAGAAAGAATTGAATATGCGCAAGAGGAGATGGCTTGAGCTACTGAAGGACTACGACCTAATAATTAGTTATCATCCGGGGAAGGCAAACCGAGTTGCTGATGCCTTGAGTAGAAAGTCTAATCATGCGAGACAGACACCACTAGAGAAAGAGATGGCAGAGTTTGATCTCGACATTGTTGATTCCACTGCTAACGTTCTGGCGGCCTTAGTCATTACACCATCTCTGGTTGAGCGAATCAAAGAGGCGCAAAAGGAGGACGTGACGCTTAGTGATATCCGAGATAGGATGTTGACCAATCTAATTGAGGGCATAGGATGTTGACCAATCTAATTGAGGGCTTCCAAATACATGACGATGGCAGTATTTGGTACCAAGGAAGGTTGTGTGTGCCTGATGATGAGGAGCTAAGGAGGGAATTACTGAAGGAGGCACACAATTCGAAGTTGTCGATCCACCTCGGTGCTGCGAAGATGTATAACGATCTAAAGAAACACTACTGGTGGAGTGGGATGAAAAGACACATTGCTGAGTTCATTGAGAGATGTCTCGTTTGTCAGCAGGTTAAGGCAGATCATCAGAGGCCGGGAGGTTTGATGTTGCCGTTAGAGATACCGGAGTGAAAGTTGGAGCATGTGACGATGGACTTTGTAGCAGGACTTCCAAAAACAAGAAACGCTAACGATATGATCTGGGTGATCGTTGATCGATTGACGAAGACTGCTCACTTCCTACCCGTGCCTAGTGATGTGACCGTGGAAAGACTGTGACATTATATATTGATGATGTTGTTAGCCTACACGGAGTCCAGTCAGTATCGTCTCAGACCGTGATTCGAAATTCACCTCTCGATTCTGGTCAGCTTGCCAGAAAAGGTTGGGGACGGAGCTGCGACTGAGTACTGCTTTTCATCCACAGACAGACGGGCAGTCTGAGAGGATCATTCAAACATTAGAGGACATGTTGAGGGCGTGCACATTGGACTTCAAGGGGAACTGGGACGGTATGATCAAGCTAATTGAGTTCTCCTACAACAACAGTCACCACAGTGCCATCGGCATGGCACCCTTCGAGGCGCTCTATGGACGTAAGTGCAGGTCCCCTGTTCATTGGGATGAGGTTGGTGAGCGCGTTATTACCGGTCCTGAGTTGGTTGAGCAGACCAGAGAGAAAGTGAAGTTGATACGAGATAGACTAAAGATTGCTCAAGACAGAAGCAAGAGCTGGGCTGATTCAAAACGACGTCCCCTAGAGTTCGATGTGGGCGAGAAGGTTTACTTAAGAGTGCCACCTACGAAGGGGGTTTCACGATTCGGTATGAAGGGTAAGCTGAAGCCTCGCTACATTGGTCCTTATGAGGTACTCGAGAGGGTCGGTACGATGGCCTACCGATTAGCATTACCCCCTTCCTTGGCTCAGTTTCACAGCATATTTCACGTTTCTCAGTTGAGGAAATATGTTCCGGACCCGAGCCATGTTCTAGATGCGCCACCGTTGAGGATCCGATTGGATATTACATATGAGGAGACTCCTACCAGGATAGTGGATCGCAAGGACCAAGTGTTAAGGCACCGAGTCATCCCTTATGTCAAAGTGCGGTGGACCCATAACACCGAGCGCGAGGCGACTTGGGAGCTTGAGGAGCAAATGCGAGAGAGATATCCACAGCTTTTCGAATAAGGTACGTCAAGTTTCAAGGACGAAACTTCTTGTAAGGTGGGTAGGATGTTATGGCCGACAAAATGTGTGTGTATATATATAATGAATATATACTGATAAATACAAAAAAAATTAATAAATAAAAAGTAATGATAATAATAATAAAGATAAGTATAAACTAGATAAAGATTAAGTTACATTAGGAAACCTAAACCAAAACCAAATGGGAAAACCTAAAATCTATCCTAACTTTCCCCACTATATCTACATACACACGCACAACACAACAAATATACATATACACATACACGCACAGCGGAGGGAAAAAAAAAGAAAAAAAAGGGGAGAGAAAAGAGAAAAAGAGGAGGAGAAGAAGGTTAGCGAGACCCCGAACCCAAGTTTTAGTCCGTCAAATTATTCGTGTTATCGTCAATCGAGGTAGGTGCCTCTTCCCCCCTCAAACGGGTATAATACATGCATGCTTTGATGATATATTTATGTGATTCATTGTTTTTATTTGTTTAATATGTGAATTTTGTCTTGTTGTATATGGGAAAGCATGATATATGTTGTTTATGGCTGTATGTATATGTGCGTGTGTATTGAAATTGATGGTTGTTGTCATTCGGATTGGAAACACCCTTTAATAAAATCAAAAGGTTGAATATTTTCACACTTAGGGTTCTTTAAAATTGCGTTTTGGCCTTAGAATAAGTTCATCTAGCACGGAATAGGTTGAGATTGAGTTGAAAGTCGAAAAAAACGGGTCTGACGGACGCATTTCAGGGGGTGGCGCGTGGGGCCCACGCGCGGCCCCTGTCGGCGCGTCCGGACACGTGCTGACGTGTCCACTCCCAAAAGTTGCGTCTTGTTATAACGAGTCCAACGCAACTGGTTTGAGGTCAATCGTAGTTAAAACGAAGATTTTATGAAGGTTAGAAGGAAATATAATTTAATATAAAAAAAAGAAAATGTTGTGGACCGGCCTGGCTGCCGGACCGGACCGGATGGCCAGCGGACCGGACCAGGCCAGCAGGCCGGCCCAGACCGAAAATTAAAAAAAAAATCTGAAATTAATTTCTGAAATGATTAAACAATAAATAATTAATTAAAATTAGTTTAAAATTCCAGAAAAATATATTTAATTATTAGAAAATTCTAAATAAATTCCAGAAAATATAAAAGGTTAAAATTAAATTATTTTCACTCAATTTATGAATTTGGGTAAATGTAAGTAATTAAAAATAATTAGTAATAAATAGAATTAAATAAGGGAAAAATAGGGAAAATTAGTAGAAAATTCTAGAAAATTAATACAAGTTAAGGAAAAATAAGGGGATGCTAAATAACAACTTTTCAATATTCGTAAAATTTACTAAACCAAATATTGAGTGCCGGAGATGGTGAGGATGGGCGTACGGGCCCCATGCGACTAAATATTGAGTGCCGGAGTTGGTGAGGATGGGCGTACGGGCCCCAGGCGACTTTTGTTGTTGCATTCATGGCACGTGCATTTGCATTTGGAGTGGATTGAGATGTACGGGTCTCAGACGCTCGAGTGAGGTGGATCATGGTGTACGGGCCATGGATACTTGGTTATGGTGGATCGTGGTGCACGAGCCACGGGCATCGGTTGGGTGGATCGTGGTGTACGGGCCACGGGCATCCGCAAGGGTGGATTGTAGTGCACGGGCTACAGGCATCCAGTCAATCCCGGGATCATGCATTGCATATAGGTCTAGGGCATATTGCATGATATGATTCTTGTTGCGTGTGACACGTTAATTGAGCATGCATCACGTACTTGCGCATTTTTATGTGGAGTGCTTTACTTACCGCATTTACTTTATCTTATGCAAGTTATCATGTTTATGTGCTATGTGTTATATCATGTTATGTGCTATGTGTTATATCATGTTTATGTGCTATGTGTTATATCATATTATGTGCTATGTGTTATATCATGTTTATGTGCTATGTGTTATATCATGTTATGTGCTATGTGTTATATCATGTTTATGTGCTATGTGGCTATATCATTTCGGTATGTACGTTTTGTATTTGTTTGAGGCGCGCATCTACTGGGTGATTTCTGTCACTCACCCCTACTTCCCAGGTGAGCTGGATGAGAACTACGAGCACATCTTTGTTGAGGACGGGACGGACGTAGTGGAGTGGTCTGGTTAAGGGTTGCAGCTAGGATACGAGGGGACTCTGCAGCTGTTTTGTTCTTATTTATACTTTGAGGATTTTTCACATACTACTTTACTACTTTTATTCCCAGAATTTTTATTTAGCAATATAATGACGGTTATTGGAGTTTAATATATGTTATGGTTTACGTTTCTGCGAAAAATTTCTACGTCATTTTTGACAAGTAAGAGATTGATTCGACGCTTTGTATTCTCCTTAGTGAGATACGGCGGGTGCACTGTTCCCAATGCTAGGGCTCGGGAGCGGGGCGCTACACATATACTTGAATAGGCTTCATCTAGACCACCACATATTCTCTTTATCATTGTAAAAGATTGATCAAGGTGTGATCAATCTTAGACTTGCAAGGTGCTGGTGTTCGTGTGCATTGTATTCATCATACAAGGTCTGTAAAGGGTTGGAATTGGTGTGTAACTCCACCAACCCTGTGGTAAGGTGTTTGTGTGTTGTGTGATTAATGTGAACCGAGGAAAGTGTCCTCGAAGACTGTAGTAGGTTGTTTATAACCGAACCAGTATAAAATTCTTGGGGTCATTTACTTTCATCACTTATATTCTGTTTCAGAACTGTTTATCCTTTTTGATCACGCTCGTAAAAATAGTAAACGGATTTCAAAAGTTACAAAACTTTCAGGAAACATAGCCACACATTTTAAGGTTCTTTTGGCACAAGTTTCAACCCTTTTGGACAAGTATAAGTCACCCAAACGTCCAAAGTTCTGAGAGTAGTGCAGTCTGATTTTCAGGCTTGCAAAGGTTGAGACTTTGAGCGTATTTGACTTACTTTCTAAAAGAATTTTTCAAAACTGTTTCAACCCATTTAAATAAAACTTATAAGGGGTTAGTCTTTCAAATTTCAGAGCATTTGGAGTTACGTACAAATAGGAATAAATTTTTCAAATCAGTCTACCGTTTCTGGAAGATTCGCGCAATCTGACCAAGGGGTTAGAGGTTGAATTTAAATCTGAAATTTTTAGGAGACACTCATAACATCTGAGGCTAAGTTCTCTCAAAGTTTCAGAATTTTTGAAGACCTGCAACCTAGTTTTAAAAATGTTTTAAAACTGGTCCTGAAAATAGAAACTGTTTTTTTAGAAGTTGAGTTCTTGGTTCAAAACTATTTTAAAAACCACACTTTTCGTACCAATTATTCAATCCCCCCTTCTAGTGGTGCCTTGCAGATCCTACATAACAAAGAATAAGTTTAGGCCGTTGGGTTGGATTTGAGGAAGTCTGAGACCATACCCGCATAATACGGACAAGGGGCTCAGGAACGGGAAGATTAAAACCAGACTTGAAATAACCTTCGTAGACTGCTTCGTAATTCCTAGGGGGATCATAAGCAGTCTGACCAGGCAAGGGGAGGATTGGGCAGAACCGATTTCGGTCAATCTTATGAAATTTACAGATCCTGTCCAGGTCGGCCTCGGACAGGGTGGAAAAGACTCTTGGACAAGGAGAGAGGGCATACATCTCTCAATGACCCCTGAAAACAGAGATGGGCCCCTTAGTGGGGCCGGGGGATTTACAGATGTCGGAGCAGGAGCAATCCCTGCTTGCTCCAGCGAAGAGCTGACCACGGTGACAGCTCTGCTTGACTGAGCAGTGTCAGCAGTGGTCCGACGTAAATTGCTGATGTGAAGATCATCAGCAGAGGATGATCTAACGGACAGAGATGAAGAGCCGGAGTTCTCTCCACCACTGGCGGCGTCAGAGCCACCCTCAGAAAAATTCTGGAAATCGTTGGAAGAAGAAGACATTGTGAAAAGTGAAATGAAAAAGAAGGCTTATAGGGAAGAGGTTGAAGAAGGCTGAGAACGCCGGAGAAGATGGACGGGAAAACTCGGAAGACACCAGAAAGGAAAGCAGAGAGCAGGAAGGAACGAGAGCAGAAATAAAAGTTTCAAATGACTGAGGAAAGCCCTATTTATAGGATTTCAGCTCGGCAAAGGTCACCTTGGTATTATTGTCCTCGATCTCTGTAACGGCCGAATACAAAAAGGTGCGTAACAGACGCCTCATGCTCTGCGCAGACAGTAAATGTGCAGAGCAGCCCAATCAGAGGCCGACACGTCATAACTGAGAGGACAACTCATTAAAGGCTCTTAGTCGATTAGCCTGCCCTCTCAGGTCAGCTCGGCCAAACTAATCTGGGGGCAAATGATGAGCCAAAATAAACATCTGTTAGTTGTCTGCTAGTCAACAACGTTCAACAGTAAAACTCATGCATAAAGGGTCCAGTTCCTGCAGTTCGGCACAAATGCATCTCTGCTCGGCCATCTTATGACTAGCCAAAAACAATTTTGTTAAAAAGGCTAAGGCAAATCCAGTTATTACTTATGATCAGCTCGGCCGCGTATCTGAATCATGTCGGCAATTGCTCAACATGATCAAGACAGATCAGGAATGGTTAGAATGAGACCTCATATGGTATATCAGCATATTGCATCTCGGCTCGGCAAGTCATATTCATTATTTACAGTCAACCTCGGCAGAATGATTCATCTCGGCCTCGGCTGCATATTAGCTCTGTCACGCTAAACATTATCGGATAAGATCAAAAGAAGATATTTTCTACCGTCTCCTGGGACCCACTAAGCGGCTCTGCAGAATACTTTCCAGATGTCAAGCGATGATTGATTCAGAACAAGGACATCATTACAAGCCGACCTACGCAACAGCTACGGTCTCAGGCTTTAGTCCCATCACACTGAGTTCTGCAATGGACTAGACTGTCATCTCAGCCATATCACCGTCTCATCAATCAGGCAGGAGGTCAAACCTCCACAATCTCAAGTATAAATACTCCTCTATCCAGACGGGGAAGGGGGATCCGAATTTGGAAGAACTTCTGGAGCATTTTTCCATAACTCCATCTCGGCCAAAGCACAAAAACTCATAAACTCAATGAGAACTATGACAGGTTTTGTCTAAATCTTCTATTCCAGCATAAATTGCCTACTCAAAACACTCATAACTGACTTAATCGTCGGAGGGTTTTCTCGTGGCAGCGCCCTGGGACCTCTAACGTTTTTCTTCCTTCTCAGGTTCCGTTGAAAGATTTGGACGGAAGATTAACGACACACAACTCGGGTCATCTCTGATCCACCTGGTGAGCAACTCTGTCCTCATCAGGGAGAATGTTGGCACGTGTGATGCAGGAACATTCATGGTAGGGCTTGAGTGATACTTACTGATAGAAGGAGAGTTTTAGAGTTGCCATCCAAATCAGTCTTGAAATAACATGTTTGGAAACGGTCATGCATCCACATTTGCGTGTATTTGTATGTCAATGGTGTCGCCGTAGGACTTCGTCAAATGACCTAAATTCCATTTAAGTAGACAACAGCCTTTAATCTGTGAACCAAGAAAGCGAATAATAGGAGAATTATAAGATTACCACACAAATAATTCTTAAAAGGATTTCTTCGAAATGGTTTAGTGAAGATATGATTAGTTAATTGAAATGATTCATTAAATGGTTCATTGAAATTATCTAATTGAATGTGATTAGTTAATTGTATTTGTATTATGTTTAGAAAGTCAAAGAATTTCACATACCCTTAAACTATTCTATTGAGAACACTTTGACCATTTATTTTCATTTTTAATATTTTACTCTGGTGTATATTTACAACGCAGTATTTTGATCCTTCCGTCGAGATTCTCATAACAAGTGGCCTGAAAGATAATTGCGTCTTTTCATGTTTTTTCTAAATAACATTAAAATAAAAAATAAAAAATCTTTTCCTCTTCTCCCATCTTCAGCTGCCTACCACCATCGCCTCCGCTGCTCGGCGGCCTACTCAGTCAAACTAAATTTGAATTTTTTTTGTACATAATTCAAGCGAACGTAGTACTCTGCTCACTGTTTCTCATTAAGTCAAACTAATTTCATTTTCACCTTCGGTCATTGCCTTCCCTTGTATACTTCCAACATATATCAAAATCCATTTAGTTTATTGTAAGTGTGATCAACGCAGTGACTCCATAAAACAAGTGATAAGTCCAACCCCACATATGATATCCGGCTTAGTAGCAGTTAACTATCTCAAGTTTCTAAGTAATCTTCGGAAATATGTTGGATGAACTACCTCACCGATAACATCTTTTGTTAACTTCAACTTTTCTCCAATCGGTGTTAAGATGGGTTTTACAAACTCTGAATTAAACTTTTTTCAGAATATCACCATCATATTTCTTCTATGAAATGAATATTCCGCTATCTATGTGTTAAACTTTCAGAACAAGAAAGTAAGACATGAGACTAAGATCTGTTATTTCAAAATGAATAATCATAGTCTCTCTGGTTTCAGAAATCATTTCAACAACGTTAGCAGTAAATATTAAATCATCAACATATAATCATACAATATGACATGTCCTCGATCAGAATATTTCACATATGAAGTATGTTTATATGGACATCTTTGAAAATCATGCAGGATAAAAGAAGAATATGTACGAGTATACCATGCTTGTGGAGCTTGGTTGAGCCCATACAAAGTCTTTTTCAAGTGTTAGAGCTTACTTTCTTGTCATTTGACAATATACTCATCTAATTGATCAACTTAAACTTCCTCTTCCTGAACTCCTTTTAAGAAAACAGATTTGATATCCGTCTGATAAATCTTTAATGCACTTTATGCGGCATATAAAAATAATCATACGAAATGTGTGAAATCTAGCAACATGTGCAAAGACCTCAAAATCATCAAACCTGACTTCTGTTTTTATCTTTTTATAACATGTCTCACTTCAAAACAATCAGCCTCTCCATTTGCTTTGTATTTTGGGTCTTATGCAGCCATTTGACTCCAATAGGTTTCTTTTCTAGTGAAAGGTTAGTCAATTCCTATATATCATTTTTTTCAATAGCATGAATCTCTTGAACTATGGCGTGAATCCAATAATCATTTCTGAAGGCTTCTTTGATTGTCACTGGTCTACAACAACAATAACACATACACAGCATATCCCAACAACAGCAAAAGCTATAGCTAGGGCCTGTGGAGGGTGAGAGACAGACAAATAATACCTCCATCCCAAAGGATAAAGAGTTCGCTTCTAGCAAGATCCTCGGCTCTATATGTACTTGCATAAACACATAATGAACGACAAATAATGGAAGACAATGACAAACACAAAAAAGTGCAAAGTCAACCTAACGTTGAGAGAGTATCTAAGCCTCTATATATCCTCTAAGGCGCTCCTATATCCCACCTAAACCTCGCTAACCTTAATCTTTCATCTCCATGAGCTCCTATCCTGGACCATGTCCTCAGAGAGGTGCAAATCTAGTATGTCATGTCTAATCCGCTCCTCCCAAGCCAGTTTGGACATGCCTTCGCTTCTTTTCTCCTCTACAATAAAGCTTTCAACTATTCAACGGACGTCATTGTTTGTCTCCGTTTGACATGCCCAAACCATCTCAGTCTCCCTTCCCTTATCTTATCCGTTATACTAGCTACCCCTAGCCTTTTCCTAAATACCTCATTCATGTTCTGGTCTAGCCTTATATGCGCACACATCCACCTTAGCATCCTCATCTCTGCCACTTCTATCTTTTACGACTGTGTCCTCTTGACAGCCTAGCAGTATGTTTCATATGACATTCCCGGCCACACTGCGCCCCTATAAAATGTTCCCTTTAATTATGTTGGAAAATTCTGGTCACTAGAAATAAGGCAAAATTCGCAATTTCTTCATCAGATAATTCATTGTAGTTACCAGTTTTAAAATATGTAGTCGGTCTAGTAATCGTCTCTCTCGTTGCAGGCGACTCGATGATGGTTTAGACACCATTTTCTCCTTTGGTGGTTTTGGTTCCTATGCATAAGAAGCAACAATCAGAAATGGTTAAGAATTTTGCGCTTCTCGGGCCCTTTTCTTTGCCAATCTCAAGCATCTATTTCTTAAAAAATGACATCTTGACTGAGAACAACTCATCTGCTAACAAGATCATAAAGTTTATTTCCCTTTGTTTCATCATATATCCAATAAAAATATATTTTTTAAATTTATCATCTAATTTCTTCCTTAAATCATCTGGAACATGAGCATAAGCAATACAACCAATATTTTCTATCTCTTCCTCCATCTTCCAACGGTAACTTCTCTATTTCTCTTTCTCCCTTTCTTTGTTTAGGTTTTACCTCGTTCCTTCGTTTTTTGTTGTTGTTCAAATCATCCCCCTTTCTTGCTATTAACATCTGATTTTGGTCTTCTTTATGGTCTTCTTTAGTTGTTTGATTCCTTTGTTTTAAGAAGGGCATCTATATATGTTTTGTGACAAGTTGAAGCCTTTAAGATTGGAACTCATGATTCTGTGAATTCTGTAGAACTTTCTAGCCGTTGCATATTGTTGTGGTGACTTGTTGGAGTTTTATTTACTTTTTTCTTTTTATTATGTGATTGTTGGACCGATTCAACTAGAGTTGGAAGTTCAATTTATGTACTACCTGATCCTTCTTGATTTTGCTCCTTATTGTCTTTCATCAGAGATTTACATTTTGTCATTTGTGATTATATATCACATTTGGTTTCAAATTTTCGGCTTCAGTAGCACACCTATGAAGTTTGTTTTAGTTACAATCATTGATAGAAGGAGTAATGACTTTTCTGTAAGACCATGTCTATAAAAGAGGGGTGTAAGTAAGGAGAAGGAACAGGAGGATAGTTTATGCGTGGCCTCTCGAAATGTAGAAACCCTAAATGGTAAATTGTTGGAGGTTGTAGATGTACTTAAAAGGCGTAGGATAGAAGTAGCATGCCTTTAAGAGACTAGGTGGAACGGGAATAAAGGTAAAGAGTGTAATGGATATAAGTTGCTGTATTCGGGATCCGATAGGACCAAAAATAGGGTAGGATTTCTAGTAAACCTAGAATTGCATATGTACTTGATCGATGTGATATGGTATAATTGATATAATTATGGTGCTGAAGTTAGTATGAAACAAGGAGGTAGTGGTGGTGGTTTGCGCCTACGCACCCCAATTGGGACTAGGAGACAGGAGAAGAAAGAGTATTGGTATTGCTTAGATGTAGCGTTGAAGACAATACCTAGGGAGGAACAAATTTGTATATGAGTTAATTTTAACGGCCACATAGGAAAGGATACTGATGTTTTTCAATCGGAACATGGCGGGTTTGGTTATGGAGATAGAAACGAGTAGGATGGGGATTTACTAGACCTTGTGCTGGCCCCCAACCTAGCTATTGTAAATTCGTTCATTAAGAAAAAGGAATCCCATTTGATCACTTTTAGCAGCAGGGGACGTAACAAGCATATTGACTATTTTCTGATAAGGCTTGAAGATCGAAAGTTGTGGAGGGGTTGCAAGGTTATACCAGGGGGAAAATAGTGATGAAACACCGTTTATTAGTGCTAGTTATATCCTTAAACCAAAAGTTGAGCAAGAGGGTTGGGAAATTCCCACTCATGATTCAACGAGACAGTTTGAAGGACAAAAAAGTTGACATATTTAGAGACAAGGTCATCTCGGTGACATCAGATCGACTGGGTGATGACACGAACTAGATGTGGGAGGCCATGACGACTACCATTACTCACGTGGCAAGAGAAACTCTTGGAGTAACAACATGAAAGAAAACCGTACATAAAGAGTCATGGTGGTGGAACAAGGATGTGCAACGATAAAAATATGAGATAAGCAAAGGAGTTTTAGGCAACTGTTAAGCTACACAGACGGGAAGGAGAAAGTGAAATTGAGGGAGAACTACAAAATCGCCATGAATGAGGTAAAGAAGGCAGTGACAGATGCAAAACAATGCAGCCTATAAACGGATGTACGAAAGACTAGAAATAAGAGACAGAGAGCATGATATGTTCAAGATTACCAAAGCTAGGGATCGAAAGAGCCAGGACCTAGGAGGTGAAAAGTTTATAAAGGGAGAAGATGAACATGTTTTAGTCAGAAAAAAACATCAAGTGAAAATGATAAACATACTTTCACAACCATTTCAACGACGGGAGGGCCGACCACAAAGAAAAATAAAGCATCACTATCCAAAAACGACAATATAATAACTACGATTGTAGGAGCATCACACAAGGAGAGGTGATAAGAGCACTTAAGAAGATAGAAAGAGCTAAGACAGTTAGCTTGGATAACATACCCATTGAGGAATAGAAGTATTTGAGAGAGGAAGGAGTTCAATGGCTAACTACTCTGTTCAATCTTATTTTCAAAACAGGAAATATATCAGATGAATGGAGAAGGAGAATCGTGGTCCTTCTATATAAGAACAAAGGAGACGCACAGTGTTGTAGAATTTACAGAGGGTTAAGTTGTTAAACCATACAATGAAGTTATGGAAAAGAGTGATCGACATTAGAATTAGGAAAGAAACTTAGGTTACAGTGAGCTAATCTAGTTTAATGCTATGACAGGTCAACTAAGGACGCAATACACATTCTAAGGAGATTGATGAAGAAGTATAGATAGAAGAAGCGCGATCTACATATGATTTTCATCGATCTTGAAAAAGCGTATGGTAGTGTGCTATGTAGGCTGATTTGGGATAATCTGTATGCAAGAGGAGTTTCAATGAAATATATAGACATAATTAAGGGTATGTATGTTAGAACAAAAACAACCGTCTGTACGGCTTGGGAGAATACGGACTTCTTTCCGGTGAAGATATGCCTCCATCAAGGATCTGCTTTGTGAACCCATTTCTTTTCGCAGTTGTCCTAGGCGAGTTGTCAAAGCCAATCCAAAAGGCGTTCCACGGTGTATGCTTTTTGTGATGATATTGTATTAGTCGCAGAGAGTAGACATATATTGAGAAATATGTTTGGATAATTTTCAAAGTCATGATTTTAAGTGGTGAGTACTTAAAAATGTCACATATGGTGTTAGAAATTATTAAAAGTTGAAAAGTGAAGAAAAATGACATCGATCTCTCAGGTTGTTTCACTTCGATCGATCGACGTACATCGATCTCTCATATCGATCGATCTATGTAAGGCAGAGAAAAACCAAGACCTTACTGTGAGACATCGATTTGTAAACCTGAGACACATCGATCGATCGATGTACATCGAACCCTTACTTCGATCGATCGAGGTAGGTCAGAGACAAATTCTGAAACTCACTATGAGACATCAATCTCTAAAGCTGAGGCACTTCGATCGATCAATGTCTAGGGTTATTAGAAATATTTTTCTAAAATATGATAAAATAGTTGTTTTCATTTGTACATGATTTATACATGTTCATTATGTGGATATTATGTGTTTTTGATGATTTTAAATGTATTGTGACTAATGTGCCTTGGAAGTTTTACAACTTACCAAAAAGGGCAAAATTAGTATTTTGAGTTTTGTAGGAACATGATATGGTGGAAAAACTTCAATGAATTATTCTCATCTCATTTATTATGACAAAGGTGTTATTATATTTATTTCTGACCATCCGGGTCATTTCTGAAATTTTCTCTCACCAGGGGCATTTTGGTCATTTTACCTCTGAGGGCGTTTTTGGTATTTTTCCTCAAGGAATCTCTTGAGTATATTCTTATCTTCATTCTGGAGTTGAGTTATGATTATTTTGAAGATTATATGGTGGTTTTATATTATTTTTCTCACGTGATGATATTATCGACTATAGCGGGATATGTGACGGGTTGTGATGTCACATTCTATTTCTTTCTTGAAGATCCTCTTCTATATGTTATTAGAATATATTTTTCATCATATTTCAGAGAAGTTAAAGGTGTTAAAGATGTGGAAATGATCACAACATATAAAAAGAAATAGTGAGAATTTCGGTGTTATATGTTGACATAATATTGTCAACTATTATTTGTTTATTTCTTCTTCAAAAATCTAAGTTGATATACATATATGCAAGCCTCCAAACGTGTATTAAAAGGTGTAAATAATGGTATACTCATTTTATGACTTGGTGACAAGTGGACCAATAAAAAAGAAGCTAGTTGGCAATAAAAAAGAAACTAGGAAAAATCAAAATGTAGCCAACGGCTACTAAGGGGATTGGAGCTGATTTTTGGTTTGAATCTTTCAACTCCCACATGCCTATTATCTTGCCAAAGAATTGAGGGGATAGTGGAGTTGTTATGGCTATTATCCTACTACTTTATCTTCACATTTTATTTACTATTTCAAGGTGGCAAAAATCGGTCAAATTAATATCCAAGGTGGACCAATTATGTTGCTTCATTTTACCATGTGTACAAGGTTATTAGGTGGCCAACCAATGATGCGAAAACACTTAAGCATTGATGATGTAGATGGTGATACATCGAAGTTCTTATCTACAAGGCTCAACTCACACTATAAATAGGAAGCAAAGGTGAAGGAGAAAAACACACTTGAAAGCAATAGTTGATTTGTCTAGCTATCTTATTCTTATCATTCTTGTTCCATTCTTTGTAACCAAGGTGTTCTTGTTGTATTTGTTGGAAAGCTACAAGCCTCTTGAGCTTCATTTGTAAAATTGATCAGCCAAATCTATAAGGCTACATCAATAGGTGGTAAATGTGTTGCAATTAAGTGTTGCATATAAAATGTTCATCCAAGTCTTAAATAGGGTTGGTGTCTAACCCAAGGATCAAGCTTGGTTCTTGTTGTAATTTGGTTCATACCATAGTGAAATCCAAGGAAAGGTGTTTCTTAGGACTGGAGTAGGTCATATTGAACGAACTAGGATGAATTCTCGGTGTTCTTTTCTTGTTTCTACATTTCTGCATTCTGCCCGTTTTTCACTGCAGATTTCATACAATTTCACACGTTTTGACAAAATAGCTAAACACTTTCAGAATTCGTAATTTTTGATAGAGTTATACTTCAGACTGTTAACTTTCATTTGCAACAAGAATCACTTGATAACTGCTCCAATCTGGCTGCAATCTGACCAGTTTTGAGAAAAGTTGAATTGTTAAAGGTCATAGACTTTTGGAAACATAAACTAGATCTCCTAAGAAGTGTTTTGACATAAACATCAACCTTTTTGGTTAAGTATTCAAAGAGAAACACGTTTTACAATTTCACCAGCATTCTGTCCAATTCTGTCCAGATTGACCATCAGAATCTTTTTATTTGTTTGAAGGGTCAAACGATATTATTGTTATCTGATTTTTGGACAGAGTCTTGTCAAGACATTGAAGTTAATACCTGAAAATTTTCATAATTTGTGGAGTTCTGTAAACTGATTTTTGAATTTTTCAAAAACGGGTTCTGAATCTGAGGTAGTCTCAAATTCTGTTTTCAAAGGTGATTTATCAAGGGTAGTAGTGTAATTTCTGCTAACCACTATTTACTCCCTCCCTTTTAGTGGTGTTTGTTGCAAGTGCACGGTCCAACAACATACTCTGAGTAAGAGACTATAGGAGTGGAGAGGTGCTTTAGAGAGAAAAGACCTAAGAATTAGCCGTCCTAAGACCGAGTATCTGCACTGTGACTTCAGCGACGCAGCCAACGATGATAATAGCTAGCTCACCATTGAGGGTCAAGTGGTACCACAAGTAAGTCAGTTCAAGTAGCAGGATCGTTTGTATAGTAAGATGGAGACATAGATAATGACGTAGCACACCGAGTTTAGGTAAGATGGTGTATGTGGAGGGCGGCCTCAAGGGTGCTGTGTGACAAGAATATTCTAACTAAATTAAAGAAAAATTTTTATAGGGTGGCAGTGCTGCGGGCAATGTTATATAGAACAAGCTGTTGGGTCATCAAGAGGACACAGTCACGGAAGATGGAAGTAGAGATGAGGATGCTGAGGTGGATGTGTGGGCATAGAAGGCTAGATCATATAAGAAATGAGGTTTTTAGGGAAAGGTTAGGGATATCTAGTATCGCAGATAAGATGACGGAGGGAAGACAGATGATTTGGCAATGCCAAGAGGAGACAGATAATGTCGTCTATCAGAGTAGTTGAAAGCCTCATTCTAGAGGGAAAGAGAAGTAAAGACAGACCCAAACTGACTTGGGGTGAGGAAATAAGACATGACCTACTAGATTTGCACATCTCTGAGAACATGGTCCAGGATAGGAGTTCATGGAGGCAGATGATTAAGGTTAAGGAGGTTTAAGCAGGATATATGACACCTTAGTGTATACTTAGGGGTTTAAATATTCTCTACACTTTAGGTTAACTTTGCACTTTTTTGTTTTTGTGTTTGTATTTTATTATTATAATGGACATGGTTGTTGTTGTTGTTATTGTTGTAGAACACCTCTTCAAGACATAGATAGCATAAGTAATGCCTCAACCCAAAATGATTTAGTAATTTCTTTGAATGGATCATTGGTCTTACCATGTCTATGATCGTTTGTTTTTCTTTCCTTTCTGCCACTCTGTTTTGCTGAGGTGTATATCTCACTGTCACTTGATGTTTAATATCATTTTTCTCTAGATAATAATCACAGACAATATACTCAGATTCTTAGTTTATTCTCAAAGTTTTGATCACAAAACCATTTTTTTTTCAACATACACTTTGAAACTTTTGAATGCATCACATGCGTCAGATTTGTTTTTAAGAAGAGAAAATCTCACTTATTAGCCTAAGGTTTGACCCATTACTCAGTTAGCAGCCTAACGTTGATGAAACTCACTTAACAACAACTCTTTTGCCGAAATGTCTCACTTGTAGCCAGGTGACCGTTGACCAACCGTTGACCAACCGTTGACCAGCCGTTGACTTTCTCAGACCAACCAGAAGTTGACACGTGGCATCCTTTTTTAATTAAAAAATAAAATTGTATTTTTGATTAAAGTGATTTAAAAGAAATTTAAAAATTCTAAAAAATAATTAAAAAATATTTTAAAAATCAAAAAATTAGGAAAAAAAGATAAAAAAATAAAAAATTACCCTTAACACCCCCAGCACCCCCCACCTACCCCCACGCCACACCACCCCCCCCACCCCGCGCCAAAAAAATTTTTTAAAATTTTTTTTCTTACTCTCTCATAATGCTCCGACCACCCGGTCCACCCCCGCGTCCCCTCCCCCACCCCCTCCTCTCGCGATTTTTTTTTAAAATTTTTTCTAACTCACACATAACGTCCCAACCACCCCCGCGTCCCCTCCCCCACCCCCGCGCACACCCCCAAAAAATTTTAAATTTTTTTTTAACTCACCCACAAAGCTCCTACCCCCCCCATGCCACACCACCCCCCCGCACCCCCCGGGCCAAAAATTTTTTAAAATTTTTTTCTAACCACATAACGCTCCGACCACTCCCGCGTCCCCTCCCCCACCCCCTCCTCTCGCGAATTTTTTTTTAAATTTTTTCTAACTCAAACATAACGTCCCAACCACCCCCGCGTCCCCTCCCCCACCCCCGCGCATACCCTAAAAAAAATTTAAATTTCTTTCAAATCACCCACAAAGCTCCGACCATCCCCTGGTGATTTTAAAATTTTTTTGGATAGAGGTATTGTCTGCCTACCACTTACCCTCCCCAGACCCTAACGATAGCTTTTCCTGTCGTTGGGATATACTGGGTACGGATGATGACGAAGACTTGGCACTAATTGCAAAGGTATTTCAATTCTCATTTCAAACCAGGGTACTGAGGTAGTTTATAAGTTTCAATGGCCAAAAAGCATAATTCTCCGATGTCGTGTGCAAAAAAACACAAGAGAGTATATGAACAAATAAGAAAGTTCAACAAAAAGAGGTAGAAGAGCTGCAGACAACAAATTTGGCGAATAAATATAACATAAGCTTTTGGATGAAACAGTACAACCAGATATGAACTCCAGGAAGTGTAATCCAAATCATGATTAACTCCATTAGTTCCCTGAAGAAACAGAAACGCGGGTTGGGGTGTGCGCGGGGGTGGGAGAGAGGACGCGGGGGTGGTTGGGACGTTATGTGTGAGTTAGAAAAAATTTTAAAAAAAATTCGTGAGAGGAGGGGGTGGGGGGGTGGACGGGGGGGTGGACCGGGTGGTCGGAGCATTATGAGAGAGTAAGAAAAAAAAAATTTAAAATTTTTTTTTGGCGCGGGGTGGGGGGGTGAGGGGTGGTGTGGCGTGGGGGTAGGTAGGGGGTGCTGGGGTGTTAAGGGTAATTTTTTATTTTTTTAATCTTTTTTCCTAATTTTTTGATTTTTAAAATATTTTTTAATTAATTTTTACAATTTTTTAGAATTTTTAAATTTCTTTTAAATCACTTTATTCAAAAATACAATTTTATTTTTTTAATTAAAAAAAAAAGGGTGCCACGTGTCAACTTCTGGTTGGTCTGAGAAAGTCAACGACTGGTCAACGGTTGGTCAACGGTCACCTGGCTACAAGTGAGACATTTCGGCAAAAGAGTTGTTGTTAAGTGAGTTTCATCAACGTTAGGCTGCTAACTGAGTAATGGGCCAAAACTTAGGCTAATAAGTGAGATTTTCTCTTTTTAAGAAAGAGCGCCCAAGCTTTCTAATTAAAATCATTAATGAAAGTTATGAAATACCTACAACCACAGTTTGAAGGTACTTCCACATATCACAAGTTTAAATGGGTCAACTCCAATAGTGTGCTCGCACTGCATGACTTATTCGTTAAAAACAAAATCTATATTTCTTTCCAAATCTACATGGCTCACGAACTTTATCTGGAAAATCAATGTCTACCAATCTTAAAACATATTTATTTATGACAAGAAACTTTAAAACTTCCAAAATTCAAGGGTCCAAATTTCAGACACAATAGCCATGTATCATCATATGTCACAAAACGAAAGAAAGGTAATTTGTCATAGTCAATTGACAGCGAAAACAAGCGATTATTATTTATGTTTACCTTTGAAATTAGTCTTCTCCTTGGATCACTTCTATGCAAACGTCATCATCAAATGCTATGTTGTAACCTTTCAGAGATAAAGTTAAAGAACCATATTTCAAACTAATGACAATCGTCTTATTACCAAGAACATTTATCTTAGAATTATTCTCAAATTTCACAGTAGATTCACAGGAGTATCCAAATCTTTAAATATTTTTTATCTTTATGAATATGATTGCTGCAAGCAAAATCAAAAATTCATTCATTTTTTGTCTTATTTTCAACACCCAAACTAGCCAAAAATGAAATCACAATACTTGTTTTGTCATTCTCAACCAATTTCGCATGTATTTCATTTTCTGCACTATCCTTATACCAACAATGACTTTGAATATATCCAAATCTTTTACAATTGAAGTATTGGATTTCTTATCTATATTTTTGAAAACCGTCATTTTGATCATCTTTATTAAAAATACAATTAATTTTCTTCCAATTGAAATTACCTCTACCATCACCTCTTCCTCGGCCACATCCTTTGCTCGAAAACTTTGACCGTACTGATTAGATTCAACATGATTTGCGGACCATACTTAATCCTTCGAAACATTGCTGAGCTTGTAACAGTTTCTCTATAATACCAACCAACAATTTATCTAGGGAGATGTTATACGATTGTAACTCACCTTCCAATTCATCAATAGTTATTTCGTCAAGATCTTTAATAGCTTCAATGACTATTTTCTTCATGTGCTTTTGAGTCAAAGATCTCAGAATTTTCTTGACAAGTTGGACTCAATGATGGCTTCATCAATAGTTTGAGCTTACTGACTAAAAATTCAAACATGGTCTACCTAGGTCTTTGTTTTTTTTTTCTTCCTTTAATGAGTATCCTTGTTTCCACATATCGATTAAATTGATAATGGTCCTTCATTATTATTATATTTATTGTCATTAAACTCGCCACTAATTACATTAAACTTCCCTGTTCCATGTGGGAAGCTTTTGTACTCTGATCAAATGTGCGTCATAAATTTCTTAGGGCCTAAAATTCAATTGTGGAACGCCCACGGGACCAGTGATTCACAATGCGTTATAATTCAGCTCAAGACAATTCGATCCCACATGAGCTAAGGCACACAATCAAACTAAAGGGAAATTCACATCACAAAACAAATATAAAAACAAGAAAATTGATATAATAATTTTAAAGAGACGCCGATATAGAACCTTTTCTCATAAATTCCTAAGATCATTCGGAAAAGGTTGATTGTAGTTGGACTATATTTTATACATGAAGATTTCCCCAAAAATAAAAAATAATTATAAATACACACTTATTCTGAAAAATACTCATCCTCTTTTTTGATTAATGACCTAAAATAAACCATATGATAAAATGAATGGTGTAAAAATGATAAGTATGCGTATTTATCTAGAAAAATATGTGTAATTATCATTGGACAAAAAGTATTGAATAGAACAATTTAACAATAATCGAACGTTTAAAATATCAACCTTTAGACCGTTTCCGCCAATAAATGTGTGTGTATATATATACACACACATATACATATACACACACATATACATGTATGCATATGCATATCTAAATATGTGTGCTTGTCTATATATATGTACATATATACACACATATATATGTCTCTCTCTCTATATATATATATATGTATATATATATATATATATATATATATATATATATCAATTGACGAACCGTTAAACTTATAAACTTATAGGCGATCTGACTAAATATATATATATATATATCAATTGACGAACCGTTAAACTTATAAACTTATAGGCGATCTGACTAAACTAAAAGGTTTGATGTCGCTTATAAAAATTTGAAGTCTAGTTCAAGTGCTTCTGGTGCTTAATTTTGTTTACAATATGTTTCCTTAACTGAATTCTCCTTTCATATGAAAAATTAGGCCGGCAAACGAACCGAGCTCAAAATGAGCTATTCGGGTTTGGTTCGTTAAAGACTCGGCTCGAGTTCATTTTTGCGAGCTCGAATTCTAATTCGAACCACACTTTGGGCTCGAAATATTTAGTGAGCTAAATTCAAGCACCCTAGTATTCGGTTCATAAGCTCGACGAAGGCTCGATAGTAGGCTCGATAATTGGCTCAAATATGTCCATATATATTCCCTCTTATTAATCTCCACCATCTATCCCTAACCATGTAATCCACACCATCCATTCGGCTCGTGAGTTAGATTCGGGTTTACGAGTCGAGCCAAGCTTGCGAGCCACATTCAAGCTCACGAATCAAGCTCGAGCCTTTTTCAAGTGTTTCGAACTCGAACTCAGGCTGCATTTAAAGCTCGTCACGAGCTCGAGCTCGAGCTCAATCCTGATGAAAATAATTCAAGCCGAACTCGAGTCTAGATAGGTTGATTCAGATTCGGTTCGTTTGCAGCCCTACCAAAAATACCTATCAATAACAGTTTATAGGAACTGTTTAAGCAAATTAGATATTTAATACCGATAATTGCTACGGTTTAATTAAGGATCTTGTAGTTATAACTTTGCTCCAAACCCATACCACTTGGATCCACCATGCCTACCGAATAAAATCATGCACGATTAAGCAGGCGGTTGGTAATGCACATGTGTCTGCTCCAAGCCTCTACTATTAATTTGAGGGAATTTATATCAGCAGAGGAAATTTTGTTTTAGGCAAAGTAATTTCATTACTTTTGACTCCAGAGCATAGCTCAGTTGTTACTTGAGTTAGAATTTCTTCTAAAAGGTCAAGAGTTTCAATCCAGAGATACGCACAGTATGGGTGTTCCACTGATGCTAGACTGAAGGCCTGGTTTGCAGTAGACACCTTGTGTGGGTCACTGCATAAGTTCTCACTCAACCTAAGAGGCTGCTGGGCTCCTGATTTGAATCCCCTACCATGCTCATTGGGGTAAGTGCGGTAGGAGTCCTCAGGGCCACGGTATGGACTTTTGATCCAATTTCTTTAATTTTATTTAAAAAGGATATAATTACCCCTGGCTTTACAACCATTTGTTGCTGACTGACACATTTCTTCAAATTCATTGGTACAGATTTTTTTCCGTTGACGGTTGGGTTTCTCTGCTAATTAATACCACTGCCATAGTTAAGCTTTGGTTTTATATATATATATATATATATATATATATATATATATATATATATATATATTTTTTGCAAAACTAAACTTTTCTTTTTCTTATCTTCCTTATACGATTTTTATTTCAATAACTATTATCCTTAAGGATATTCAGGGATTCTTATTTCAACCAACGCACTTACTGAATTTCGTTTTTGCATTTTGTACATAAAACTTTATGAATAAAACGATTAAACTTTCAATAATATAACGAACTTATAGAAATTTAAAGTGTTTCTTTCCTTTTCTTTTTATTCAATTTTTTTTATTCTTAGATCAAATTAGACTGAAAAGGATTCAGTGACTTGCAAATCAAGAGGGGTAGTAGAGAATTTTCGCAATAGACAAAAAGCCTGACGGAGCAATGCCGCGTGGTTCATTGACAAAGTTCAAGGTAACTTTGTTTAAACTAAAAATACTCAAAATAAAAACATAAAAACATGTGATTTTCATAGACAGTTCAGTTAATAATTTTCCTCCATCATGGATTACAGTAAAATATGTTTATTTCTGGAGATATATTATAGCAAGTATAATTGATATTGGTGTTGATATTTGAGTCTCATTAACACAAAAAAAATTCATTTCAATGTAAAATTTAGTTAATCATAGTCAAAATACAATGTTGGAATCAGAATAGTTTTGATGCACTTTAAAAGAAGTTTGAAACGATTTAAAAGTCATTTTATACCTTGAAAATAACAAAGAATTGAACAAATGAAGAAGTAACATTAATCTCTACAGAAATCTCTAAAACGAATATCAGTGTATAAATAGATTTCTACATAGTCCGATCTATGCATACATAGATTTCTCAGCAATGACATCAATCGATATGTATATAGCTACGCAAATTTGGAACTATATTATTACACAGTGATCTCCCAGGTTAAAGCATATCTATCGATCGATGTATACATCAGTCTCTTAAAAAGAGACATCGATCGATCGATGTAGGTAAGGTGCAAAGCTGAAACCATAATGTCCATCATCGATCTCTCAACCTGAAGGCATCAATCGATCGATGTACATCAGTCTCTAAAACTGGAGACATAAATCGATGATGTAGTCCAGAAATTCAAATTTATATAGATGTTACAACAAAACAAGAAAGATTTAAAGTGTTTTCTCTCTCTAATCTTACCCAAATTTATCCTAGACTTTTTTTGAACATCTATAATACTTTCTTGATTATTATAAACATATCTAAGATTCTCTAGGCAGCAATAGAACATCAAAATCAAATATAAGGTGTTTGAGGACTATTTGGATATATTCAATACAATTGATTAAGTTGAAAACTTTATGGAGGCTACAAAAACGTGGCTCACACCCTGACATTCGTTTAGCTTTCTAAAATCTACATATCTTTCTGTTGATTCAATAGATTTGATTTTGCTATTCACTAATCTTTCTGTTGCCTCTTATTCTATGATAATGCAAGCTATAGTTCCATGAGTCTACTCAGAATTGGTCGATTCCTAAGCCATTCCAGTTGGTTAGTGATTAATATTATGGTAAAAGGAATCGTTCAAAGAATAGCTGAACTCATTTCCCTCGACTTCAAGGAGAGGAGGCAACCGAGGACAAGCTCCAACGAGGAATAATGATTTCCATTGCTATTTGATACATTTCGGTCACTAACATTAGGTTGAGGTAAGAAAAGAGAGAGATTTTCCGATACGCAGAAATTAGAAGTAAACTTTGGGAGTCACTAGTTCTAGCACAGTTGTCAAGTCAGTAGTAACAAATCCCTATGTGGATCATCCAAGGCAGTCAATTAAGTAAAATAAAAGGGGCGGGGTTAATATATATTGAAGAAGATCAGATGAGACATTTACTCACTTTCATCCTCTTCAAACTTCATCCCCTATTGTTGTGAAAAGCTCCTAAAGGGTAAAAGTGTTTAAAGCTTGTTAAGCTCTTATTACTTAGTTTTCATTGTTGTATTAGGATAGTGATAGTCTAGAATAAAAGAAACTAAGCATATTTGATCTCTTTTTTGTGCTCTAGATTCCTTTAAAAATGTATTTTAACTACTTTACCAAAACTCACTTGGTGAAATTTTTTCAGTAAATCTTTGTTAAAATTGTGATGGAGCCAGGAGTGTTCCTTGCTTGTAGCTATTGTTGTTGATGTTGCACACAAGTTGTTTGAGTAATAACTTGCACTTGTTGTTGTCGTTGATTGCAATAGTTGTTAGTGTAATTGTTGCTGTTGTTGTTGCTCTTCTTCTTTCTTATTGAAGGCAATAGGAAAAGTTGACGTTGAAAATGCTTTTTGGAAACAAAATGGTAATGGAGTAGAATCAAATAGATTTGAACCAATATTCATTTATTTTTTCTTATCTCATTTTTTCTTACTTTGGAAAACATTTGAGTTGGCTTGAGCAAAATCGAGAAAAACCTGAAAAATAGTCAACATTTTATTCTTGAGCAAAATCGAGAAAAACCCAAAAAGTAGTCAACATTTTATTCATCCTTTCTTTAAATTGATTGTCTTGGACCTAACATATAACTGAAATCTAAAATACATAAGCACAAAAACCGATCCTTTCATCCATTCATTTTGTAGGAAATAGAAATAAGAAGACTTGAGAGTGAAACACACTGTTCATAGAACATTTTAGCATGTAAAAGAGAAAAAATCGTAAAATTTGGTGAAACAAACCCAATAACATAATCATGAAAGCAAGCTTATAATACAATTAACATTCAGTTTCGGAGGGAAAGTAAAATAAAGAATATGGAGGGAGAATGATAAAGATGATACGATAAAACAAAAGAGAAAAACGTTAAAAATTACTGATTTTTAGCCATGAAAAAAGGAATTAAGCTTTAAGCAATGCAATGGAAAGCGAAAGCCTTACAATAAGGATAGTAGTGTCAGTTTCTATTTAAATCGGTCAAAGTTGTTTCGCCTAGAGCAAATATCACCTCCCTTAATTTAATTTTCATGCCATTTCTACCACCACGCAACTTGTCTAAAGTGTAGCTTGCATTCAAGAAAGTGATGATCCCTTTCTTATTTATTATTTTTAGAATTTTAATATTTTTTATAAGTCTCCAATCTAAGAATTGATTTTTAATTACTATACACATGGAGTCAACCTCCTGATTTATAATTAATTTGAGTTTAATAACAGACAAAGATTCTTTGCAAATTAAGTATGTCTATCACTGTCCAGACAGTTCAAAAGAAAAGACAATCATATTCAACTTTTTTTAGGAGAAATAATTTTTTATTCATTCATAAGGTCTGCAATTGCAGAATCAATTACATGGGGAGGCGGGTTCGGACCCTAAATCATGCTCGTGGGATATTATAGCCCTAATCTAGTAGTGCAAACGAACTGTGCCAATTCGATATTAACTTATTGAGTCGAGTATTTTAGAATTTTTTCAACTCGAATTTAAATACAATATTTAAATTTTAATCGGTGTCAAATTCAAACTCGAGTCAAACTCAAGTAGTATTCGAGTCTAATCAAGAAAAAGCAAATCTAGTTTTCATTTTAAGAATTGTATACATCAAGTAGAAATGCATTTTTAGCTTATATTATTGAATCATATTTAGTTTTTTACATACAAACTTATTATTGTTACAATAATTGGCCATTGTCATGTTTAATTTATTGTGTGTATTACACAAATATGCTAATATAATATCAAATAGTGCATAATTTTTATACAGATTGCAAGTTCTGACATGCTTATGAGCTAACGAATCGAATATTAATACGTTTAAGATTAGTTCGTTAATTATTAAAGTCCATTATAGTTCGATCTCGATCTTTATAAAACTAAACTTGTCGAACCTGTCAAAAATAAAGGACAAGTATGCAGAAACAAGTATGCAGAGAAAACATTTCTTATATATTTTCTTGAATATTTTACACAACTCTTTGAGTATATTTAAAGGCCTATGTTTTTGCTATACAAGGAAACAAACTAATTACAATCAATATCATAATCAATCCTATCCCTAATCATCCGCCCTAATTATGCTTTCCTTACAATTACAATAATTACAATATCATGGGACCATAATTACGAGATTTCTAACACTCTCCCTCAAGTTGAATCGTGGGGTCAACCACATTCAACTTGCACAAGATAGCCTCAAACGACCTTCCGCTGACTGCTTTGGTTAGAATGTCCGCCGATTGATCTTCTGACCGCACGTATGGTAGTTCAATAACTCCTGTGTCCAGTTTTTCCTTGATGAAATGTCTATCAATCTCTATATGCTTAGTCCGATCATGTTGTACTGGGTTTTCTGATATGCTGATGGACGCCTTGTTGTCGCATAGAAGCGGTGTTGGTAGGTTGAACTGTAGCCCGATATCTCTGAGTAACTTCTGAACCCACTGTATCTCTGTAATCCCTTTCGTTATTCCCCGAAATTCTGCCTCGGCACTAGACAGAGCAACAACTTTCTGCTTCTTGCTTCTCCATGTCACAAGATTTCCTCCCAAAAGCACAAAGTACCCTCAAGTGGACTTTCGATCGCTTGAGTCTCCAGCCCAGTCTGCATCTGTATATGCCTGAATATTTAGGTGTCCATTGTTTCGAAACACAATTCCCCTTCCAGGTGTCTTCTTCAGATATCGTAGAATTCTCATGACTGTTTCCATATGGTGTTTTTGGGGACGATGCATAAACTGACTAACAACACTTACTGCATAAGCAATGTCAAGTCGAGTATGAGATAAATAAATCAACTTACCTACCAGTTTTTGGTACTGTCTGGTATCCGCAAACGCCTCTTCTTCAGTTATCCGCAATTTCTGATTTGTTGCCATAGGTGTGCTACTGGGTTTACAGTCAAGCATCCCAACTTCAGTAAGGAGGTCTAGGACATATTTCTTCTGTGATATATATATTCCCGTTTTTGACCGCAGAACCTCAATACCCAAGAAGTACTTTAGTCCACCTAAATCCTTCATTTCGAACTTGGTGAATAGATTATCTCGGAGGTATGCAATTTCCTTACAATCGTTCCCTGTGATTACCATATCATCCACATATATAATCAAACATGTGACCAGTCCCTTCCTTCTTTTGACAAACAGCGTGTGGTCTGCATTACTTTGTCGATAACCATCCTGTTTCATAACCTCAGTGAACCTACCAAACCACGCTCGAGGAGACTGTTTGAGTCCGTACAGGGCTTTCCGTAACTTACACACTTCTCCTGCTTTGAAACCTGCAGAAAAACCTGGCAGGGGGTTCATATATACCTCTTCTTTGATATCCCCATGTAGGAATGTATTCTTAACATCGAACTAGTGAAGAGGCCAATCATGGGTCGCTGCGATCGAAAACAACACTCTGATCATATCAATTCTGGCTACAGGAGAGAATGTTTCTGAATAGTCAATACCGTAGGTCTGAGTGTATCCCTTAGAAACAAGTCGAGCTTTGTTCCTCTCAATACTTCCATCAGCCTTATATTTAATAGTGCATACCCATCGGCACCCAACTGTTTTCTTTCCCGGCGGAAGCTGACACTTTTACCAAGTTCTATTCTTTTCTAGAGCTTCCATTTCAATGATCATAGCCTTTTTCCATTCTGGTTGGGACTGGGCTTCTTCAACAGTTCGTGGTATTTGCTCCGCACACAGAGAAGTAAAGAATCCTTGAGCTATTTGGGATATTCCTGTCATAGACAAACTCACAGGATACTTTGAAGTTTTAGATGTTCTTTCTGGGGAATACCTGTCAGGGGGAACTCCATGTTTTGCCCTCGGAGGTAGTACCCGTACTTCCTGCTGTGCCACCTGATGATCAGTCCCTGTACACATTTCGGGGGTAATTGGGTAATCAAGGGAAGTATTTGGGTTTTGTGGGTTAGTATCATTTGTAGCTGTCAAATCTGTATCACCACTAAGAATAGAATGAATAGCATTAGTATCTTGATTTGTTACCTTGCACAGTTCATTTGCCGGAAGCTCTTGTGGTAGTGGTACAGGCGCTTCGGGCGGTACAATGCTGGGAGCTACAGTACAGTCGGCGCCATCTACTTGCCGTGTTGGGTCATCCGTCTGACAAGTGGGAAATGGCACCATACAATCTAGGGTTCCTTCAGATGTACTCTCCCCCCGAAGCCGAGATTGGGAGGTGTAATAGAATTCGGTTTCAAGGAAAGTGCAGTTCATAGTAATATGAACGCGACGGGTTCGGGGATTGTAACAGCGGTAGCTCTTTTGAGTAGTGGCATACCCAACAAATATACATTTTTCAGCACAAGGGTCTAATTTAGTGCGTTCATGTTTGGGGGTATGAGTGAACACGGTGCACCCAAACACTTTGGGAGGAAGGGTGTAAAATGAGGGTAAAGGGTGTTGAGAGGAGAGTACCTGAATGGGCGTTTGGTAGTTGAGAATTCTGGTGGGCAGACGGTTGATGAGGTAAGTGGCTGTGGATACTGCCTCCGGCCAGAAACTTGTTGGGACATTAGAGTCAAATATCATGGCTCGGGTCATTTCGAGAAGAATCCGATTTTTTCGTTCGGCCACCCCATTCTGTTCAGGTGTATGTGGGCAAGAAGTCTGATGAATAATCCCATGAGTAGTCAAAAATTGTGTCAAACTACTATCAAGATATTCGCCCCCATTATCTGAGCGGAGGGTTTGTATTTTTGTATCAAATTGGGTTTGAACCATAGTATAAAAGTGAATAAATTTCTGGGAAACCTCTGACTTATGCTTTAATATATATAACCACGTCATGCGAGAGAAAATCACCAACAAATATCACATAATAACGGAAGCCAAGTGGAGTGTTATATGGTGATGGACCCCACACATCAGAGTGGACTAATGAAAACATACGATTGACCCGAGTATTATTAGCAGTATATGATGCCCGAGTTTGTTTCATCTGGAGGCAAGTATCACAAGACAAGTTTGGAACAGAAGGAGTAAATAAGGTAGGAAAAAGATGTTTTAAGTAACTAAATGAAGGATTCCCTAGTCGTTGATGCCATAGCCACACCTGTCGTTCAGTCGTCCCGGTGGTAAGATTAGACTGTCCCTGTTGTACCGCCGCATCAACATAGTACAAACCCTGGCGTTCAGTACCACGCCTAATGATCACCCCCGTACGAATGTCCTGTACAAGGCAAAAATTAGGATACATGAGTATTATGCAATCAAGTGTCTTAGTAAGCTGACTAATAGACAACAATTTTGTAGAGAGTGAGGGAACATAGAGACAGTTTTTTAGGATAAGGTCAGGGGTAATCGAAATGGTGCCTCTAGTTTTGACGGGGAGAGAGGCCCCAATTGCAGTGACAACCGCCCTTTTTGTAGGTGAGGTATGAGTGATAAGATCACAAGGGTCATATGTCATTGTGTCTGTGGCACCGCAGTCAAATATCCATTGTGAAGTGGTTTTAGTCAAATGGCTTGAGAGTTAAGGGACTGATCTGGGGAAAAAATATTTTGGGAGTCTGAATTGGGCTTGGGTGAAAAATAAGGGGTTATTTTCGGTGAAGGAGGAACTTTTGGGTGTGCAAGTGACATAGAAGGAAGTGCAGGGTCCATACCGTCCGTTTTTATAACCTGAGAGGTGCAAATATAACAAGCAGAATCATGGGGGACTGCGCTGGAATTTAAAATTTTTACAGGGGCAGAATTAAAACCAGGGGAAAAATTAAGGGGGCATCTTGCAATATGGGGGTATATAAAGGCTGAAAGGGGCTAGGGTTTTCAACCCCAGCCCCGTTACCTTCTGCGCCGCTGCTTTCTTCGTAATCTCTCATGGCTGCCATGGCTGCTCCTGCGTTTTCTCCAGCTTTCTCTCCAGATTTTCTGCGATTTATCCCCTCTGAGTCCTGCTTGTTGCCAGAGTGACTTATTTCAGTGCTTTGGGCGACAGAGGCGTGAGCTTTCTTCTTATACTCGTCCCACCAGTCAGGATATCCATGCAATTTGAAACACTTGTCTTTGCTATGACCCTTCTTCCTGCAGTGAGTGCATTCGATGTTCTTATCATCTCCACCACGCCGTGATGGTATCCCTGAGCGTGGTGAAGGTTGTCCCATTGGCCCTCGTGGTCTGTTGGTTTCTGTTGTTGATTTTGCTGCCAAACCGTGTCCCAATCCAGATGAGGAATTTATTTCTGATGGATTGTTGGTAAGAACTCCATGCTGAATCTCAGCCCGTCGGAGTTCATTGTACGCGGTTTCAACCGTAGACTTGGGTTCTCTTTTCCAGAGCTCCCTTTTCGTATCTGCAAATTTTTCATCAACTGATAGGAGCAGTTGATATAGTCTTTGTTCTTGAATCTTTTTGGCATAGGTTGCAATGCCATGTGGTGATTCCATGGGGTTAGGGTCTATAGAATCGATTGTGAGCCAAATCCCTTGAAACTGATCCCAAAGAGATTCAAGGGTCCGATTGTCTTGCTTGATTGTGTAACATCTCTTGTGGAGATCGAAAATTTGAAGCGGGTCACCCCATGACCCGTAAGTTACTGCGAGGCCATCCCATAAGGCTTTCGCGGTAGAATATTGAGATACATTATTCACCAAACTGTCATCAATGTTATCAATTAACCAAGTACATACCAATTGGTCCTGTTGTTTCCATGCCGGATAGTTTGCGTCTGATGGAGATGGTGGAGGGGGAACCCTAGTGATGTGTGAACTTTTTTCTCGTCCCCCCAATGCCATCTTCATTAATCTACACCAAAGTGTGTAGTTTGTGCTGTTTAGTTTCACTTTCAGCACAAGATTTGATGTTACAGGTGGTGGTGATGAGATGTTCATGTTCTGTTGTAGAAAACGAGCAAACTGCTCAGATAAATCGAATGTTGTGGGAAAGTTGGTCCTGTTTTCTGATGTGCCTGAGTTTTCCTCAGGGGTCCGTGGAGTTTCTGACATGATGTTGTTGTTTTGCAGGAAACGGGTTCGATCTTGATGCTAATTGGTCGGGATTGGTATATTAAGGCAATGAGGAGCAATTTTCTGAGCCTTCAAACAAGCAGACTCAGATGAATACAGGTATGGGTACGGCAATGATGGATTCACAAGAATCTGAGCCTCAACACGAAACTCAGACAGTATACTTGATCGGAAGGTATGGTTATGGCAATGACGAAATGTACAAATCTGAGCCAGTTATGAATCAAAAACACAGGTTTGATCATAACCGCTCTGATACCATGTCAAAAATAAAGGACAAGTATGCAGAGAAAATATTTCTTGTATATTTTCTTGAGTATTTTACACAACTCTTTGAGTATATTTAAAGGCCTATGTTTTTGCTATACAAGGAAACAAACTAATTACAATCAATATCATAATCAATCCTATCCCTAATCATCCGCCCTAATTATGCTTTCCTTACAATTACAATAATTACAATATCATGGGACCATAATTACGGGATTTCTAACAGAACCAAGGATAAATTAAATTTGATCGACTCACAAACCGTTCTACCCATTAGCTGGACGATACATAAAAGCCGACCCACGATCAGTTAAATATTTTACCGGCCTAAGTGGCAAAAGAATATTCACTTTCTTAATGAATAAAATAACATTTACCTTCTATTTGTCTCGTGTATTTTAGAATTAACTACTCATACTCTTATAAACTGAACCTATAACTGCAGAAGCCCTCCTAAAAATATTTTGGTGGACATTTTCTCTCCAACTTTAGTATTGTCGAACACCCCCCCCCCCCCCCAAAAAAAAAAAAAAAAAAAAAAACAGCCTCTGTAATTAAGAGGATATTTAGAAACTTCAATTTAGTTCATGTCGTATTTGCAAATGTTCTTTTAAAAGAAAGTAGCATTTATCTACACATTTTATCATTGTGCATCTATGATTAATTAAGTGGAACTAGAAAGGGAAGATGTAACTTCTGTTTCTCAGAACCCAAAGGAATGCTGTTTTTTTTAAGCACTGTAATTAATTTCATGGCAATTTAAATTAAACCGAAGAAGATGCCAGTAAATTATAAAGAACCCTTACGGAATCCCCATATGAAAAAAGAAAAAGAAATTATGCTTTTCCATTTAAAAAAAAGGGTAAAATAGCCGTGGCCTGCAAGAAAATTTGATGACATTTTGCCGGTTAAATATTTGATGTATTGATAGAAAACATTCGCCGGCATCTTTTTCGAGTAATTAAGTTGAATTTTGTAGTACTTAAGCTAATTTGTGTCTCTTTTTTATATTTAGTTTTTTCCTGCTTCATTTCAGTTGCCTAACATAATGGTATCAATCTATGCTTGATCTCGGTACATTTGGATTTCTAGTCACCCTGACGAAAACAGATTTTAATTCAGGTATTTAAGTATGCAAAAGAATATGCAGTAAAAAAAGGGAAAAAGTAGTAGATGAATATTGTACAAGTGTTGATCAAAGTCACTTCAGGCACATTTACGTATGCGGAGTTGTAGAGTAAGGCTGCGAAAACGGACTATTGCACAAAGTGTAAGATAAAACTACGTACATCAAATCATAAAGCGATCTGATCCTTCTTCGGATCTTGTGCAAACGTAGAATGCATTGGAACGCTTTTTTGTTCCTTTGATTCTAAGCTTAATGATATCCAAGTTTTACGGAGAAAACCAAGAATTCTAACTATTCAGAGTTATATAGAAACAATATTAAAAAAAAAAGGAGAAGACTACTATTGTTCTTTATTGTAGAGCTTTGTTAAGCTCGTGGATTAAAAATACAAGAAGTTAATTTTTGTTTGTGACTATTGTAGGTCGCCTATGTGCTTACTCATTTTTTCTATGTCAAATATAAGTATCAACTTCGATACCGATTTATATGTTTAAAAATATAAAGACACTTTCTTGATAGTATATTCTAAAGACTTTGTTGGACTTTATTATGTTTAGATAGTATATGTCTACGTAGATAAGGTAAATATGTACGTAAACATAGACAATCACACAAACATATATATATATATATATATGCATATATGCAGGTAGGCACATATATTTATCTATGTGATTGAGCTCTCAGAATCCCTGACGGAAAAACAAACAAGACACTCTAGTCTATAAAGTCCTATGCCCAGACTTAAAAGTTATAGTAATGGCTTCACCGTCTTCTTCTTCATCTTCCTATGAAGCCTGCAATATTGATGTTGCTTGCCATAAAAGAATGCTCATCTTTTTTCTCCTATCAATTCTTTTCACCTCTTCCCTGGCGTGTAGACCAGTAAGAACATTAATGGAGGCAAAAGGGTCATCGTCAATGACTCCATTGGAGCTTTTGAATATATACAAAAGAAAGCACAACCTCAGATCAAAAGATAGCTTCTTTCAGATGTTACCAAAGGGAACGCCGGTCCCTCCATCGGGTCCTTCCAAAAGGCATAATTCCATGATCGACTCCACCACGCGGATTTGAGGCTATGTTTTACATACACACGTACATATATACTTATATCTCATTTTATTTAGAAAGGTTTCTTTGGTTGAACAAGGACGGGTATGGTCTTTTATCGCGATATGTATTATAAGGTAAAATTCAATCCTTTACCACATAGTGTGCTTCCGATACATGTTCATACGGTGGGCACTTGTAAGAGAATAAGAGTGATTGGCTGGCATAATTCTTCCATGTCGCTGGCTGAATAAAGAAAATCTCTTACTACACTTATTAGACGCAAACGTCGAAAACTTTTGTTACCCTATACTTTTGCTTATTGATGATGAGTCTGTATACATGTATTCGATTTTTTAAATGAATTTTATGATGAAATAATTTGGAACCTTAGTCGTGCATGCGTTTATTGCAATGAGATGTTCTTTGTCAACATAGCTTTGGTGTAGCCAATCACGCCTAACTCAAATGACTATAGGTTAGACTTCATGACTTATATGTTTTGGGTTTTGGATGTATTAGATGCTATATCTATTTATGCTTTTGATGAAATAAAATGGTTTTTTTTATTTGAAAAAAAGGGAGAAGTTCTATCAAAGTAATGTTGAAATTTACAATCTTCTATCGGTTAACAAGCCCATTTTTTAACAATATCACATGTCTCGATGAAAGAGTACAGAGAACTTAATAATTTATCGAGAAGTATCCAATTAATATATATACATGTTCCCATCTATATGTCATTTTTCCCAACTACGATCAGATGGAAAGGGAATCTATTCATTTTGAAATCCTCAGTGAGAGAGAAAAGAGGCGAAAGTGATACCCTCTCTACTGCCTTGGTTTCTCTTTCAGTTTGGCTATCAGAACAGAGGAACTTCCCGTCGTTTACCCCTTTGATGGGATTGGTCGACCTTTATTCCATTTCCTTAGCAAAAAGTGGATTTTATTTTTTTTTGTTATAAACTATATGTGAATAAAAAAAATTATGTTCGGCTGTGAAGTATTGCAGTTTTTGTGCAGTAGGAATGCGCCTTTAAGTATAATTTCATAAATAGAGTACATAATGCTATGCATGGCAGAAGATCAAACTTAGTTTATTGGTATTATTATATGCCTTGATTTTTGCAAGCCAAGAACAACAAATAAAAGAGATAAACAGAAAAGGCCAAAAGAAATAAAATTATGGCTTATATCTTATCGTCCTTTGTATTCCATTCCCACTAAAGGAAAAACTAAAGAAATTGCTAACCATGTAGTTCAATTAGGTCATAACAAAGAAAAAAACCTCTTGTGGACCATGATATCCCGAGAGATGCTAGATAATATTTAAGATATAAAAATGACAAAATTATATTAATAACTTATATATGCACACACATACATACACACACAAATAATAAAACTATCCATATGCGAGTTTAAGATGCATTTATATCGTTGATAACCACATGAGAGTAGAATTACGTCCAAATGGATTAAACACGAACTGGAAGACGATTAAATATTTGCCTTGGTACATTATAAAAGTTGCTCCTTATGGTGGTTTGATAACTCATGATTGTCTAATGGTTGTACGAAAAGGTTGACAAATAAAGCATGCTTGTTACCCTTAAAAAAAATTAAAATAAGAAGTAAAGCGTGCTTTGCCTACGTGTAGAAGAATCCGAGCAGGCCCTCAACTTAGCAGTCATCTCTCTCATGCATTGAAATAGACATAGTTCTTGTCTTGTTCCACCTTCACATAAGATTCGTTTGGGAAAACAATAGTAAATGGCCTTTTAGTTGGATTTAAAATAACAAATGAAACTATAATTTCATATATATATGTTAAAATATGTCATCTGTTGTTTCGCCTCAAAGGATAAGAAAGCTGATACTAACGTAGAATGCGGTAAATAAAGTCTATGGAATGCAATAAAAGAATAGTTTGAAACACCGAGTAACAACAATATTACTTCATTTTCTTAAATGCTTCTGCTAATAACGGGTATGAAGGGTCAGATATACAAAATCATATCCATGTGCTAAAAACACACAAATGTTGTTACCCGATGACCCATAATGAAAATTGCGTTAAGATGTGTAGATCAACTGCTACTTTACAATATAAGAAGTGCAACCAATTTAGTGAATCATTTTGATTTATTCTATCATATTTTAAAATAAAGGAAAAGTGTGTCAATCACTCCATTAAAAAATAGAAACATTAAAACACCGAGTAAGGTTTGTCAAAATAAGATCGAAATATGCAGCGTTGTGTGAAGGGGCATTTGTATATGCAAGCGAGTTTTGCTCTTGAAAAGTGAAAGCCCCTGCACTTTTTCAATGTCAAAGCGTATAAGGAATTCTATTTTAAATGGTTCTTCCAAGATACTCCACCGATGATTTTTGAAAAAGTTAAGTTAATATAAGAGCTAATACGATTTTAGCAAAATCTGTACGATGTGTTGGAAAAGTACATCAAAGTACCTTACTGTGTGCTTCAAACTTATATAGAATATATATGAGGTTGTTTGGGAGATTGATATGAAGTGTTGCAATGCTGGAGAGCTTCAGTTGGACGTGGATCTCTTACGTCAATCGATCGACGTACTTCGATCGATCGACGTGATCGGTCCATGTTGATTTGAGGCTGTCCGATCTCTCACATTGAGAGATCGACGTGAGAGATCGACGTGCCAGCGGACAGAACTTTTCATTTTGGGTTGCAACTTTTGATCCAAGGATCATCTCCCTTCACCTATGAACGGTAATCAACTGCCATAACTGATAGAAAAACTGCTGAAATGAGTTTCAAACATGGTTTTAACACAATCCAAGGTCTATATATAAGAGATCTTGCTATCTTCAAACATACAGAACATTCTTGCAAAAATATATAGAATTTCAGCATTCTTCTTCTATCTCTCTTCATTATCTTTCTCTTCTACATCAAGTTCAATCTTCTTCTCCTAGAGCAAAGGACAAGAAGAAAGCCGTTATATCTTAGGAAGCATTAGTCTTGTTGTCTACCTTGCTCAATCGGTAGAGGCTAAATTGCTTTAAGGACAGAGTCATCTTGAGACTTGTCTCTGCTTTTGTTCGATTATCTTCTTGCTTGTTTGCTGCACTTTTCTAACATTCTTAAAGCAATTTACGATGCCATCCAAGCAAGCTCCTCCTGATATGTCCAAGATGGAGCCATTTGATGGCAAATTTTACAAGAGATGGGCAGCAAAAGTACTGTTCTTCCTTGAGATTCTTTCGGTTTCATATGTGCTCAAGACGGACAAACCAAAGGATGAAACCGATGCGCGTAAGTTTGATGCGGATGACACTACTTGCAGAGGCCACATACTACATTTCCTGGCCAATTCTCTATTTGACATTTATGTCAAATTCACCTCTGCAAAAGAGACCTGGTCGGCACTGGAGAACAAACATGGTGCTGAAGACGTTGGCAAACGCAAGTATGTGGTGAGTGAATTATTGAAGTTCCGGATGGTTGATCATTCATCAATCAATGATCAAATCCATCAGTTCCAGCAGTTGATGGATAATTTGGAACACGAAGGAATCAAGATTGATGAAACATTCCAGGCAGCGGTGCTGTTGGAGAAACTTCCACCTTCTTGGAGTAAATACAAGAAGAGGGGAAAACATGACGATGCCAAGTTGTCTCTAGATGCCGTAATTAAACACATACACATCGAAGAGAACAACCGGATGGAAGACGAGTCTCACCGGGAGGAGGGCGTCAAAGCCAACGTTGTAGAGCATGCTGCGGAGAAGCCCAAGTTCCACAACAATGGCGGCGGCGGCTACAACAGTGAAGGAAAAGGTAAGAAAGTTGTTGTGCAGGGTCAGAACAAGATGAAGGGAGTGTGCTAGGTGTGCGGGAAACCAGGACACCGAGCCGTCAACTGCAGGAAACGAAAGGGCCAACCAAGCAACCACGCAAATCTTGTGGAGGCCAAAGGAGCAGCAGACGATGTCATCACAGCAGTCGTCTTAACGGAGGTAAACCTTGTTGGTGGCACTACGGAATGGGTGGTAGACACGGGTGCTACCAGGCACATTGTTACCAGTAAAGACCTATTTTTCGATTACAAGGAAATAGGCAGTGATGAGCAAGTTTTCTTGGGAGATGCACATAGTACCCAAGTCCTCGGAAAGGGTAAGGTGCTTCTCAAGTTGATATCTGGGAAGAAACTGGAATTAAGCAATATGCTGCACATTCCTTCCATGCGTAGGAACTTGATCTCCGGAGTGCTGCTGAACAAGGCTAATATTAAACTTGTTTTAGAGTCTGATAAACTTGTCTTGTCTAGAAATGGAGAATTTATCGGTAAAGGTTTTTGTAGCGGAGGTCTTCTTGTACTTGACGCAATTTGTTGTAGTAATAAAGATGCATCTAGTTCCGTTTATTTTGCTGAGTCTCTTGATATGTGGCATGTTAGATTAGGACATGCAAATATAGGAGCAATAAAGAAACTTAAAAACATAAATGTGATTTCTTATGATGATGATAACTTCAACAAGTGTGAACATTGTGTTGAAGCAAAACATCATAAGAAACCATTTAAGAAAGTTAACAGAGTTTCACAAAAACCTGGCTTGATTCATAATGACTTAGGTGATTTTAAGAATCACATGAGTAAAGGTGGTAAAAGGTATTATATTACTTTTATCGACGATTACTCTAGATACACAAAAGTGTATTTGTTAAGTCATAAGGATGAGACCGTGTCTAAGTTCATAAGTTATAAGAATGAGGTTGAGAATCAACTTGACTTAAGAATCAAAAGGCTTAGAACTGACAGAGGTGGTGAATATAGCACAGACTCTTTACAAAAGTTTTGTGAAGAGAATGGTATTATTCATGAAGTTACACCTCCGTACACACCTCAGTCTAATGGAATAGCCGAAAGGAAAAATAGAACGTTGAAAAATATGATGAATGCCATGTTGGTTAGTTAAGGATTGCCAGACAACTTGTGGGGGGAGGCAATCTTGACTGCTTGTCATATTCTGAACAGGTTACCTCATAAGAAGTTAGATAAAACTCCTTATGAGTTGTGGAAAGGCTATGCTCCCAACTTAAGTCACTTGAAAGTGTGGGGGTGTCTAGCCAGAGTGGTGATTCCTGATTTTAAGAAAAGTAAAATCGGGTCTAAGACAAGAGATTGTGTATTCATCGGGTATGCTCAGAATAGTGCAGCATATAGATTCATGACTATAGATAACGATGCTATATTGGAGTCTAAGGATGCTGAATTTTTTGAGCATATATTTCCTATGAACAAACGATCTATTGGTGTGTCTAAATTTGAGATAGGTGAATCAAGTAAATCCGTAGTTGAAGAAGTTGTTGAACCTAGAAGAAGTAAGAGACAAAGAACGGAGAAGTCATTTGGAAGTGACTTTATAACAGCCTTCATTTTAGAGGATGATCCCAAGACTTACGGAGAAGCAATTAGATCAATAGATTCTATGTTTTGGAAGGAAGCCATAGATAGTGAACTTTAATCTATATTAAGTAACAATACTTGGGAGTTAGTGGACTTTCCTAGAAGGTGTAAACCTATCAGTTGTAAGTGGGTCTTTAGGAAGAAACTAAAGGCGGATAGAACAAATGATAAGTTTAAGGCTAGGCTTGTATCAAAAGGATTCACACAACAAGAAGGTATAGACTTCTTTGACACTTACTCACCGGTTGCTAGGATCACTACTATTAGAGTCCTAGTAGCACTTGCCTCCATTCACAAGCTTGTTATTCACCAGATGGATGTGAAAACAGCATTTCTAAATGGAGACTTAGAGGAGGAGATTTATATGAAGCAACCGGAGGGTATGATAGTTAAAGGTCAAGAACACAAAGTGTGTAGGCTTAAGAAGTCCTTGTATGGTCTTAAGCAAGCACCTAAACAATGGCACGAGAAATTTGATACCGCGTTAGTTTCTAATGGTTATATAGTAAATGAGAGTGGCAGTTGTGTGTATAGTAAATTCAGTGGTTGTGATGGTGTCATTATTTGCCTTTATGTTGATGATATGTTAATATTTGGAACCAACATAAATGTTGTTAGTGATACAAAATCATTGTTGTCTTCTTTGTTTGATATGAAAGACATGGGGAAGGCTGACTTAATACTTGGTCTTAAGTTAATAGAGAAATGTGGGGGTTATTTACTTTCTCAAGAACATTATGTGGAGAAAATGTTGAGAAAGTTTAATCATTTTGATGTAAAACCTGTAAGTACGCCTTATGACTCGCATGTTACTTTGACTAAAAACAAATTTGAGAGTGTGTCACAATGTGAATATGCTAGGATAATTTGTAGTGTAATGTATTTGATGAATTGCACTAGGCCTGACAGTGCATATTCTGTGAACAGACTTGCACGATACACTCATAATCTGAATGAGAGTCATTGGTGTGCATTGAGACGTTTATTGAAGTATCTTAGAGGAACAATGAATTTAGGACTCATGTTTACAGGGTCACTTGCTGTTTTAGAAGGCTATTGTGATGCTAACTTGGTAACTGATAATGATGAAATAAACTCCACAAGTGGATATGTTTTCACATTTGGTGGTGGAGCTATTTGTTGGAAACCATGTAAACAAACTTGTAGTGCTAAATCTACAATGGAGTCTGAATTTATTGCCTTAGAACTTGCTAGTACAGAAGCCGAGTGGTTAAGGAATTTACTTGTTGATATTCCTTTATGGTCTAAACCTATGCCTTCTGTGTCTATTCATTGTGATTCTCAGGCTGCGATCGCACGTGCAAGGAACAAAATATACAATGGGAAAAGCTGACACATACGTTTGAGGCACAACATTGTTCGTGAATTGATTAGTTCAGGGGTGATAAACTTGGAGTTTGTGAGAACCAAGTTTAACCTTGCAGACCCCTTAACTAAAGGACTAAACAAGAAGTTAGTCTATGAAACATCGAGGGGGATGAGACTTATTCCATCTGTAGAGAATACTTATTGATAGGATTCCAACCCACTATTAGTAGAGATCCTACGAACGGGGTTCAATGTGGTAAGAACAAGTCATGAAAGAATTCTATGTTGCGCTATCTAAGTGTCTCTCCCTATGATGTCGTTGTTGATTGTGCTCGGTGTAATGACTTGAGGGTGAGATTTTAAGAATCTATTAATGAAAAATTCATAGCCATAATGTTTGGTGGTGTGAACAGTGCACACTTGATGAATTTCACCTATATAAGCTTGGAAGTGGTGATGCTTCCTGTGAGAGCCTGGAAAACTCTCTAAAGAGCTTATGAATCCTGAGATAGGTGCATGGCCAATATCGCACCAAAACCACGAACTTGAAGAAGTAGATAATGATATGTCTTCTTGTTGTTCATATAAACAATAGTGGAGTAAGATTCAAGACGAAGTTCATCTTACTTCCGTTTATATAACTCAAGTTGTACTACAGGCGATTCAAGACCACAAATCATCGTATCCGTTATGTGTCATTATCTTCGATTGATAATGGAGAGGTTAGTTGTTTATCATTCTGAAGTTGTTTTTATATAAGTTTGGACCATGTGGGGGATTGTTGGAAAAGTACATCAAAGTACCTTACCGTGTGCTCCAAACTTATATAGAATATGTATGAGGTTGTTTGGGAGATTGATATGAAGTGTTGCAATGCTGGAGAGCTTCAGTTGGACGTGGATCTCGTACGTCGATCGATCGACGTGATCGATCCATGTTGATCTGAGGCTGTCCGATCTCTCACATTGAGAGATCGACGTACGTCGATCAATCGACGTGAGAGATCGACGTGCCAGCGGACAGAACTTTTCATTCTGGGTTGCAACTTTTGATCCAAGGATCATCTCCCTTCACCTATGAACGGTAATCAACTGCCATAACTGATAGAAAAACTGCTGAAATGAGTTTCAAACATGGTTTTAACACGATCCAAGGTCTATATATAAGAGATCTTGCTATCTTCAAACATACAGAACATTCTTGCAAAAATATATAGAATTTCAGCATTCTTCTTTTATCTCTCTTCATTATCTTTCTCTTCTACATCAAGTTCAATCTTCTTCTCCTAGAGCAAAGGACAAGAAGAAAGCCGTTATATCTTGGGAAGCATTAGTCTTGTTGTCTACCTTGTTCAATCGGTAGAGGCTAAATTGCTTTAAGAACAGAGTCATCTTGAGACTCGTCTCGGCTTTTGTTCGATTATCTTCTTGCTTGTTTGCTGCACTTTCCTAACACGATGTATATACAAAATATACAATTTTTATACCATATGCAATGCTTTTCCAATCTATACGTTTTCCTAGAAACTTATATACTGGCAGGATATGAAGCTTATTATGTCGAAAGATCCAAAGTATATACCTTCGTGAGATGCACAACTGATGGTTAATTTGCGATTATTGAACATCTTAATAGTTGTTCATTAAATAAAAAGATATGTTGTTCATTAAATAATAAGATATAAACAAGTGGATGGAATTGATATGTGTTATAGATGAGTGTATTTAAAACAAGGAGTTTACCCTCACCTGTGTGTATGTTATTATTAATAGGTAAATTCTAACAGGAATAATTGATTATTGATAGTTTTAAAATTTTCCTTGACTGAATTAGGTTTATATCATTGCACGTGGATAGGAATATGATATTTTAATAGTAAACCTTTTACTCTTATTGTTATACAAATATTGTCACAATTTACTTTTTAATATAGTGAGAATTATATTATCTTAAAAACACAACTGTGACAATATGTTTGGAAGAAAGAGAGTATTTAATATGTATAACTACCAAGTGTTCAAGTGGAAAGAAACTTAGATTGTTTTCATTCATCTTCTCAAAATGTACATTCTTCATCTAATATAGGTTAGCCTATAGCTAACTATAGTAATGACATAATTACAATATATTCACAAAATCAATCATAATAACTCTACATAATATCTTTACGGGAATCGACCATATTTGACCCCCCTCCCCCTCAAGTTGAGTCATGAGATCATTAATGCTCAACTTGCGTAACACTTTCGAGAATATCCTTTTTGCCACCGCTTTGGTAAGAATATCTGCTAATTGGTATTCAGACTGAACATACAGAAGTTCGATTATCTTGTCCTCAAGCTTCTCACTGATGAAGTATCGATCAACCTCAACATACTTTGTTCGATCATGCTGGTTTGGATTCTCTGAGATGCTTATAGCTGCTTTGTTATCACACTTTAGTTGACTTGGGAGACTTGGACTGAACCCTACTTCAGTCAGTACTCTTCTGACCCATAGTACCTCAGCTACGCCTTTCGCAATGCCTCTAAATCTGTCTACACTTGATAATGCTACAACTTTCTGTTTCTTGCTTTTCCATGTTACAAGATTCCCTCCAACGAGCACTACGTATCCAGAAGTCGAATGTCGATCATTTGGTTAAAAGCCCAGTCTGCATCAGTGTATGCTTCAATGTTTAGGTCCCCATTTTTCTGAACATTAGCCCCTTTACAACCATGCCTTTCAGGTATCGGATAATTCTCATTACGGCCTCCATGTGCTCCACCTGTGGCTGATGCATAAACCGTCTTACTATTCTGACAGCATATGGTATGTCTCGTCTCCTGTGTGATAGGGAGATTAGTTTACCTACCAGTCTCTGATATCTTCCCTTGTCCGTTGGATCTCCACCCTCTTGAATTTTTAATCCATGGCTGACCGGTATAGGTGTTTCTGCAGGTTTGCACTTGAGCATCCCTATCTCTGTTAGTAAGTCTGTGATGTACTTCCATTGTGAAATAAATATCCCCTGTTGTGATCGCAGAACCTCAATGCCAAGAAAGTTCTTCAGACTGCCATGGTCTTTCATCTCAAATTCTTGGAACAACATTGTCTTCAGATTGTCCCCTTCTGATCACTTTCGGTGATAATCATCTCATCCACATAAATGATCAGGCATGTGACAAGATTACCTCTCTATTTTGTGAATAAGGTATGATCTGAGTTGCTTTGGTGATGCCCACATCTCTTCATAGCTACTGCGAATCTTCCAAACCATGCTCGTGGTGATTGTTTTAATCCGTATAAGGTCTTTCTTAGTCGACACACTTCTCCCTTTTTGAATCCATTTGTGTAGCTCGGTGGAGGTTCCATGTATACTTCTTCTTTCAAATCATCGTGAAAGAAAGCATTTTTTACACCGAATTGGTGTAATGGTCGTCTTTGTTTGCAGCAATCGAGAACAGTATGCGTATTGCATCAATCTTGGCAAATGGGGAAAAAGTCTCAGTGTAATCGACACCACTTGTCTGAGTATAACCTTTTGCCACTAGTCGTGCTTTGTATCGCTCAATTGATCCATCTGCATTGTGTTTTATTATAAATATACATCTGCAATCGACTGGTTTTTTTTCCATTTTATAATTTGCATTTTTCTTATGTTTTGTTCTTTTCTACTGCTTCCATTTCTGCATCTATGGCCTTTTTCCATCGTTCATCCAGTTTTGCTTCATGCACACTTTTTGGGAGATCTTCACTGTACAGATTAGTATAAAATGGTCTTACAGGTTCAGCCATTCTCCTCATGTCTGGTTGCCTCAGTGGATATCTACTAGAATTCCCCTCATGTAAAGATTAATATAAAATGGCCTTTTTGAGAGTAGCGTTTTGGTGGACTTCCCCTGTTGGTCCTGTGTGGAAGACAGTAGTTCCCTTCTTGGGAGTCATTAGGGCCAATCTCAGTAAGCATGAGATCTTAAGGACGAGTGTTTTTAGAAAGTTCACTTACCCCTTGTCGAACATCATCCAAAGGTGGATCCGGGTCTAGTCCTTAAATGTATACCACTATCTTCTGTGGCGGATGATATTACCAAGTCAGGCCTCTGAGTTCTCTAAGTGCTATCCTCTATACTCGGTATGTCCAACCAGCCAAGTGATTCCTACACATTCTCCCCCGAATCAGGTGGGGGGGCTGGTGTAGTAAAATTCGGTTTCCAGGAACTCGTAATCCATGGTGACATGTACGCGAAGCGTATTAGGATTATAACATCGGTAGCCTTTCTAATGGGGGGATATGCAACGAACACACATTTGATGGCGCATGGATCAAGCTTCATCCGTACTTGTTTGGGAACATGTACATACATCGTGCACCCAAAGATTCGTGGAGGTAAGTTAAGTGGTGAGGGGATATGTGTTTGTGTGGCAAGGGCATGAAGGGAGGTCTGGTGGTCAAGAATTTGTGTTGGTAAACGGTTCATCAGATATGCGGATGTGGCTACTGCTTTGGGCCAAAAATGTTTTGGTACATTGGATTCGAACATTAAGGCTCGGGTCATTTCGGGAAGGATTTGATTTTTCCATTCGGCAATTCCATTTTGAGAAGGGTACGAATCTGGTATGCACATCTCCTTTATTTTTCAAAAAATAGATCTATGTCATACAGGAGTAGTCATCAACAAATGTCACAAAGTAACGTAGGCCCGTGCTCGTAGGGTTCGGCGAGGGCCCTCACACATCTGAATGAATAAGTAAATATACATATGCAACACGAGTATTATTTAATCTGAAAGAAGTTTTGTGGCTCTTTTCCAACACGCATGTTTTACACGTCATTGAAATCTAATTATGACTCAAACTCAAAAATAAACGTCATAGATAGGCGATGGAGGGATGTCTTAACCGACGATGCCACAACCATAGTTGTCGGTTATGTGTCTCATGTGTTAACAATGTCTGCCCTGGTTTTACCACATCTTCCACGTAGTAGAGGCCATCCCGCTCAGTACCATGCCCAATGATCTCCTTCGAATGGATGTCCTGCAACGGGCAGAGTTGGGAATACATTAGTACAATGCAGTTTAATGCTTTTGTCACATGGCTGATAGACAGTAATGTGCAAGATAAAGATGGAACATATAAGCATTTATTTAATTTTAATTTATCCGATATTGCGATTGATCCTACGGCATGGACCAAGGCTAGTCCCTCGTCAGCTGTTTGCATATGATCCTTGGCTGCTGGTGTCGGTGCACTAATATCTGATTAGTCATAAGTCATTGCATCTGTGGCCCCACTATCTAATATCTACTGGTTTATTTTTTCGTTTTCTTTTGCACCAAACATAGCTCACTGTTTTTTTTCTAGCCTAGCTTCCTCTCCTGACCTGGCCCACCATTTATCTCCTGTCCCAGCCCATTTCCTCACCCCCTTTCTCTCACTGTCTTTATTTCCTTCCTCAATTCTTTTCTCTCTCTTTTCGTCTTCCTCACTTTGCGGCTAGGGTTCTCCCCCTCTCACTTAGTGCTGCCGCTGCTACCCCAGGACTAGGTTCTCCATTACCTTTGTTATCCTCGGTCATGGTGGTGGTGATGGAAGTTCTTTCTGGATGGCACTCGCCAGAGCTCCTGTCGCCGCATGTGCGCGCTCTTTCCCTTTCATTTGGTTCTCGGTCCACCAGTCTGTGTAGCCCGTATGTTTGAAGCAAGTCTCCCTCGTGGGCTTGCTACTTTTGCAGTTAATGCAGTACTGTTGTGACTTGTCATCCTGCAGTGATTGCCTATTTCAGTCTGAGCGGGCAGCGATAATGCATCCATGTTCGCCGGTGGTAAGGGGTTTTGTTTAGTCACCAACCCCATACCTATGTCCATTCCTTGTGATGAGGGCACCTCCACGGGTGAGTTGGTTGCTTCTCTGAGGATCTGGAGCCTGGCAACCTCCCGTCGTATCCGTACATAGGCTTGCTCAACTGAGGGTAAGGGGTCTTCTTTCAAAATATCACTTCGGATGTGCTTGTATATGTTGTTGATGGTTGTAAGAAATTGAAACAGCCTCTGCTCAGCCACTATTCAGTTGTATGTTGTGATATCAGCAGGTCCTCTCATCGGATTGGGAGTTCGTCTGTCAATCCTCATCCATATGTTCTACAGACTGCTCCATAATTTGTCTAGAGTCTCCTCCCTGTTTGATGGTGCATGCTTGTCGGTGGAGTTCATATGTCTGGAAAGAGCATGTGCCACTGCCATAAATCACGGCCATACCATTCCAGAGGTCTCTGTACGTCGGATATTGTGCTACATTGTTGATGATAGTTGGCTATATATTTTGGACTATCCATGTAAACACTGCTTGATCACTCTGTTCTCACCGGACAAAGGATGGATCACTGACGTTTTATGCGGCATGGATAAGATGATGCACTTTAACTCTACCTCCAATGACCTTTTTCATGAGGCATGCCTACAGAGGGTAATTATTATGGTCTAATTACAAGGTTAAAGTCAGGTTCTCATTGGTCATATCTGGCAATGGCTGGTTGCTTAATCCAGTTTTAGGAGATTAGCAAGCGCCAGGTCAACTCGTCGGTGATGGGTTGTGTTTTGGGATGGCTTGATTCGCCGTTAGTTATATTACCTGAGAAGGGTAGGGTTTTGGACAATGAGGATCTATTAATTCTGAGTCCTTACTGATCACTAGTAAGGCTCTGATACCATATTCAAGTGGAAAGAAACTTGGTTGTTTTCATTCGTCTTCTTAAAATGTACATTCTTCATCTAATATAGGTCAGTCTATAGTCTAACTACGGTAATGACATAATTACAATATATTCACAAAATCAATTACAATAACTCTACATAATACTCTTCCTAAATTTAGTGTTAATCCCTGATTTTCCGAGATTCGACCGTATCTTGACACCAGTATGAGTATCAACGGCTCCATAATGACAAAGAATACCTTTGTCCACTTGGTGCTACGACTGGTAGCTGTAGGAGTATTTCTAAATGTTTTCAAGCGTTGCATTTCTAGTTCGTTACATATGCATGTAATGGACAAATCCCTCAAATTTCCGATTTAGCATCTTGATTGAATAAATTACGTTTGTTGTCCAAAGAAAAAGAAAACTACTAAGATGAGTACATGTTTGTTAGCCATCAGAAAAAAAATTTGAGTTAAGCGTGAATTATTACACCTATCACAGTAGGTAATATTAATGTCATCATGTATCAGTTTGGTCCTATGTAGTATTAGATTTAGACATACAATACATGATTCTATCGAACGTAACAGATAATAAATAGCCCATGAGATAAAAGATAATCTCCGTGCAAGCCACATTTATAGTCTGACATCTTATTAGCAAATACGTGAAATTGTTGGGCAATTTAAATTGCACCTTCTCGCATTACCTACCCATCCGGTTAATAACTTAGTCTATTGATCCCATCAGAATTTATTCATATCTCAAACACCTGTTTTTATCTTATCCCTAGATTATTTTCTCTCTGGTAGGCATAAGAAAATTAGGAGGTAGAAAATTTCAGTTCAATGTTAGGTCTTATGCATTCTTGCAAGTTTAAAACCACACTACAAATCGTCTTTCCAATAAAGGACTAGTCCTTGCAATATGACTCGAATCTAAACCTCTTTTGGAGATAACCTTACTAGGTAAATCAATCCATGAGCCAATACGAACAATTTGGAAGTCATTTTTGCACAAACGACAAAATTTTTGCTCTTATCAAATAACCAAAGTTGAATATTCATACCTACTTTTTTTTTCATTACGCATTTCTTTCCCCTTAGCGAAAATAAGGGAGATGGTGACAGCAATTAGCTTGTCGTGATAGTGTATAAAGGAGTACGTTTATGCCTAGTGATCTGTGCATGCTCCCACTCTATAGTACATAATGCCTTTTGCACGTATCTTAAAGAGGAGGAAATTAAATAGTTTTTCATTTTCTTTTCTTCTTTTAGAACTTTGAAATAAACACGATAATAAGCATTACGGGAAAACCTAAATAATTCAACAACTAGGTGTGATGAAGCCGGATATTCACCAAGGGTCTAAGATTACCTCAAATAAACGTCGTTAACTGATTGTTGAGAATGTAGCTGGAATAGCTTCCTGGAAGTCCTGCACAAGGAAGTATAAATCAGAGGTCCCGGGGGATGACCCAGGTAAAACCCTCCGATGCTCAAGTCAGTTTGAGTCATTTCTCACTGAGAATATAATTTGATATGTGGAGTTAGAAAGTTCTCACAATTCTTGGCTGAAGAGAAGATTCAATGTATTAGCTCCAGAAGATATGAAAATGGTTTTTTGGATCGGATCCCCTTTCTGGTCTGCGTTAGCTTGCTTTTATTAGTTTTTTCCTTGTCCTCGGCTTCTGACACCGGATGGGACGTTTGCCTGGGGCAGAAGACCTATGATGCAGTAGGTCTGCTGATATGACCGGTAGGCCGGCTGATGTGACTAGTAGGTCGGCTGAAGTGACCTTGGCGTGTACAGGCTGAATAGCTAGACGTGTACTCTTTCTGTGAATTGCACTTCTGCTTGACGGCCCCATGATGTAATGTTGTGCTTGACCCCTTCGTCGAAGTGCAACCCTTGTATATATTCTTCGATAATAAAGGATGCCACGGGGCATAGCCGAAGTGTAGTCAAGGCTGAACATCAATGCTTGGGTGCTGAACTGCAGGAATTGTACCGTTGACTGTTGTTGACTAACAGACGATCAGTTCTAGTTTATCATTTGCCCCCAGATTTTGTGTGGCCAAGCTGACCTGTGAGGGCAGACAAATCTATTCTGAAGAGTCCGTGACGTGTCTTCCTTAATTGGACAGTTATCCTCTTATCTGCGCCGTAATTTCCACTAATTGCGTCCTTATCCTCATAATTGAGCCGTTATCCGCCTTTTAATATCAGCGCCAGTTTCAACGCATCATCATTACTTTTTTGGCGGTTTCAATAATCGAGAAAGAGGGGGAAAATTGAACCGTCACCCCTTTTTGAATTTCATCTGAAAAGTTACCACCTTTTCTTTCCCTTCTTATAAATAGAGGTTCCTGCCCCCATTTTTCTTTTTCTTCTTCTTCCACTTTGCCTACGCTGTCCTGATCTTCATCCTTGCTCCCAGTCTTCAGCCTAGTTCCGGTGCCGTCAACTCTGCTTTTAAGATTTCTGCAAGCTTTTCTTCCTTATCCATGGCTTTCATTATTCCTTCTTCTTCTTTGATTACCCTGTAATCCATGGTGCCCTCAACGTCAGCTGACAGAGGTGCACCATCTCCAACTGTGCAGAACTCAGTGTGCATCTTGGAAGCCACTGACCTCTCTGAATTATGTCAATATTATAATGTTGATAGGAGTACCTTTGCTCCCATTCTTCCCCAGCCACATCAGACTGCTTATGACCCTCTAGTAGGGTATGAGGCAGTTTATGAGGAATATTTTAAAACTGGTTTTAATCTTCCCATTCCAGCTCCTTTATTCAAGATCTTAGATTCTTTCAAACTTAAGCTTCCCCAAATAATGCCTAATGGCCTCAAGGTTATTCTTAGCTACATGCTCTACTTAAGAGCTGCTGAGAAAGCCTTTTCACTCGCTGTTTTTAGGGGAGTGTTTGTGTGCAAACAGAAGGATAGTTGGTATTACTTTAGCAGAAGGCATTCAGATAGTGAAAACCTTCATGCCATAAACATTCTCTCTTTTTCCAAAGATTGGGCGAAACGTTTCTTCTTTGTAAAGACTATAGGATTACCCGAGAGAACCCTCTGGAAATCCGGCAGCGCAAATAACATGAGGCCAAGCGAGAAATCTTGCGATGAAGCCTCCATATTGTTACGTTTGCCCATGGCCGTAGATTGGAAGAAAGTTGACAGGCCAGTTGTGAGGATTGCTGACCTGGAACACTTGTGGCCAGAATATAACTTTCGACCTCTCATCCTAATTGCTTTGAGAATAGTTCGCGGTATGTAGCAATCTTTTGAACATCTTTGACTTGTTCTAATGTTTCCCTCGTATTCTGATCAATTTGTTTGTTGAATTCTGTAGGAGCCATGGTGTCTGATAACCTTGCCAGGCTAAATACTTTAGTCCCTAAAAAGAGGAAGAGGACTGAAGGATAGCCTTCCTCTTCGGGGCAGGCTTCTGCCAGAGCTTCTTCTGAGATGCGGATGATTCCCACTGATTTGGCTTCAGCCGAGGCTGGAGTTCCAGGTAAAGTTCTTTCCTTATGCTGGTTTTGAATATACTCTGTTCCCATTTAATCACTTGACCTTCTTGTTTTCTCTGCAGCTGGAACTTTTTAGAATCCCTTCCGAGCTGAAGCTCAAGTCTCTACCCCAGCTATAGCTCAGCCAAACGATGGGACTGTGGGAATTGATGCCCCCATCTTGATTCCTTCTTCTCCATTCGCCGAAGAAGAAGTTATTCCTCAACCGAGGCTGGTTTCTTATGAGGATGTTCCCTCCGCTGAGTTCTTAGGAGAAACTTCCGGAGGAAATGTACCGGAGGAACAGTCTTCCCAACGAAACCGCCGAGGCACGAGGACGATTGAGTTCTCTTTTGCTGACACTGTCATAAATCCTAGCGTAGCTAGGAAAGTAACTGAGATGTCAGTGTTACCTAGTGATTGGCAACTTTATGCCAGTCTAGACTGGGACACTGCCATGAATTCATTTGCAAGAAATATGTCCATGGTAAGACTTCCCGATATTCTCTATCAGCTTGATCACTTATGTTTTCTCTAACCAACCTGATTTCTGAAGTATCGGGTTCAAGAGTATAACATACTCAAACGGACTGAAGAGTTGAGTGCCAAATTTGTCCAACTCTCTGAGATCAATGTCAACCTCAGAAATGCCTATGACGGGTTGGCAGAGATGGCAAGACCCAGCAATACAAGACTGAATCAACTGGAAGCTCAAGTGAACAGTCTGAAGTCTGAGGTGGCTGTTCTTACTGAAGAAAACTCCAGACTTCGAGAAGGAAAACAAAATTCAGACATCAAGCTGGCCACTGCCAATTCCTAAGTGACTAAGCTGAAGGAGATGGTAGCCAACGCTGAATTGGTGTCATCCAAAACCCAGGCTGAACTGGAATTTTACCAGAGAGAGCTCAATACCTGCAAGCAAGAGCTGTTCAATAGCAAAGCTGAACTGAACCAGTAATTGGAAGCAGAACGGAAAAGTAAAGTTGATCTCCTCCTTCAATCTGAACTTCAGGCTGAGGAGATTAAGAAAACTGCCGTTGCGGAGTTCAGGCAGTCTGAGTTCTTCACAGGTAACTTCTTGAAGATACAAGGTTCAACGATAGCCGTTGGACAGACTTGGGCAATCGACACTTGCTCTGAAGTCTACCCAAACCTTGATAAAAATCATCCTCAAATTGTTGAACTCTACAACCCTGAGGCTGGAAGCTTACTTGAGAACCAGCTAGAGCTTTTTAAGAATGGAGCCGATCTCAAGGATGATGATGATGATGAAGAGTAGAATAGGATCTTCCTTCCTTTTTGTAATTTTTGTAGTTGTAATAGATATACTCTTTAATGAAAATCCAATTTTCTCCAACTTGTGTTCTTCAACTTACTATCATTTTCCTGATTTTGTCTTCTGCTTATGAGACTTTACTTGCTCTATTTTCATAGTTTGTTCAAGTATTTGTCTTCTGCTCTGCCAAAGTCCTTTAAATTATCCTTCACGTTGGATTTTTCCGCAAGTGTCAGACCTCAGCTTCGACCTTTAACTTGGTTGAGTAATGATTGAATTCGCACATCGGCTATGCCATACAACACTGTTTTATTTGAACATTAACACTGCTAATAATCATGCATATGCTTTACTCTTTCCAGACCTGCTACTATGCTTTACTCATGGTTCACCTCGACATCCCTTTATCAGGATGATTGTGAAACCCCGTTCACTGAACTTGACCCTTAATGGACATTTTCCTCAGACCTGCTGAGGTCTTTTTCAATCAAGACCTGCTCTGTTAACTCAGTCCTGCTGAGGTAAAATATAGGGAAACCTGTCCCAAATGTTGAGTCCCGCTCAACCCACTCAGTCCTACTGAAGTGGAATGTAGGGAAACCTGTCCCAAAATATTGAGACCTGCTCAACCCACTCAGACCTGCTGAGATGAAATATAGGGAACCCTGTCCCAAAATGTTGAGACCTGCTCAACCCACTCAGTCCTGCTGAAGTGGAATATGGGAAAACCTGTCCCAAAATGTTGAGACCTGCTCAACCCACTCAGTCCTGCTGAAGTGGAATATGTGGAAACTTGTCCCAAAATGTTGAGACCTGCTCAACCTACTCAGACCTGCTGACTTGAAATATAGAGAACCCTATCCCAAAATGTTGAGACATGCTCAACCTACTCAGACCTGCTGAGGTGAAATATAGGGAACCCTGTCCCAAAATGTTGAGTCATGCTCAACCCACTCAGTCCTGCTGAAGTGGAATATGGGGAACCTGTCGCAAAATGTTGAGACCTGCTCAACCTACTCAGACCTGCTGAGATGAAATATGGGGAAACATGTCCCAAAATGTTGAGACCTGCTCAACCCACTCAGACCTGCTGAGGTGGAATATGGGGAAACATGTCCCAAATGTTGAGTCCTGCTCAACCCACTCAGGCCTGCTGAAGTGGAATATGGGGAAACCTGTCCCAAAATGTTGAGACCTGCTCAACCTACTCAGACCTGCTGAAGTGAAATATAGGGAACCCTGTCCCAAATGTTGAGTGTAATTATGCCCCCACTCCCATTACGGGTTATAAAATGGATGTTAGGTAGGCATAAATTGTCCTCCTTGTCTAGATGAGCCTCTTCATGCACCATAAGGTGACTTAACTTTCTTGGTTGAATGCCGGATAAGAGGATTAAGACGGACAGAGCCGGACGGGAGTCTAGTAAAAGATTGATCCTTTAATAACACAAGGCCGAGCTGAAAAACGCCAGATGCACGCAAGAGGAAATAAATCCTAATTCATTTGAATCACAGACTTTTGCTGTCAAGTCAGCCTTGTACGCCCAGGAACCCGCAGCCCCTTTTCATCAGAATCTGAATCCACATCCTTTGGCGACCTGTGCTGATGTCCAGGTCTACAATTTTCATCCGGAGGGGACCTACCAAAGTCTAGCATGTTGTGCAACCTTAACCTCGGATTGTAAAACCGCTGTAGGTGACCAAGCTCGATCAGATGCCCAATTTCCTGTCAAAGCTGCCTACAGTCTTCTGTATCATGCCTAATATCATGATGATAAAGGCAATACAGTCGGTGATCTCTTTTGTGGATTGGTCCAGCCAGGGGCTGAGGTTCCCTTGCTAGGGTTTTCTTCCTCATGTAGGAAAGAATATGGGCTTTTGAAGCCAGCAGAGAGTTCCTTTCTTTCCCTCAGCGTCCTAACCGAATCTTGACAGAGCACCTTTCTTGCATCGGGGCTTTGCCTTTATTGTCAACTTCTCTGCCGTGTTTGAATGGCAAAGATGCTTTTTGAGTGTGTTTTAAGCTCTGGTGGCGAGACCCTTATCCTGAACGCCTAGCCTTAGCCATAAATTCGGCCTGACGCCTGGGGTGATAGTCAGGCCGAGTTGGAGAGTACTCCAGGTGTTCCTGTGGGTGAGAGTTACTGGAGTGAGACCTATTGGACCTTGCTGTGGAAGCTTTCCCCTTCATTTCCCTCACTACAGCTTGGAACACACCCGAGTTTTGAGCCATATAACGTATGGCTCGCATATGCTCTTCATATGTGAAGGCAATGGTAGGAGTTGAGGATTCTCTCGGCTCCGAAGAACACTGTTCTGTTTGTTGTTGAGAAGACCTCTGACTTCTCTTAGATGTCATAGGTTGCTTGGACCCTTTTCCATCCTTTTTATCCATCTTTCTCTCAATAGTTGGGTAGGATGAAAATTATGAAAGCCTTGAGAAACTGTTCTAAGGAATCGGAGGTTCAGGCCCTTCCTCTAGCGCCAAATGATGAAGCTGGATCTTTACCAAGGATCTAAGATTACCTCAAATAAATGTCGTTAACTGATTGTTGAGAATGTAGCTGGAATAGCTTCCTGGAAGTCCTGCACAAGGAAGCAGAAATCAGAGGACCTGGGGGGGATGACCCCGGGTAAAACCCTCCGACGCACAAGTCAGTTTGGGCCATTTCTCACTGAGAATATAATTTGATGTGTGGAGTTAGAAAGTTCTCACAATTCTTGGCTGAAGAGAAGATTCAATGTATTAGCTCCAAAAGATATGAAAATGGTTTTTTGGATCGGGTCCTCTTTCTGGTCTGCATTAGCTTGCTTTTATTAGTTTTCCCCTTGTCCTCGGCTTCTGACACCGAATGGGGCGTTTGCCTGGGACAGAAGATCTATGATGCAGTAGGTCTGCTGATATGACTGATAGGCCGGCTGATGTGACTTATAGGTCGGCTGAAGTGACCTTGGCGTGTACAGGCTGAATAGCAAGACGTGTACTCTTTCTGTGAATTGCACTTCTGCTTGACGGCCCCATGATGTAATGTTGTGCTTGACCCCTTCGCCGAAGTGCAACCCTTGTATATATTCTTCGATAATAAAGGATGCCACGGGGCATAGCCGAAGTGTAGTCAAGGCTGAACAGTAATACTTGGGTGCTGAACTACAGGAATTGTACCGTTGACTGTTGTTGACTAACAGGCGATCAGTTCTGGTTTATCAAGGTGAGAAGTTCGCACTCGTTCAGATTTCTTGAATTCGACTCTACAATTTCAATCCCTAATTTGAAATAATGTTGTTTTGCTTATAAACAAACGAAGATGAAACAACGTTGTTTTGAAGTTACAAACAAAAGGAGACGGTATGTTAGTATGGTGCATGTGTTTAAAATAGATAGTTCAATAGTTTTTAGGGTTAAAATGCTAATATTAACCAGAGATATCAAGACATCAAGGGGATGCAACTCATATAATAGCCCTACTTGTAGGTCCACGTGCCGACCTACATAATCTATTAGTAATGTATAGCAATATTAAAACATATGAGCAGCGCCTATCCCTAAGATATGTGGGTAGAGCTTATACATAACTCTATATACATGAGTGCATACTCTATGAGCTACATCCTTAGATACAAATGCTTCTCCTTCAAAAATATATCTGTTCTGAGCTTGACAAATAAAATATATCATCGAAGCCAAGACAATTTTTGTTGTCCTGACTTTCAGCGCTTTTCCGTTGAGTTTTCTCGATCCCCATGCCAATATCTCGTTTATAGAGTGGAGTCTCCGTGGGAGTGCCAGCCATGATGAGATAGTAAGCCAAATTTGTTTGGTAGCAGAGCAGGAGAAGAAGAGGTGTTGCAGCTCTCTTGTTCAGCCGAGCAGAGATGGCATTCTCTGTTTTCTAGATAAACAATATATTCCTTGGTGGGAAGCTTATTCAGCCTAGCAAGCGAAAGAGTGAAGGAGTGTTTATGGGTAATTGCTAAGTCCCAGACAATCCTGCTCCAGCTGACCTTACTACCCTTATCTCTGAAATACTCATACGTCAAACGAGGCATCCATGAGGTGATTTTCTCTATTGCCGAGTTGCAGGAGCCTTCCCTAACCAGCAACTGACCTCGGATCTTCATAAGTTTCTTTAGGAGGGGTGAGTCTGAGCTACGCCCCGTCCTTGTCCATGGCGTATCTTGTAGTCCATACTTATGATTCATCCACTGCACCCAGAGTGTGTCTTTCTTGTGGTGCAGATCCCACAGATGCTTGGATAGTAGTGGAAAATACCATGCTTTCAGTTGGATAACTCCTAGCCTCTCTTCTTGTTTGGGTAGGCTGACCTGAGACCAGGCAACCCAGGCCTTTTTGGATCCCAGTGATGAACGGCTCTATAAGAAGTACAGACAAATCTTATTCACTAGAGTCCTAACTGTTGCTGGAATAAGTAACGTGCTTAGCTAGAAATAGTTTACTCGCTGCAGAACTGACCTGATCAGTTGTAGTCTGCAGCGTATAAGAGACTTCATCCATTCCATAGCCCTACTTTGTCCATTAGTTTTTTGATGAAATGTGCATAGTGTGAGCTCTACAGCTTGCGGCCTGCTATATGTAGGCCCAAATATCTAAAAAGTATGGTTCCTTCCGAGAACTCTGTGCTGACCTGCGACCAGCTATTTGTGCTACCAATGCCTGCGTGAAAGAATTAAGATTTTGTCAGGTTGGCTCTAAGTCCAGAACAGTCACCGAAGTTAGAGAGCACATCCATAATTTTCTTCACTGAGCTAACATCGCCTTTAGAGATTAGGATAAGATCATCTGCAAAGCATAGGTGAGTTTTTTCTGCTCAGCACAGCAGCATGGTAGTGGAACTTCTTATCATGACGCAGTCCACGAAGCATTCTTGATAGATATTCTATACCAATTACAAATAGAAAGGAAGAGATAGGGTCCCCTTGTCTCAAGCCACGTCTGCCCTGAAAGAACCCATAAGACCTGTCGTTAAGAGAAACAGAGTACCTGGTAGTCTCACACACTCCATGATCCAATACATGGAGATAGAGAGAAATCTTAGTCCGATAAGCATTTCCTCAAGGAAGGACCAACTGATGGAATCAAAAGCTTTTCTGATGTTCACCTTAAGTATGAAATTTGCGGTTGTCCTTTTTCTCTCGTAGTCTCTGATCAGCTCGTGGACTGAGAAGACATTTTCTATTATGGATCTGCCTTTGAGGAAACTAGCCTGAGTAGGATCTATGAGAGGGGCTATGACTGACGTCATTTGCATTGCAAGAATCTTAGATATTATCTTGTAGATCATGTTGCAGCACGAGATTGGTCAATAATCCTCAACTCTGGTAATATGAGCAGACTTGAGGACTAGAGCAATGGTAGCGTGATTGACCTGTTTAAGCAACACGTCATTCCTGAATAACTCCTGCACTGCAGCAATTAGATCGAACCCTACGATCTCCAAGGATTTGATGAAGAACTGAGAGGAATAATCGTTAGGTCCATGTGCTTTGTCCTTCCCAATAGAGTGCAGAGCTGCTTAGATCTCAGCTTCCTATACTGGGCAGTAATTGAGTTAGCTTTCTGCATAGATAGCCTGGGACCATTATTCAGGATTTGTGTTCTGGTGGGCTGGACTGAGCCAAGGAGGTCAGTGTAGTGGGATACAAACTGCTGAGCTGCCTGTTCGATAGATGAGGACATAGTGCAATCGCCGAGCTGAACTCCACTGATACTTTTTCTTGCCTTGTTTCTTTTAATTATGGAGTGAAAGAATTTTGTATTCCTGTCACTCAAAATTAAATAGTTATCTTTGGCGAGCTGAGCAAATAATTTCCTTTCAGCCTCCAAAAGATTGAAGGCAAGGTGCCTTTGTTCCTGCAGTTTGTCCTTCCAGTCAGGTGTGCCCCATTCTCCTTCTAAGTGTTCCTGCATGTGCTCGAGCTCTTCCACTTCCTGGTCAGCTCTGGTAGAGATGTGCGAGAAAGATTTCATGTTTAGATCCCTGAGGGGGCCTTTTAGGACTTTCAGCTTCTTACATATCTAAAACATAATAGAGCCGTGGATCCGTTGACTCCATAGTGAGCTGGCCATAGGGAGAAATTTCTCGTGATAAGCTCACATATTGAAGAATTTGAAGGAACTCCTGACTGCTAGCTGGAGATGTCAAGGTTGAGCACAGTAGGTGAATGGTCAGAAAGGCATCCAGCAAGGTAGAGATGTACTTTTGTCATGGTGGTTGTCTCTATGAAATCGTTGTTGGCCATAACTTTTTGAAGTCGAGATGTGACAGATCTGTTATCCCACGTGTGGAAACAGCCGGACGAGATGAGCTCCATTAAGACGCTTTGCAGGAAGCAGCTGAGCTGGTCCTGCAGTTCATAGTTCATTGTCAATCTGCCTCCTATTCTCTCCTCTTCACTTAAAATGTAGTTGAAATCATTTAGGACAATCCAAGATTCATTCTATGCTTGGCTCTGGTTGATGATAGAGTTCCACAGTGGCCGCCTATCGACAAGCGTGTTGAAGCCATAGACAAATGTGACTTGCAAGTTCAGTCTGGACACCAAAGAGGTGATTCTACAGTGCATGGCTTGAGGATCAGTTGAGAGGACCTAGACATCAACTGAGGACGGATTCCAGCATACCAAAATTCGTTTGCCCGCATAAGTGTCAAAATTATTTACAAACATCTCATCCTGCAAACTTTTGTTTAAGGGACAGATACATCTTGTTGTTTAATTTAGTTTCTAATAATCCGATGATATCTATTTTGTGTTTTCTAAAAAAATTATAAACACTGTCATGTTTTAGGGGCTTATTACGTCCCCTAATATTCCCAAATTTTATTATCATTGACTTAAGTGGTTAGTCTTACCTTGACCTTGCCTTGAGGACCCTTGAGCTTTTTCAAGCGCCTTTGATTTCGACACCACCTCAGTGAATCCATCCTGGAGTAGAGAGTTGATTCTCTCCACATGGTATTCCATGTAAACATGGCTTGACATACATATGCATCTTAGAACCCGCTCTCAATCACAAGTCAGGTATGAGTATCTGGACTTGGGTAAGTGGAGCAATAAATAGTCAACCACGGGGGAGGCGATGAGTCTTTATTTTAATCACAAAACACAAGTCATGCATGAACATCTGGACTTGGATGATGTGAGACAATAAATAGTTAACCATGGGTCAGACGTCATCATCATCATCATCATCATCCGGACCCAGTATATCCCAACAACAGCAAAAGCTATCGTTAGAGTCTGGGGAGGGTAAGTGGTAGGCAGAGAATACCTCTATCCCAAGGGATAGAGAGTCTGCTTCCAGTGAGACCCTCGGCTCTATATGTCACTGCATAAATGACATAATAATAGAGATATTCTGTGCTAGTGTGTAAGTGAGGAAATTCAAAGAATACAAAAAAGACTTTCGATGTTAAAATACACATCACGTGTATATGTACATGTAATGTAAAACAACGGTATAACGGTATAACATACGCAACCAAGTGGAAAGTCAACCTAAAGCGTAGATAGTGTTTATGCATATCTATGTCCCTGAATATACTCTAAAGTGTCCCTATATATGGCTTATACCTCGTTAACCTTAATCTTATGTCCCCATAAACTCCTATTTTAGACCATGTCCTTAGAGAGGTGCAAATCTAGTAGGTCGTGCCTTATCTGCTCATCCCAACTCAGTTTGGGCCTGCCTTTACTCCTGTTCCCCTCTACAATGAGGCTTTCAATTGCTCTGACTAACACCGTTGTTCGTCTCCGCTTGACATGTCCAAATCATCTCATTCTTCCCTCCTTTATCTTATCTGCTATACTAGCCACGCCTAACCTTTCTCGAAACACCTTGTTTTTTATCCGATCTAGCCTTGTATGTCCACACATCCACATTAACATCTTTATCTCTGCCACTTCCATCTTCTGTAATTGTGATCTCTTGATTGCCCAACAGTCTGTCTCATATAGCATTGCCGATCGTACTGCCACCCTATAAAATTTTCCCTTTAATTTAGTTGGGAATTTTTGTCACACATCACCCCTGAGGCCGCCCTCCATCTACACCAGCCTGCTTGAACTCGATGTGCTACATCATTATCTATGTCGCCATTCTGCTGCACAAATGATCCTAGGTACCTAAACTTACTTACATGTGGTACCACTTGACCATCGATGGTGAGCTAGCTATCCTCACTGTCTGCTGCGCCGCTAAAGCGCAGTGCAGATACTCGGTCTTAGAACGGCTAATCTTTAAGCATTTTCTCTCTAAAACACCTCTCCACTGCCTAGTCTCATACTCAGGGTATGTCTACTTTCTGCGACTAATACAATATCGCCAGCAAAAAGCATACATCACGGAACTGTCTCATGTATCGGCTTTGACAACTCGTCAAGGACAACTGCAAAAAAGAAATGGGCTCAACGTAGACCCTTGATGGAGACCGACCTCCATCAGAAAGAAGTCTGTATTCCCCACAGGTGTACGAACGGTTGTTTTTGTCCTAGCATACATATCTCTAATTATGTCTATATACTTCATAGGGATCCCTCTTGCATCCAGACTATCCCATATCAGGCTATGTGGCGCACTATCATACTTTTTTCAAGATCGATGAAAACCATATGTAAATCGTGCTTCTTCTCCCTATACTTCTCTATTAATCTCCTTAGAATGTGTATTGCTTCCGTAGTTGACCTTCCTGACATAAAATCAAATTGGTTCACTGTAACCTGAGTTTCTCTCCTAATTCGAGTGTCGATTACTCTCTTCCATAATTTCATGGTATGGCTTAGCAACTTAATCCCTCTATAGTTCCCACAACACTGTGCGTCTCCTTTGTTCTTATATAGGGGGACCACGACACTCTTTCTCCACTCCTCTGGCATCTTCCCTGTTTTGTAAATACGGTTGAACAGAGTAGTTAGCCATTGGACCCCTTCCTCTCTTAAATTCTTCCACGCCTCAATGGGTATGTTATCTAGACCGACCGCTTTAGCTCTTCCCATCTTCTTCAGTGCTTTCATCACCTCTCCTTGTGTGATGTTCTGACAGTCAGAGTTATTATGTTGTCGTTGTTGTTTAGTGGTGCTTTCTTGTTCTTCGTAGTTGGCACTACTGCCGTTGAAAAGATTGTGAAAGTATGTTTGCCATTTCAACTTAATGTCTTGTGCTTTGACTAACACATGCCTATCTTCTCCTTTCATAAATTTTCCGCCTCCTAGGTCCTGTCTCTTTCTATCCCTAGCTTTGGCAATCTTGAACATATCATGTTCTCCTTGTTTTGTTTCTAGTCTCTCATATATCCTTTTATAAGCTGCAGTCTTTGCCTCTGTCACTGCCTTCTTCGCATCCTTTCTGGCGATTTTGTAATTCTTCTTCAATCGTACTTTTCTTCCCCATTTGTGCAGCTTAACAGCTCTCCAAAAATCTTTTGTTTGTCTTTTTTTTGTTTCACATCCTCGTTCCACCACCTATGTACAGACTTCTTTCCTGTTGTTATCCCGAGCGTTTCTCTCGCCGCTTGAGTAATAGTAGTCGATATAGCTTCCTACATCTGATTTGTGTCATCACCCAGACGATATGGGCCAAACGTGTGAGTCTTTATTTTAAACATGTTCTAATACCATGTTGAAGCTTGGGCTTACATGAGGTGAGATCTATATCCACTTCAAATCTTAAAAAAAAGTAGATGGTGGTACCTCATTCTCATATGAACCAAATATTTTTTTTCAAATAGAACGATGCTAGACGATATTCTCAATAAAAATCAACGCACCATTAATATAATAACGTAAACCAACCACCACCACATGAAATCTGGATACGTCAACGACTAGGTGAGAGGTTGGCAAATGGATTGAAATTCACATCTTAAAAAGTCGTTAGTCACTTGTTTGAAAATATCGTAAGATATGGAGGTGGTATGATTGTGACTGTGTTTGACAAATAGATATTAGAAAATGATAGGCAAAGCCAACAAAAGATTTGTTTCAATGGTATAAGTTATGATTGCTTTGGATCTATGAATCATTTATGTTTAGAATACCTATCTGCCTGAAACGTTCATTGTTTATAGTTTTGCGTCTTCGTTATGTTGGGCATCTTTTGTTTTTCAACACGTAAACAAGCAGATATAAACCAATCTGTCACACGTTAAGATATCTCATTTATTTACTTTTATTAAAAAAATAAGAAGGAGAGACGGGAACGGTAGAGTGGGATGGGGGTGGGGGTGGGGTGGGATGGGATTATAGATCTGTAGCTTGCCAAACAAGTACGAGCCAAATGTAGATTGCTATTAAGAATAAATTAAAAGTAGTAGTCTCCCGTCTAAGAATATTCTTATAGTTTTTTTTGTTTCCAAAATATTATTCACTGTCGAAAAATAATAGTATTTTCTGTCAAAAATTACGAACTACTCTTTCGACTAACACTTGCATGATTTTCTTTTTTACTTCAATTACCTAACTAGAGTTAAAATACTAATATTGACGGAAGTAATTTAATTTTCTTTAATTATATTTAAGTCAAACTATTATAATATTTTTAAAATATTTTTTTATACATTAAATGAATAAAGTTGATGGTTTTCCTTTGGTGCGGGAGGGAAAGGATGAATATGCGGAAGCAGGACAGATCGAAGTGGGAGGACCAAGCAGGGGCTCTAAAAAAGACCGATTTTCATGTTTGTCAATTTTTTTAATTTACCCCAGGTCCATAGAAAAAATACATGTGATTCAAACCCCAATTTTTATTATTCAAGGTGATAACATTTTCCATGAAAAAGATCTTTATTTATAACTTGAAAAAACCAGTGATTACACAGTAAAGTCACAAACTACATCTGTTGATAGTCTATTTTATCTACCATTACATAAGCACATGGGTTCAAAACAAAATCGTCTAGCTTTCTAGTCCGACTCATAATTTCTTTAGATACAGTGCTCGACGGTGGGAGATATAAGATATTTCTATGAGTAAACTGGTTCCGCCAATACCAGATACAATATAATGCTTTTCGGAAGATGTACCGTCATTCCACTATTGTCTGTGGAGGATGTCTCCAACTATGCATATTAAAATAGTAAATATTCTAAGGGAGTATCTTGATGCAAATGTTTACTATAATTTTTTTTCTCCCCTTTCGACTTAAAATCATCCGTCTAAATAGGTGTATAGTCTGACTTACAATTCAGTAAATTACTAAAAACAAAAACTTCCCTTATTTATGAAGGTGGTCCTTTTATTTTTTAAAAGTAAATAAACTATACACAAACTTATATATTTATTTGGACATGTGATTTTAACCCCTCGTTCTCCGTTAGAGGCCTTTGAATGGGGCAACCAATTCTTCATGCCCTATAATGAAGTTATTTACACCATTCCACATTGAAGTTTTTATTTGTTCCTCGAGTAATTAAGACGCTGCAAATTATTGCATTATTGAGTGCTTTATATCTTTGTGCCAAATTTTTTATTCAGTATTTCTGGCTGAACCCACTACACTATGTATACAAATAACATGTGTTTTGCTCTGCTAAGTGTTCTTTGTTCTATCCAAAAAAGAAAAAGGAAAGTCACTCATGACTTTGAAACTTTATGCACGAGGAAAATTTTATTATGATAAGTGAGTAAATCAAGTAGTTAGTCACCAAACAATAAGAAACACAATAATATTAATTGTGAATCCCAGTGCTTTCCACATTTATCATTGACATATGTTAATTATTTGAGACGTTACGGGTTAATGAGTGTCTACTAGTTATTCATTGACTACCATAAAACTTAGCTATGTACAGATACAATACTTACCAGTTAATATGATCAGTGAGTAATTCATATTAGATATTCACTAAACAGTAGAAAACATAATAATATAGATAGACCTCTTTATTTACATATTCATTATTGACACATGTCAATTATTCACAATGTTACCAATTCATGAGTGTCTAATCGTTACTCATTGACCACCATAAAAATTGGATACACAAACACAAAAGTTGGCTACACAAAAAGATAATACAGATTCGCGTGTGCATGGTCGATCAAGCGACAGTGGTATTGTATTACACCAAAGAAAGTTAGTCCAGTTATTTTAGAAAAGAAACCACAACAGACAAATAAAACAAGAAAAACCGTTTAAGACTTGCTTCTGTTTAATCGTGCTACTTTAGGGTGTTTTTGTTACATAATGCACTAAAATTATGCTACGATAATTTCAAAAAATAAAAATCATGCAAATGTTTTTGTTACATAATGTATATTAATCTTCTCACTTAACGTCGAACAAGGATTCCACATATTCACCACCAAACAAGCATCTCATTGTCTACAGACTTAAGGATGCAAGGTTGTAAAGGAAGTTTTTTTTTTTTTTCCTGCCACATTAATGTATGTACAAATATCAAGGCAATTTTCTGCAGGGTCATCGGCTAGCTAGTTAAGACTGCAAGGTCCATCCATTGTTCATGGTCCACTTCTAATGCAAAGGGCTAATCTTTTAAAAACTTTTATTGATTTCATTGTTATTAACCACTATTGAATCGTAACATTACAATTATTTATATATACACATATATATACATCTGTACACATACGTGTATGTATATGCATACATCACTTCCTAAAGAAAACAAAATTCTTACTTTGCTCAACATGGGGAAGAACACAAGTGGATTAATCACAGAGAAGTCTTAGCATATCCTTTCTTTAGAGCTTCAAGTCTTTATATTTCACTCGGAAGCAGTTGAACCCAATAGTTTACGACATAGATAAAAGAGTCTCGTTTTCTCAATCACACGACTTCTATTAAAATGGATCTTCCTCAAATAGGGTGATATGAATGTAGAATTCCTTTTACTAACAAAAGGTCTTTCAAAAATAGTAAAATCTCGATAAGAATAAATCCGTACTAACTAGCGGGCGTGATTTTGAAATAGAAATAAATGTCATAGAGATATTTGAGGGATCATATATAACTGCACAGGAGAGTGTACAAATTTGGTCTGGCGTGACCACAAACGCAGATATAAGGTGGAGTCACAAAAATCTGCGTGAAAAATGCCCAGAGTCGCTTAAAATAATAATGACAAAAAAAGCTTAATATAAGATATGTAAAATTTATTTAATAATAATGAGATATTGAAAAATAGTATTAAAAAACGAAAATTAGTAGTCTAACTTTATACAAGTTTCACGAAAATTATATTTTGCGGATTTAAAATAATACGTAACAGTGGAGGTACAATAAAATATCCATACTCGGTCAATATAAGATAATTTACTTTAACCGTCTCAGCCAACAAACAGATAAATGATCGGTCAAAGAATGTGAGACTTTTTCTTCTCTCAATTAGTACTACAACTTCGCTTATACAAATATTATGAATATGGTGTATTCACTTAAGATACAAATATTACAAACATGTTTATTGCACAATGTTCAGTCAACTACCATTTCACTAACTGACTTTGTAAGAATATCTGCCAACTGATCTTCAAAATTTCGCAAACTAAAGTTCAATGATTCTTTCTTCAAGTTTCTCCTTTATAAAGTGTCGATCGACTTTCATATGTTTTAGACTATTGTGTTGTACATGATTTCCAAGATACTTATCGTTTTTTATTATCGCACCTTAGTTGACTTGGAATACACGGTGAAAAAGAAATCTCGGTCATTAACTTTTTTAATCAAAAATATTGTTGTTACGTCTTTGGCAATTCCTCATAATTCTATCTTGGCGCTTGATAAGGCTACTACCTTCTATTTTTTTGCTTCTCGAGATCACTAAGTTTCCTTCGATTAACATAAAGTATCTCGATGTAGACCTTCGATCATTTGGGTCGTCAGTCCAATCTGTATCAATATATGCTTCGATATCTAGATGCCCATTTTTATTAATATAATTCCGTTGCCCGTTGTGTCTTTTAAATATTATACTATCCTCTGAGGTTTGTACATAAACTAGCTTACAACCATAACTGCAGTATCTATGATTGGCCAAGTATGTGCTAGGTAAATTAATTTTTCAACCAGTCGTTGATACCTATATTTTCTTCTAGGTTAGCTCCTTTCTTCATGCGCATCCCATTATTAATCTGTATTAGAGTATCTTCCGCTTTGCATTCAACCATACGTGTCTCTGCAAGTAAATCTACAATATATTTTTGGTGAGATATAAAGATCCCTTGGCTAGACCATAGAATCTCAATTCTCGAGAAGTACTTCAGTCCTCCTAGGTCCTTCATTTAAATTAGGTAAACAGATCATCTTTCATTCTTGCGCTCCCTTGTCATCTACATATATTATTAAACAGATGATTAAACCTTCCTTTTTTTTGAAACATAAGGTATGATCAGCGTTGCTCTGTATGTATCCATTCTGCTTCATAACTATTGTGAACATACACAACCATGCACAAGGAGATTGTTTTAAGCTATAGAGCCTTTCTGCGTCTACATACTTCATGTTTCCAAAACTCACTCGAAAAGTCCGGTGGAACTTCTATATGCACCTTCTCTTTTAGTTCTCTGTGTAAGAAGACATTATCAACATCTGATTGGTAGAGTGGCTAATCATTGTATGCTGCTATTGAGAGCAACACTCTAATAGTATCAATTTTCGCACCCGGAGAGAAAGTCTCTGAATGATTGATCTCATATGTCTTTGTATACCCCTTATCCACCAGCCTAACCTTATATCACTCAATGATGGTATAGCCAACAAAAACATATTTTTAAACATAGGGTCAAGTTTGGACCGTATGGATAAATATCGAACACCCAAAGACTAAGGGCGGTCATGTCAAAAATAATGGAATGGTAGTTTGAGTAGACATGACTTCTAGTGGGGTGTGTTGATGAAATATCTTGGTAGATAATCGAATGAGAAAATAGAGAGATATAGCAGTAGCCTCATGTCAAGATGTTTGTGGAACTTGAGACTCATGGATCATGGCCTGGGTCAGTTCAAGGGGCATGCGATTTTTTGGCTCGGCGGCCCTATTTTTTGTGGTGTATTTAGACATGTGATTGGGTATATCAAGCCATGTTTTTGGAAGAAAGAATGCATAGACTAATTGACAAACTCTTTACCGCTATCCGAGCGAAGAATTTGTATTTTTGTATTGAATTGAGAATGAATCACTTGGAAAAAGTGAAAAAATTTCTCAAGCACTTCAGACTTATTTTTTTAAAAAAAATATAGTCAAGTCATGCAAAGAAATCATCTACAAATGATACGAAATACTAAAACCAGTAATGATTATAGAGAGGGTCTGGTCTCCACACATCGGAATGCCTTAAGGAGAACATAGAGTCAACTCATATGTTATTTGGTAGGAATCTAGTTCTATGACTTTTAGCATGAATCATGTTTCACATGTTATGTGAGTGAATTATTCATTAAAAGACTCGGAAATAGATGTTTGAGATACCCAAAACATAGATGACCTAAAAGTCTGTGCCACAACCAAAGTTGCCGATAGACCGGTCCATGAGCAAGCATGGCACGGCACTAGTGAATCACCTCATCAACGTAGCAGAGGAGTTCGCGTTTAGTGCCATACCTAATGATATCCTTTGGAGAATGTCCTACAAGAAGTAAAATTAGAATCCATCATCACCACACAATTAAGTTTCTTTGTCACTTGACTAATTAATAGTGGGTTTGGTTACAAAATTGGGACATAAAGGTAGTTATTTGACTTTATCTACGGAGAGAGAGTAATAGGGCCCTCTCCTCGAATGTCTATTGACTCTCCAATATCTGCTTTGACATAAGATTTAGAGAGTGCAGATAGATGTAAGAAGTCTTCCGGATTATAAGTCCTTGTGTCTATAGAACCGCAATTAACAAGCCATTTGTCATATTGGACACCGCTTTTAGTGGATGTGGAGCTGGTGCGATGGGCTTTATACTGGAGTTGTGTATGATTGGAGATATTTGTATCGTTGTGGACAAAATTAGATAAATATACAGATTCAAAAGAATTTAGGGGCAAAACTGCAGAGTCTGAAAAATGTTAGGGCAATTGTGTAGATTCCAAAATACTTGGGGGTACATATGAAGGTATTACACTCGGCTATTGTACAAATCACTGACGGTGACCGTAATGCCTGAGATCTCTTGGATCCAACTAAGGTGTTACACTCGGTTTATAAACATAACATATCATAACATAACATATGCCCATGACACCAACCACTCCAGCCTTGGTGTCATGCCGGCTGCCAACATATCGTACACGACATGATCATAATGTAAAAAAACATAGCATGTCTTAGAATCGTTCGTCTCGTTGATAGGTTCGTTATGTGGCCTTAAATTTCTTTTAAAAACAATACTTTCATAACTTGACATGGAAAACATTTTCTTTATTTCAAAACATTATACTTGACGTAAACGTGACTTTTTTTATTTTGTAAACTTTTCTTAAAAACACCGGCATTTCTTTGAAACATAAAATGTGATGAAAAATAGTTAATCATGGTTTCATATGTTCTTTAAGTGTCCTTTTAGTTTCGTTTGTCGTATTTAACTTGTGCTTAACGAATCCCGTTATTAATTGCCTCGAATATATCGTATAAGTCATGGTTTTCTTTGAGCTGACGGCTAAGGCACCCAAAACAGTGTTAAGTTGTAAATTGTTTTGATGTTGAAAAGATGTTTTAAATAAGTTGAATTAATGTTTGAGACTTGATGCAAGATGAGAAAATCACACTATGTCAAAAATGGTTGAGATTGGAACTTACTGTCCAACATCGATCTCTCAGGCTGGGGACATCGATCGATCGATGTCACTTCAGCCTCTGACTTCGATCGATCGATGTAGGTCCGAAAGCATTCTGTCCAACATCGATCTATCAACCCAGAGACATTGATCGATCGATGTCACTTCAGTCTCTCCTCAGGGAGACTTCGATCGATCGATATCACTTCAGCCTCTGACATCGATCGATCGATGTCAGGCAGTTTCAAAAACTGCAAAGTTTCTGGAGGACATCGATCTCTCCCCCAGGCACTTCGATCGATCGATGTCCCCCAGAATTCAAAATTTTCTGAACGTTGGAACAAAATCCAAGAGAGATTCATGGTATTTTCTCTTTCCAATCTTGCTCAAATTTCTTGTAGACTTTAACCCAACATATTACAAGCTTCCTTGACTATTGTATACATGTCTAAGCAATCCTAGGTTGGCTATTGAGGATCAAATCACTCCATAGGGTGGCTGAAGACTATTTGGGCATTATCTTGACATTTGGAGTAGTTCAAGACATGGTGGAGAGCTCAAAAACGTGGTGAACTTCATCTATAAATAGAAGAGGCTTGGATGAGGCAAAGACATACTTTCAACATCATCTAGCTTCATCATCCATTGTTGTATAGTTCTCTCATACTTGTAAATTTGCTTAAAGCTTGTTAAGCTTTTCTTTGCTCTTCATTGTTGTATATTGAGAGATAGAGAGTCAAGCACAAGAGGAACCATAAATATTTGATCTCTTGCTTGTGCTTAGACTAGTGAGAAAGTGTGAACCTTACTATATTTCTTCAACCCACTGTGAGAAGTTCTTGAGGGAACTTTATTGGAGTTGTGAAGTAGCAAGAAGTTGTTCTTGCTAAGAGCTGTAGTTGCAGTAGTTGCACAAGTGTGGTTTGTGCAAGAAGTTGCTGTTGTTGTTGCTTACACTAAGGTGTTAGTGTAAGTGTTGCTGTGGTTGTTCTTATTGCTTTAATAAGAAGAGTAGCTGTTGAAAATCCACTTTGGCAACAAAGTAGTAGTGGAGTAGAATCATTTATTATTCGAACCACTCTATATCCGGTGTACACATTCATTGCCTCTCATCTCCCATTCTTGCTTTGATTTTGAATTTCTTTTGAGTTGAGCCAAACAAGAAAAATTCTGCAAAAGTGCTAAACA
>AP025053.1:23233296-23383848 GCA_036186865.1 Eustoma russellianum | reverse complement strand
CTCTATTCCCCCCCCCCCCCTCTAGAGTGTATTTCGGACCTAACAATTGGTATCAGAGCCTAACCTTGATTGCTTGGCCTATCTTTGCAAGTAGCAAGGTTAAAGATCATGGCAATGACAACCTCAACCTCAATCTCTTCATCTCACACTTCATCTCCTAAGCCTACTACACTATTTTCCGGATCAAACACTAAAGCACCTATGTTTGATGCCTAAAGTTATTCTTTGTGGAAATTTCGAATGATCAATCATTTGAAAGGCTGTGGATTTGATATATGGAGAGCCGTTGTCAAAGGAATTGAAGTTCCTATGATTACCAACTCAAAAGGAGAATCAATGTTCAAAGATGAGGATGACTACACCGACGAAGAGAAGATAAAATTTGCCATAAATGGCAAAGCATTCGATATTCTCTCAAGTGCTCTTACCACCACCGAGCTCATAAGACTTCAAGGTCTTGAAACAGCTCATGAGGCATAGAAAAGGCTTGAAATGGTACACGAAGGAACTGAGCAAGTAAGAATGGCCAAAAGACTCATGCTCATGAAAGAGTATGAGATGTTTGGAATGAAAAGCGGTGAGAAGATTGAGGAGACAATCGATCAATTCACACGAATAGTGAATCAACTCTCCATGGTGGACAAGAAAATCTCAAATGAAGATCCTTGCCAAGAGAATGGACACCTAAAGTCACCGCCATCACCGAATCAAAGAATCTCAAGACTCTTACCCTTGATGAGCTATCTTGTAATCTTCTTATTCATGAAATTCTTATTGATGAACAAAATAGGATGAACCTTATCAAGCCCACACAAACATCACACAAAGGATTGGTGGTAGAGTCCGATGAATCGGATGAGGAAGTTGCCCTTCTAGTAAGAAAATTTAGAAGAATGGCAACTAGAAACAAAGCTCAAGCAAGAAAGTTTTTCAAAAGACCACCTAAAGAAAAGGAAGCAAGTGAAAATTGCTATAGATGTGGACGACCCGGTCACTTCATTACCGATTGCCACGTAAAATAGCCGCAAAAGCAAGAGAAGAAGGTCTTTCCTCAAAAGAAGAAAGCCCTCAATGCGGAGGTAACCACGTGGGTTGATCTTCTTTCCGAATCGGAAGGAGAAGAGAGTGAAGATCAAGGTGTTGGACTTGTTGCAATAGTTGACAATCCAAAGATTCAACATATTTGTCTTATGGCAATTGAAGATGATCTTGAGGTAAATTCTAATCCTTCTAATTTGCAAGATGAAATAGGAGATTTGCAAGATGACTTTGAGAAATTGAATTTAAAATATAAGCATTTAAAGAAAGAGTTCAAGAAATGCATCTTAGAAAATAAGAGCTTGCATGACAAGAACATTTTGATATTTCAAGAGCATGACATCATACTCACCATGCATAAAACCGTAGCTCTTAAAAATGTAGAAATTAGGAAAGAATGTGAGAAAATAAGGTTAGACTTGCAAAGACTAACAAATGGTAAAAATAATTTAGACATACTACTTGGAAATCAAAGAATTGGAAATGATAAATCCGGTTTAGGATTTAATTCATCACATTCTTCCATTGAACCTAAGTCTTTAAAGAAAAAGGCAAACAATAGAAAAACGAAACAAAATTCATCACCTTCTAAACCAAAGCATGTACCCACTTGTTTTCATTGCAACAAAGTAGGACATGTGAAGAATGAATGTAGAGCTAGATTTGGAAGCATGTATGTTTGGAAGCCTAAGGGTCGACAAACTAACCCTAAAGGACCCAACCATCAAAGGGTACTAATGCATAAATCTTTTGGTTTTATAGGCTCTCAAGATAAATGGAGTAGCCAAAGAAGAAGGAACCAAATGGCTTATGGACAGCGGATGTTCAACGCACATGATCGGAGATAAAACGCTGTTCACCAAGCTCAAGCTCCAAGATGGTGGAACGATGCATTTTGGCAATGGGAGAGCCAAAATCCATGGACATGGAGAAATTGGTAATTCTTCTTTAACTATTAATAATGTGAAGGGCTTAAGTATAATTTGATAAGTGTTAGCCAACTATGTGATGCTAATTTTCAAGTTGAATTTGTTAAAAGAAAATGTGTTGTGAAAAAGAACGATAAGATTGTTTTTGAGGCTATATGTAAAAACGATGTTTACAAATTTAGCACACATGATTTGATATCACAAAATGTTTCTTGTCTAGTTGCCAAAAATGATTTGACTCAACTATGGCATAGACGACTTGGACATATTAGCTTTAAAAATTTCAAAGAGATTTGCAAAAATGAAAAAGTCCAAGGTCTTCTAAAATTAAATTTCCAAAACCATGGCTTATGTGACACTTGTCAAAAGGCAAAGCTTGTTAAAACAAGCTTCAAGCCCAAAAGTGAAATCTCCACCACCAAACCCCTACAATTACTTCATATGGATTTGTATGGGGATATTGGTACGGCAAGTCTAAGTGGAAAATATTACACCTTTGTGGTGGTAGATGACTTCTCTAGGTACACTTGGGTAATGTTTTTAGCTAAAAAGAATGATGCATGCCAATAATTTATAAAGCTTTGTAGGAGATTAGAAAATCAAAGAGAAGACACAATTAAGGAAATTAGAAGTGATAGAGGTGGTGAGTTTGATGGAGAATTTCAAGAATTTTATATCCAAAGGGTATGGACACAATTTCTCGGCTCCAAGAACTCCTCAACAAAATGGTGTTGCAGAAAGAAAAAATAGAACACTACAAGAAATGAGTAGAGCCATGCTAAACGAATTTGAGCTACCCAAATATTTTTAGGCCGAAGCGGTAAATACCGCTTGCCATGTGATAAATAGAGTTTATTTGAGATCATCTCTCAAAAAGACTCCTTATGAGCTTTGGAAAGGTAGAGTACCAAATATTGGTTATTTCAAGGTATTTGGGTGTAAGTGCTTTATACTTAACACCAAAGTTAACTTGGATAAACTCGATTTCAAAGCGGATGAAGGAATCTTTATGGGATATGCTCAAAATAGAAAAGCATTTAGGGTATATAATAAAAGAAGCATGAAAGTTGAAGAATCAATTCATGTCAAGTTTAGTGAACTCATTGAGGATGAATCAAACACTAATGATGATGATGATGAAATAATTGAAGTAAGTCATATAGAGAAATTTGAGAATCCAAAAGGCAATATTGTCATTGACCTTAGGATTGATCCCCTTGAACCTAAGGTTGAAGATGAAGAAGTAGGAGGAGATACCTCAAATTTACCGGATTCATACAAGTATAGGAAAGATCATCCTAAAGAATTAATATTAGGTGAAACTAGTCAAGGTATAATGACTAGGAGGAAATTCAATGAAAATGCCTTCATTTCACAAGTTGAACCTAAAAATATAAAGGAAGCAATAAATGATGAAGATTGGGTATTAGCATTGCAAGAAGATCTAAATCAATTTGAAAGAAGTGATATTTGGGAATTAGTTGCTAAACCTAGTGATCATCCCGTAATTGGCACTAAATGGGTATTTAGAAACAAAATGGATGATAAAGGAAACATCGCTAGAAACAAAGATAGGTTGGTAGCTCAAGGATATAGGCAAGAGGAAGGCATAGACTATGATGAGACCTTTGCCCCCGTAGCTAGGTAGAAGCTATTAGGATGCTATTAGCATATGCATGCTATAAGGATTTCAAACTATATCAAATGGATGTAAAATCCGCATTCTTGAATGGAATAATTCAAGAAGAGGTGTATGTAGCTCAACCTCCGGGGTTTGAAAATCATGATTATCCAAATCATGTTTTTAAACTCAAAAAGGCTCTTTATGGACTAAAACAAGCTCCTAGGGCTTGGTATGATAGGTTAAGTAACTTCCTACTTGAAAATGAGTTTTCAAGAGGAAAAGTCGACACTACTCTTTTTATTAAAGAACAAGGAAACCATCAATTGCTTGTTCAAATCTATGTGGATGATATTATATTTGGTGCAACTAATGATTCTCTTTGTGAGCATTTTGCAAAATTGATGGAAGGAGAATTTGAAATGAGCGTGATGGGTGAACTCAACTACTTTTTTGGTCTTCAAATCAAGCAAACTCAAGATGGAGTGTATATATCTCAAACGAAGTATACAAACGATTTGCTCAAAAAGTACAAGTTTGAGGATGGAAGAAGTGTAAGCACACCAATGAGCACTAGTACAAAGCTTGACAAAGACGAAAAAGGAAAGCCGGTTGAGGTAACCAAATATAGGGGTATGATTGGTAATTTACTTTATTTAACTGCTAGTAGACCGGATATTTTGCATGATGTGTGCTTATGTGCTAGATTTCAAAGTATGCCTAAGGAATCGCATCTAGTTGCAATTAAACGTATCTTTAGGTATTTGAAAGGAACTTTGAACTTTGGGTTGTTTTATACCAAAAAATGGATGTTTTGATTTAAGAGGGTATAGTGACTCCGACTATGCCGGAAATCTTGTTGTTAGGAAAAGCACTTCCGAGACATGCCAATTCCTTGGAGATTGCTTAGTTTCTTGGTTCTCCAAGAAACAAAATAGTGTGTCACTTTCAACGGCGGAATCCGAATATGTATCGGCCGCTTCGTGTTGTGCACAACTACTTTGGATGATCAACACCTTAAACAATTATAATGTTAAGTTTGATAAAGTTCCTATCCTATGTGACAACACCTCAGCTATAAGTATAGCGCAAAACCCGGTAAATCATAGTAGGAACAAACATATAGAAGTGAGACATCACTTTACAAGGGATTGCATTCAAAAAGGATTGGTATGCGTTGAATTTGTTCCAACAAATGATCAACTAGCGGATATATTCACCAAATCCCTTCCTACTGAGACATTTGAGTCCATTAGAACAAGATTAGGGATGATAAACTATGTTTAGAGGGTTAAAATTGAAAATTTAAAAAATCAGCAGACATGGATCGATCCATGTATCAAAACAAGAGATCAATGTACGTCGATCTCTGACGTCGATCGATCGACGTCATCGAATTCTGCAACTTTAAAAACTTCAAAAACGCGAACCCTTCCTCATTCCAACCATTACAATCGATTGAAATACCTCAAGCACTCTTCGCCTCCCTCTCCAAAAACCCTTCCTCTCTTCAATTTCATCTCCAAATCAAAACATCATCATTTCTACACTTGATTTTCATCTTCTCTATTCAAATCTTTCATCCTTCTCTAGAAAATCCCCAAATTTTCGTGCCCTAAATCTCTCCAAAATGTCTTCAAGAAGCAAAAATACAACCAAGAGGCCAAGATCATCTAGGAGTGGAGGAGAAGGTTCAAGCAATCCTTCTTAAGGACAAACCTCTCAACCTAGAAGAAAGCAATCTATGAATGAGAGCCAAGAACAAGTTCTAGCCGAGATTAGAAGTGGTTTAACTATCTCCAACTTTCCTTGGATCAAAGCCAAAGAAGACAACAATGCCTTGACAGAGCCTCTACCCCCCGGGCATGTAAGGTATATCACTAGACATTCTCAGATATTATATGATAAATGGGAAGATGATGAGAGAGCCACTATCCCACTCAAATTCCTTAGAATAAATGATATTCTAAGCAATAATGAATTAAGTCTTATCATTGAGTGGTTAGATGTTCAAGAATGGAGGAGTATTTGGAATGAGAGAGAGATGTATAAAATGTCCACTAGGTACAGTAGACTTTTCTTTGCAAAGTTATGGATTCAATACATAAATGGACTCCCTTTAGATTTACATTCCATTATTGATGGACATCACATTAAATGGAAGGTTGAAAAAATTTGTGAATTGATTGGTGTACCCAACGAGGGGTACTTTGAGTTTGATGCATGGAAGTGGGATGTGGCTCGATGGAGAGTCACTGAGGATAAAGTGAAGTCATTCTTAGGCTACCATCCCACTAAAAACACCAATGATATGTCATTGGTTTATCGTACCCTTCTTGTCATCGTTAATTTTGTATCAATGGTAAATCCGCCAAAGGGCCAAGTAACCTAGACTTTTACAATAGCATACCGCATAGCCAACCGTGAGAAGGTTAACTTTAGGGAGCTTTTTATGACCAATGTTATTGAAGCCGCCACCAAACAAAACAAAGCTCTACCCTATAGTAACCTTATCTATAGGATGCTTGTAAAGTCTTGTATTTATGTGGATGACACGGACAACATCACGCACAAAGACTTTTATGATAAGGTCAACATCCAAAAAATACTCAAGGCTAGAAAAGAGGCAATGAGAGGGAGAGAACAAGAGGATGAAGCAGGAGAAGACGAAGGACTTCCGGACGAGGCACCTATTCCTGGACCCGATACTCGAGAAGAAACTAGTGGGTTGAGCACAAATGTCTCTGAACTTCAGGCTCAAGTTACTTGTCTTCAACAGGAGGTTGGTGAGCTTAGAGGCAAAGTGTCCATGCATGAGTCAAGATTTGCCAAGCTCAAGGCAAAGATGAAAGCGTGCATCCCCGGCATCACATTCTCTTCCGATGAAGACTAGGGTTATTTAGCTAGCTCCTTGTTTTGTCTATGATTCTAGCTTAGGATGTTTTGCTAGCTGCTAAATTTGGTTGTGATTTGAAGTTTAATGAAGTACTATTGCTTATTGAACTATTGTTTTTTATGCTTTCAAAAAGGGGGAGAAAGTAGCTTATTGTTTATTTGTCAAAGCTTTTTATTGCTTATGACTCTTGATATTTTTTGGTTGCTGGTAAAATGAGGTAAGTTTGAAAAATTGAACATGTTTGAAAGTTGAGTTGTTGGTGCATGTTTGGGCTAAGAAAGTTGAGTAATTGGTGCATAATTGGGTTAAGAGAGTTTGGAAATTCATGCATGTTTGGTTAAGGGGGAGCATTTTGATTCATAAGGGAAACATTTTGATATATTCATTGGAGTTGTAAAATCATGTTCGCATTGATTATTACGGAAGGTATAAAGTGCATATACTTAGGGGGAGATTGAGACTTTTCAAATTTAAAACATCTAATTAAATGAAGCAAAAACATCTTTTAAAATCTTGGTTTTGAGATCATCAAAAAGGGAGAGATTGTTGGATTATAAAATGTTTTGATGATTGTTAAAAAGATGTTTTAAAAGGGCTAAAATGGAATTTCACACTTTGAGTTTGAAGCAAATTGAGAAAAACACATTGCGAGACGTCAATCTCTCACATGGATCGATTGACGTATACATCAGCACCTCGGGGAGGCACATGGATCGATCCATGTGAAGGTTGTAAATGTTTGAGCTCTCAGATCCACGTCAATCTCTCAGCCAAGAGACGTGGATCGATCGACGTACTTCTGAGAGACGTCGATCTCTCAGCTAAGGAGACGTCGATCGATCGACGTCATTCTGAGAGACGTCGATCTCTCAGCCAAGGAGACGTCGATCGATCGACGTCATTCTGGGATACGTCGATCTCTCAGCACTGGCATGTGGATCGATCGACGTCCCCAGAAGTCAAAATTTTTTAAACGTTGGAACAAAATCCAAGGGAGACCTATGATGTTTTCTCTCTCCAATCTTGCTCAAATTTCTTGTGGACTTTAACCCAACATACTACATGCTTCCTTGACTATTTTAACCATGTCTAAGATTCTCTAGGGTGGCTATTGAAGATCCAATCACTCCATAGGATGGCTAAAGACTATTTGGACATTATCTTGACATTTTGTGTAGATGAAGACTTGGTGGAGAGCCTCAAAAACGTGGTCAACTTCATCTATAAATAGAAGAGGCTTGGATGAGGCAAAAATATACTTTCAATATCATCTAGCTTCATTTTTCATTGTTGTATAGTTCTCTCATACTTGTAAATTTGCTTAAAGCTTGTTTCGCTTTTATTTGCTCTTCATTGTTGTATATTGAGAGATAGAGAGTCAAGCACAAGAGGAATCATAAATATTTGATCTCTTGCTTGTGCTTAGACTAGCGAGAAAGTGTGAACCTTACTATATTTCTTCAACCTACTGTGAGAAGTTCTTGAGGGAACTTTGTTGAAGTTGTGAGGTAGCAAGAAGTTGTTCTTGCTAAAGAGCTGTAGTTGCTGTAGTTGCACAAGTGTGGTTTGTGCAAGAAGTTGCTGTTGTTGTTGCTTACACTAAGGTGTTAGTGTAAGTGTTGCTGTAGTTGTTCTTATTGCTTTAATAAGAAGAGTAGCTGTTGAAAATCCACTTTGGCAACAAAGTGGTAGTAGAGTAGAATCATTTACGATTCGAACTACTTTATATTCGGTGTACACATTCACTGCTTCTCATCTCCCATTCTTGCTTAGATTTTGAATTTCTTTTGAGTTGAACCAAACAAGAAAATTCCGCAAAAAGTGCCAAACACTCTATTCATCCCCCCTCTAGAGTGTGTTTCGGACCTAACAATTTGTGTCTCTTTTTTATATTTAGTTTTTTCCTGCTTCATTTCAGTTGCCTAACATAATGGTATCAATCTATGCTTGGTCTCGGTACATTTGGATTTCTAATTACCCTGACGAAAACAGATTTTAATTCAGGTATTTAAGTATGCAAAAGAATATGCAGTAAAAAAGGGAAAAAGTAGTAGATGAATATTGTACAAGTGTTGATCAAAGTGACTTCAGGCACATTTACGTATGCGGAGTTGTAGAGTAAGGCTGCGAAAACGGACTATTACACAAAGTGTAAGATAAGACTGCGTATATCAAATCGTAAAGTGATCTGGTCCTTCTTCGGATGCTGCGTAAACGTAGAATGCATTGGAACGCTTTTTTGTTCCTGTGATTTTAAGCTTAATAATATCCAAGTTTTACGGAGAAAACCAAGAATTCCAACTATTCAGAGTTATATAGAAACAATATTAAAAAATGGCTGTTTTGATTTAAGAGGGTATAGTGACTCCGACTATGTCGAAAATCTTGTTGATAGAAAAAGCACCTCCGGGACATGCCAATTCCTTGGAGATTGCTTAGTTTCTTGGTTCTCCAAGAAATAAAATAGTGTGTCACTTTCAACGGTGGAATCCGAGTATGTATCGGTCGCTTTGTGTTGTGCATAACTACTTTGGATGATCAACACCTTGAACGATTACAATGTTAAGTTCGATAAAGTTCTCATCCTATGTGACAACACATCAACCATAAGTATAGCATAAAACCCGGTTCATCATAGTAGGAAAAAACACATTGAAGTAAGGCATCACTTCATAAGAGATTGCATTCAAAAAGTATTGGTAGTCGTTGAATTTGTTCCAACAAACGACCAACTAGCGGATATCTTTATTAAATCCCTTTCCACCGAGACATTCGAATCTATTAGAGCAAGATTAGGTATGATAAACATTGGCTAGAGGGTAAAAATAGTCAAAAAGGCTGATTTCAGAAGACATTGATCGATCAATGTGGCAGTCTGAGAGACTGATGTCAAACAAGACATCGATCGATCTATGTCCAGGACATCGATCGATCGAAGTCCCAGGCATCGATCGATCGATGTCACCGGGACAGAATTAAAAGCTGCGACCCCTTTTCTTCTTCTTCACTTTTATCTTTCTCCCAAACGCAATCCCTAAAAACCTCCCTCTCCCAAACGATCAAATCTCTTCCCTACACTCAAAATCCTTGCCAAAATCACCATCTTTTCTACAAATCCAACCTTATTCTTCAAAAATCCTCTCATTTCCATCTCTAATTTTTACAAAATCCAAACCCTAACCCATCAAATGGTACTAAGAACGAAGAACCCTGCAAAAAGGCAAAGAACCTCTGAGGAAGAAGCTATTGCGCTTCAACAATCCAATCCTCAAGTGCCAACGGGGTCTAGGACGCATGGGTTGAGGAAGAAGGCAACTTCCTCTCATGAAGCTATGCTAAATGAAACGAGGAGTAGGCTAACCATCAATAACTTTCCATGGCTCAAATCCGGGGAATACAAAGATGCTTTGCAAGAGCCTACGGGAACAGGTAAATTCGCTTATATCACCCTTAGAGCCCAAATGTTATTCAATGAATGGGAGCAAAAGAAGAGGGCTACCATTCCATTGAAATTGCTCAAAATTACGGATATTTTGAGCAATGAGGAATTAAAACCAATCATTGATTGGTTTGATGTTCAAAAATGGAGACCTGTTTGGGAGGTCTCAAAGATGACCAACATGTCTACCCGACATACTAGAATGTTTTATGCAAATATATGGGTAGACTATAGACATGGGGTGCCTTAAGGTTTGAATACAATTGTAGAAGGTCAATCATTGATGTTTTCGTCTAAAACGATTAATGAGTTACTTGAAGTTCCTGATGAGGGTTTGGAGGATTTTGACCCCTGGAGGTGGGACACTTATAAATATCAAATTTCTGAGGATGAGGTAAAGACATTTCTTGGATTTCACCCCACCAAGAATACAAATGATATGCCTTTAGTTTATATAGTCTTGCTTGCCATTGTGACTTTTTGTGTAAATGGCAAGTCGGCTAAACTCCCGAGCAATTTAGATTTCTACGTTGCTTATCGTATTGCTATGAAGAAGCCTGTAAACTTTGGGGAAATTGTATTTGCCAACATGTTGGAAGCCGCCACCAAGAAATCAAAAGCGCTTCCATATAGCAATCTCATATATAGATTGCTTAAAGAAGCTCATGTGGAGTTGAATGACGAATTCACGGATCAAATAACCAACAAAGACTACTACACAAAAGCAAACATTCAACAAATCCACAAGTCCCGGAAAGAGGCACAAAAGTGGGGTGGCCAACAAGAACAAGAAGAGGACGAACCCAAAGATCCCATTCCTCCACCATCACCCATTGAACCTCCCACGGCACCCTCTTCTCATCCTTCACCACAACCGCCTCCACAACCAAGCTCCACTTCCAAAAAGGACAAAGGAAAAGCCCCTATGGAAGAAGGTAGTGGGTCCGATGAGGAGTCCAATGCAGAGGCCGAAATTGACGACATCCGTCATACACTTGGTCAATGGGGGGAGAACTTGACCACGGAAGCAGTCCGTATTGATGATCTCCAAAAAGAGTATAAGAACCTTCAGGACCGTGTCAACACAATTGAAACAAAGGTTAACACTCAAGCCACGGCACTGTAGATGAAGCTGGATGTTCAGAAGACGAAATATCAAAAGTTGAAGACAAAGCTCAAGGCAGCCCTCTCCGGATTGTGTTTCTTTTCCGATGAAGAGTAGTTCTTTATGGTTCCCCATTCTCTCGTAGCTATAGGGTATTTTTGCAAGTTTGAGTTTACCTATGTATCTCAAAACTTGATATTTCTTAATGATATTTATCCTTTATTCTCATTTTTTGATGTTTTCAAAAAGGGGGAGAAGTTGTTATCTTGATAAGTTGTTATCTTGATATGCATGGTTTATGTTCTTGATATATTGTTTTGGTATAGGTTGGGCATTGGCATGTGTGGCATGTTTTGGTTGGGCATGTTTTGGTTTGGTTGGGCATTGCATGATTTGGTTTTTGGCATGTTTTGGCATGGTATAATTTTGGTATGATTTGGTTGAGCATGAGTATCTTAAGTTGGCTTCATTGTCCTATCTTGATATGATATTTGTGTTTTGCATAATATAGCTTAGTTTGAGAAGTTGAATTTGGTATAGCATGACATGAAGTTTCTTGATACGCTTGTCATGATATCTGACATATTGAAAGGATGAAAGTTTGAAATTTGATGCTTAGGTTGAGGGGGAGCATTTTGGTATTGATATCACATTTATTGATTTTGGGTAAATTGCATGTTGAAAAAGAAATTTTTGATGTGTTCACATGATGAGGGAGCATGAACTAAGGGAGAGTTGTAAAATATCAAGTGTAGATGAAAATGTATCAAGTAAAAACATCTTTTTAATCATGGTTTTGAAATCATGAAAAAGGGGGAGATCGTTAAGTTGTAAATTGTTTTGATGATGAAAAGATGTTTTAAATAAGTTAAATTAATGTTTGAGACTTGATGCAAGATGAGAAAATCACACTATGTCAAAAATGGTTGAGATTGGAACTCACTGTCCAACATCGATCTCTCAGGCTGGGGACATCGATCGATCGATGTCACTTCAGCCTCTGACTTCGATCGATCGATGTAGGTCAGAAAGCATTCTGTCCAACATCAATCTCTCAACTCAGGGACATCGATCGATCGATGTCACTTCAGTCTCTCCTCAGGGAGACTTCGATCGATCTATGTCAGTCAGAAAGGTTTCTGTCCAACATCGATCTCTCAGGCTGGGACATCGATCGATGTCACTTCAGCCTCTGACATCGATCGATCGATGTCAGGCAGTTTCAAAAACTGCAAAGTTTCTGGAGGACATCGATCTCTCCCCCAGGCACTTCGATCAATCGATGTCCCCCAGAATTCAAAATTTTCTGAACGTTGGAACAAAATCCAAGAGAGATTCATGGTATTTTCTCTTTCCAATCTTGCTTAAATTTCTTGTAGACTTTAACCCAACATATTACATGCTTCCTTGACTATTGTATACATGTCTAAGCAATCCTAGGTTGGCTATTGAGGATCAAATCACTTCATAGGGTGGCTAAAGACTGTTTGGGCATTATCTTGACATTTGGAGTAGTTCAAGACATGGTGGAGAGCTCAAAAACGTGGTGAACTTCATCTATAAATAGAAGAGGCTTGGATGAGGCAAAGACATGCTTTCAATATCATCTAGCTTCATCATCCATTGTTGTATAGTTCTCTCATACTTGTAAATTTGCTTAAAGCTTGTTAAGCTTTTCTTTGCTCTTCATTAATGTATATTGAGAGATAGAGAGTCAAGCACAAGAGGAACCATAAATATTTAATCTCTTGCTTGTGCTTAGACTAGTGAGAAAGTGTGAACCTTACTATATTTCTTCAACCCACTGTGAGAAGTTCTTGAGGGAACTTTGTTGGAGTTGTGAAGTAGCAAGAAGTTGTTCTTGCTAAGAGCTGTAGTTGCTGTAGTTGCACAAGTGTGGTTTGTACAAGAAGTTGCTGTTGTTGTTTCTTACACTAAGGTGTTAGTGTAAGTGTTGCTGTGGTTGTTCTTATTGCTTTAATAAGAAGAGTAGCTGTTGAAAATCCACTTTGGCAACAAAGTGGTAGTGGAGTAGAATCATTTACGATTCGAACCACTCTGTATCCGGTGTACACATTCATTGCATCTCATCTTCCATTCTTTCTTTGATTTTGAATTTCTTTTGAGTTGAGCCAAACAAGAAAAATTCCGCAAAAGTGCTAAACACTCTATTCATCCCCCCTCTAGAGTTTATTTCGGACCTAACAAACAGTCCCTATTTGGGCCAATTTTACACTTATCCAATTCTTGAAATCCACCTTGCATCGTCATCCTAAAATCATAGAAAAATCATTAACAATATCATAGAATCCAAACTTATCATGATAACATAACTTAAGCACATAACATATAGCATATATAACATAACTGTAATTTTCACATAACATACATAATTCACATATCATAGAAATGGAGCTAAAAAGAGCAAATAAGGTGTATCACACCCCATCCCTAAAGCCGTGGGGTAGGAGGTGTCCTACACCCCTCAAAAGCTTCAATTTTTCAATTATTTTCTCCATTACTTGTCTTACGATTTTTATGCTTACTTTATGACAAGAAGATGATGATGTTATATGATCAAACATAAAGAAAGATGTCATAAACTTGTGATAATTAATCCAACACAAACATGCTCTCTTATACACCAAAAACTACTCACTTGAAAACTAATAAACAAAGGAAACACATTGGGTGAAAGAGAACATAAAAACATACCTTTTTCGGCCTTCAAATGCAAGATTAAATAGCTTTGAATAGGTGAAAAATTTTGCTCAAATGGGTGGCTAAAAACAGCCCCATTTGGTATAAGTTTTACATATAAACTTGTAAGAAAATTGATGATCATCATACATATTGAAAATGAAGTTCAAGAACTATACTTTAATGTAATGTCTTGTTTCAAAAAATAGTCAAAACCATAAGATATCATCAAAATGGAGAATAAAACATGTCAAATACATAGGATGATCATCTCATAGAGAATATATTCAAAACAGAGCAAAAAGTCTACTTTCAAGGATATGCATCATACTTTCTTTTCAAAAGCCAAAACTGTTTCCATGTAGTGCACATGCATGATTATATGAGGCTTAAATCTAAGATTATTTTCACATAAATATTGATTTTGATTTAAGTCTCATATCATAAGCTACATATAAAACAAAAATTGTGACATCAGTTACACAATAAACATAAGTTTCATAATAATACTAAGAAAATGGCTTGAAATTAGGCTTGAATGATCCTATTTTATAGGAACGTAATTTCCTAGCTAAAAAATAGGACATGATTGATCTAAGTGAATGACTTGTCTTATGAGCCTTGGTTTGAAGTTAAGTGATTAAAGTTCTTTGAAATGAACTTGTTCTTAGACTAAACTTGAAGTTGTCAACCTTCCTCCTTCACCTTAGTGGTACGGTTTTTGACATAGAGTGGGTGAGGGAGAGATTCAAGTTTAGAAAGGATGAGACATAAGGATACTAAGAAGGTTTTATAAGAAGACATACATTTTACTTGATTTAGATTATGTGTTTTGAATAGTTATCTATTTTGCTGCCACCTTGAAGAGTTTTCTTCACCTCCCCTTGGTCTTCTAGTGTACGGTTTTGGTTGAATAAAGAGAGTGAGTTGAACTTAATGAGAAGAACTTTGCTTGAAGAACATCTACTAAATCTTACCTTGAATGTTTGAAGAGAGGTTGGGCTACTTGTTTCACTTGAGCTTGAAGAAATTTTCTTCCTTCTCTCCTAAGGGAGGCACGGCCTTGAAGCTTAAAGAGGGGAAAGGGATGTTGTCTTGAGATGGGCTAAGAGGAAGAGAGAAAACTTGAGAGCTTTTGGAAAGAGAGAGTGATTTCTTTGGGAGGCAACATGGTTCATTCTTTTCTCCTCCCTTAAAAAAACGCCTAGCACAAAGAGAGAGGAGGTGCATGTGGCTTTCTTGAGGAAGTTGGCATGCTATGACAAAAAAAAAAAAAAGAATGGTTATGCCTAATGGAAGATTTCTTACAAGCATGAAAGGAAGATATGTGGGGGATGAAGCTTTTGTAAGACAACCAACCAATGCATGTAACGGATTGTCTTACATGCTTAGCGTGCTTGGGAAAAGGAATGAGAGAAAAAATCTTGGGGGTGTCTCAAGGGGAAGGGGACGGTTTTGGGAAGGGTTTAGAGGGGTAGATTAGGAAATAAACTTGGTTCTAGAAGTTTTCATGTATAAGTCCTATTTTGGGTTAATTTTCTTTTTGTAAAAGTGGTGACATAATTTTATATCTATATATGTATACACATTATATTAATTAATAGATTAATAGTTCTAACATGACTACGGAGTTAATTTGGTTAAGATATGCATTTAACATATATCCATACAACAATGCGGTACAAATGTTCATACGGTACATATATTCATACAACGATGCGATTTATTTTACCCGGTACAGGAGGCGGGTCGTAACCGTTTGCGTGCCAATTAATGTCATGCTGGAATAAACACGTGCATCGTCCGTGTATATGTACCTCAAAATGTTGATTTTATTTTCCTTTATCTGAATAGTTATGTTCGGTGAATTTGATTACATAGTTTGATCTTATTTAGATATCAAGTGCAGCGAATATAAGATACAGAACACCAAAAATTAATGAACTTAATAACAAAACGATAGCATGATATTCAAGATAAAGAACCCAAAAGAAACGGTAAAAAGTTAAAGAAAACATTTAATGTGAACATTGTGAAGTAAAAGGGAAAAAAAGCATTAAGCATCTTTTTAGAAGGGAGTTTCCAGCGTACTAAATTTTCGTGTTTGTGTATATTTCGGAGAGAGGCTAGATCGTTTCGCGATCTGATTTATGTAACTTTACCCTATATTTTGTGCAAATGGCTGTTTCCGCGGTTCAAATCCGTAATCTCAAGGTCACAAAGCATCAAACTTACTACTTGTTCCGAGACTCGTCCTCATTAAGCATGTTCTTGATAACTTAAAATAGGGCACGCTACGTGGAAGATAATTTTCTTTAAGAAGGCATTTGCTTTAAAAACGGGTAAATTATTATATTAGCAACATTTGTAATTCAATACCCTAGAGAATCGTCAGTAACATTAATTAAATAAACACCAAGTCAGGAGTTTATTTCATATGGGTCTGTTATAAATAAAAAGAAAGAGTTTACCTCAGAAAGGTCTCTTATAAATAAAAAATAAAGAGTGCTGAATTAGAATGTTACTTTAAAAACACCCTTAAAGCCACATAACCAAAAGAGCAACTCCATTGGTCATGAAAGTTATGCTAAAGGATTAAAAAATCGAGCTTGAACCACTTTTTTCTGTTCAAACTCAGTAAGTGACACTGTTCATTTAAGGTGTTCGACTCATTAATGTTGTTCGTAAGTTAAACAAACCGGGTTTGAACAATTAAATATGTTCGTTCAAATAAACGAATAAGCTCGGCTTATTTGCCAAGTTAAATGAACCGAACTTGAACAACGCGATGCTCGGCTCGTTCGGCACGTTTACAGCTTCACTTGCTCCATTTGCCTCAATTCCATTATATAATCCAAAAACTATTAGTTTGGTGTGTAGTTGGTTATTTATACATCAATAAAATGAGAAAGACTAAATTTTCGCTTTCAAATTTTGTTGAATCATTTTGAATATCGAAAAAGTTAATTACCGTAGTGAGTTTAATGAAATTCCATAATTTGGTGCCTAAATTTGTGACGAACAAATCCAAGCTTTGTTTGCATAAATACCATGGCTTCACAATTCCACATATGGTGCAAGGTGCACAACTGCACATGCACGAGATTTTCTCTTTTGGAAGAAAAGACAGATTATATAGAATGAAACGATGCATGTACATTACATTTTCATTTTATGTGTTTTGACAAATCATTCTATATACTACGTGTAGTTTTTTTTTTTTTTTTTACCTTTAGACCTCCTGCGTTTTCAAGCTAAGATGAAAATCGGATTTTTTATTAAAATTAGCGGTAATTATACTTTTAAACCAAAACCATAGACGTTGTAAATGTCAAATATTTTAAATCACAAGGGCTTAAAATGTAGGGAAAATAAAGGATTTTAATTACTTTGATGGGAAATTGGGTTTTTTTTTTTTGGGGGGGGGGTCCAAAAATACAAAGGTCAAAAAGTTAAAAAATTAACTAGATGAGGTATGGTAAATGATTCACCTGAACACAAAAGGGGAAAAAAGGTAGCTGCTTTTAAATTTTTACACTGTTAAATCATATGGTTTAAAAACTGACAAAACTATTTAATTAGTTGTACAGAAGAACTACGTGTGTAACATCGAGCAAATGGTCACGGTTGTATTTTCGTCCGGCTCCATGGACTCGCAACATAATCCAACATGAAGCAGAAATTTGTACCCCGAACTGAAAAAGAAACGACCTCATAACAAACATCTAAATACCGTACTCCCGTTTGGTGCCCTTACTCATAAAAAGTCGAAAAAGAAATATCAATGTGCACTAATCACCCCATCGTACGTTTCATATATTCAAGACAAAATTAAAGAGAAAAGGAATATATATATATGTGTGTATTACATTTAATAAGAAAACTCACTTTTATTGCACATTTGGAAGAAAACTCGGATCTATCTACCAAGGTTTTTGTTACGACCCGCAGCTCGGGCTAATTGATAAAATGAACGAAGGAAAATAATGAACGAAATTGGAATACGATCATGTTAAGTGGGATAGATAAAATTTAATTTCTACGAGGTCACTAATATAAAAAAAAAATAATAGTTATAACATGTAATTTATTAAATGTAACAATTACATAATACAATTGCACCTACTAGAAGAAGAAAAATAATAATAAAACCACCCCTCCCATGCCCAGCCGGCCTAGCCCCTTGAGAAAACCAAAAAGCCTTCTCAAAAGGCTTAATCTCTAGGAAAAGCCTTACACCCTTTTACATGCATTGGACCCCTACCCCCTAAAAAGCCTCACATCACTCTCCATCATCATCTCCCAAGAAAGAGTGTTATCATTTTCTCCCTCTCTCCTCTCACTCTCGTCAGCCACAAGCCAAAAGAAAGAGAAACCCATTTGCAATTTTCTACTTTCATTCAAGCTTTCAACTCCATCATCACTTCTTCACTCATTCCTCTTTCTTTCTAAAATATACACTCCCTTTTCATCCTCTACTTAACCGTGTGCCTATATGTATAGAGGGTAAAGATTTCTTCAAGCTCTAGAATGCAAGAACAATAAATTCAAGCCTAAGGATTCTTTTTAAATATTAAGGTAAGATTTGGATGTATGTTTTTTTTTATCATCTAACCTTCAAGAAGCCATCTTCATTTTTGTTCTTAACCCTTCAAACCGTGGCTCCTTGGGTATTAGGGGAGGAGATTTCTTTCAAAAACAAGACAAGAATCAAGCTCTAAAACCATCCAAGTTATCATCAAGCTCAAATGTAAGATTTTCTTGAATGTTTTTCCTTTGGTCTCCTTTTAAGAACCACTTATGAACTTGACTCCATTTTCTTCTTTTCTTCAAGTTTTGGCCGAGCCTAAAGTGGGAGAGGAGAAAGTTTTAGCACATCTTGTTCAACTCAAGATTTAGGAAGGCAAGTAATCTTCCTTGATACTTCATGGAATTTAAAGATCTAAGTGTATGTTTATATCAAAATGGATCATCCATGGTTATGTTCAAAGATTTGACAGCAAGAATATGTAAAATAGGTGGATTTGTTTATAGTATATGTATATACATACGGGTATGTACACGGATCTAAGTATATATATAACAATAAAATGATTTTGGGAGTATATTTACATATATATATATATACATACGGTTATGTATATACATACACTTGGTATTCGGCAATAATGTGTATTTTAAGGTTTTGACTTAGTTTAATTGTGAGAAAATAAAAATATATACATATATATATAGGTATATATACGTATGTATATAGCTATATATGTGGGTAAGAATTATGAAAAATATATATATATGTAGGATATATATATATATATATATATATATACATATTTCGGCCATATGTATATAGTGTAGCCTAATGAATTTATTTTTATGAAAAGTATACTTAAATGATTATGACATGAGATATATACATATATATATATATCTATAAGTATGTATTATTGAGAATAATAAATATATATGGAGTATATATACATATATGTAATTTTCGGCCAATTAAAATATTTTGGCCTAATGACTTCATTTTTTTTAGAAAAGTATATTTAAAGGATTTATGACATGATATATATATACATATACATATATGTGTATTATTGAGCAAATATATAAAAATAACATATGAATATTTCGGTTCTATATATATACTTTTGGCATAATGACTCTATTTATATGAAAAGTATATTTAGATGATTTTGAACATAACAAATATGTATATATATACATTCGATTATATAATATTAAGTAGTAAAAGAATTTTTAAATAACTATATACACATATGTATGTTAAAACTATGGAAATAAGCAAACTTTTATATAATATATTATGTCTTAAAATGATTTTATATATGTATGTACATACACATATATATCTTCGGCCATAGGGCCTTTTCATTTTAAAATGATGGAATACGGTTTGTATACACATATGTATATGTTATATATATGTTAATGTATGAAAATAAATAAGTTTGGATATATTATATATACATATCGTAAAAAGGATTTTATAAATGTTTACTCAAAATATATATATACAATTCGGTCATAAGATCATCTAAATACTAAACTATGGCTCAAATATGTTTCATGTGCATACATATGTATATTATATGTTAAGATATGGAAATAAACACGTTTTTGAATATTATATGTAATAAAATGATTTTATATGTATACGTATATTGATTACATAGAAGTCGGCCTTTTTGGCTATTTTCATAATAAAGTAACTTTATTACATGGTATACACTTGTGTAAATGTGTATTATATAAACTAAACTGTGAACATGCTAAGTTTTGATATTATACAAATACATCACAAAGTAATTTGTATATGTATACACTACACATATTCAGCCATTTTGGCCATTTTTGTTTTATAATAAAGTTACTTTACTATAGTGATTACATATGTATAAAAGTGTAATAGATAAATTAATAGATTAAGTTTTGACATTATATGATCATATCACCAAATAATTACATATGTGCACTATATATATAATTCGGCCATTAGGCCTTTGAAAATAAAAGATTCATATATTTTGTATTTATATAGATATCTATATGTACATGTACAATTATATGTTGATATATGAAAATGCTAAAGTTTTGGATAATACATATCATAATTGTAAAATCATTATGTGCATAACTTATAATTCGGCCATTAGGCCTCTTTATTAAGATGACTCTATTATGTTTATGTGGTGCACGTATGTATGATAAGATATATAAGGAATGACCTTATTATGTTTTATGGATATAAGTATGAAACTTTATCAAGTGTATATGCTATGATACTCTTACATACTTTAAGAACCCTCATATATATGGAAGTATATATATATTGTACATACATAGAATATATATACATGTTCAAATACGATGTTATGATGTTAACGATTTTATTTCGTGTTAATAGTATTCTTATGTGTTGTGGATTATTATGTGCAAGTTAAGATGTAAGTTATGAGATTCCTACATGGTATGTTAAGGAAGTAGGAAGTTTATGTCCTAGGTACTTAAGTTATGAATTATGCAGTCCGTGTGGAGAGTGGATATTATGGAAGCCTGGTTAGGGTATTTCTTTAAGTCATGATAAGTAGATTATATTGATGTGTAATTTTTAAGTATGACAAGTAGATCGTGTTTAAGTAAGTGATCTTACTAGTAGTATGACCAAGATACCCTTATACTACCGAGTCTCACATTGCATGAAATCAAGGTTTGAGAAGTTATGTTTTACGTTACATGTTTTCAAAGTTCATATGCATATGAATGAAAAGTATGTTTCAAGGAAAAAGACAATGTTTTCTAGTATGTTTACGACATGAGATATGACAAGTATGAAAAGTATGGAAATGTAACGAATTGTATCTACGAGACGGAAGTTTCTTCATGCGACAAGTGTAAGGTTCTTGTGAACACCATGTGAAGAACATGGCTCTTGAACCTTACATTACATGTTGGGTATCGGGTTGTACCTTGTGAAGAGCTTGGCTGTCGAACCCTTCTATGTACGATGAGTTGGGTGAATACCATGTGAAGAACATGGCTACCGAATTGTTTTGTGTTGAGTCTTGAACACCTTGTGAAGAGCTTGGGTTCATGGCCGGCGCGTCAACGTAAAGCTACCTACTCGGATGATGTACGGGTCATCGTTTACGTACCTTTACGGAGATTCTTTCCGGACGTCGTTAGATATAATTCTTACATTTCAATGGCCATCACGTATGCATGAAAAGTATGACCATGGAAGTTTTGGCATGTTATTGCATGATTTTAAAAAGGCAGCTATGTTTTACCTTATGATCATGATGCATTACACATTTATGCCTGTCAGGCCTCCTTCAATGATGTAGTAGAATTAAGCTGTGATGAATAGAGTTAAGAAGGTAACTCTTAAGTTAAGGAAATCGTGAGGCTAGAGTTTATGGATTTTAGCTAGATCTGGAGATCTTTCTTTTCTTGTATGTGCAGTATTACTTGTCTGTCATTATCTGTCGATGATGTATGAACTGTGATGGTGATGCTTAATGCTGATCATATACGAAAAGACAAACACTGGTCCTTGTCTACCTACTTCCAGTTTACGTTTATACCAAGGTATTTTACTGGTTAAAAAATGGAGACGTGATTATCTGTTTTGACAAATGTGGTATTATGTTTGGTCACTCCGTCTCCCCATGTATGATCCACATGTCGTATCCAGTAAGACTATTTGCTGAGCGATTAAAAGTCGGTGGCTATCGCTCATACTTGCCTCATTTATCACATTCCAGATAACAGGTGTCACTATACAGATTTGTTGAAGACATAGTAGATAGTCCATTGATAACGAAGAGCATACCGAGATATTCTTGAAGGCGTTAGGTCTCAATCTATGATGTATTTCAGAAGATTTCAATATTCAGTATATGATGACTTGTACAGATTATGAAGTAGTGCATTGCATGTCGATTTTGATTTGTTTATGTTATGATGCTTCCGCTGATCGATTCATTATTCATGTCGACATGTACATGTATAGTATCGACGCCTTGTACTTTATGGAGTAGAGTACGGCGGGTGCACCGGGTCGGAACCCTGGTTTCGGGCGGGGCGCTACAGGTGGTATCAGAGCCAAGGCTCCAGATCCACTGCGGACTCATAAGTAAACGACGACATGAATTTAAGCAGTGATCTTAGAATTTAAGAAATGATTATAGACATAAGAAGCAATCTTAAACGCATGTGACAACCCCCGTATAAGGAGAATTGAACAAAAATAGGCAGATACGAGGAACTAGAAAGTATAAGTAGTTCGTATAGGCTTTCTAACATTACATAGGTCAAATTAGTAGGAAGTATACGGAAACAATAGATTAAAAAAAAAAAAACTATCCTAGGTCGAAAAAAAAAAAAAAATTTTTTAAGCTGAATCATAGATGATTAAGAGATGACGTTAGAAATTAAGTTACGATTTTAACCTAAGTCGCAATCTTAAACAAGTGACGAATCGAACATAAGCGACGATCTTGAATATAGGCACTGATCTTAGATACAAGCGATGATCCTGAACTTAGGTCGCAATCTTAGATATAAGTGATAATTTAGATTAAGAGTGGATCTACGAATCAGACGACAATCTAAATATAAGTACTGAATTAGTCATAAGCGACGATTATACACTATTCATGATTTAGAAATAAGAAGTGATCTTAGAATTTAAGAAATAATCATAGACGTAAGAAATGATTTTAAATGAAAGCGACAACCTTAGTATAAACATAAATGTATAATAGTAAAATGTATTAGGTTATGATCGTAGAACCTAGGTTACGATTGTAGAACTTAAGCAAAGATTGTAGAATCTAAGCATATGATCTTAGACTGGGCGCGGCAGCCTTAGTACAAGAGAAATAAAACGGTATTAGTCAGGTACGAGAAGCTAGAGAGTATAAGTATGTTGTTAAGCTTTCCGACATTATACAGGTCAAGTCACTGGAATACCTCAATTCTGTTTTCCTGTTAGTAACATAGTAGTCATAAACTGTACATTCCCTAAGTTTAGGTTCAGCTCTATTTGGGATAACATTTGGGGATAATGATAGAATTTCATAGGCTGATTAAGATATGATATGTGGTAGAACTATAAGCGGTGGTTTATGAGAATTAGGACGATTGAAGTTTCATAAATATGTCGCACAAGTGGTACGTGTGGGATTAAGACGATGAATTTAGAAAAATTTTAGAGTAGGTCAAAGATGTTAGTCATATTAGGGGTGTAAACGCATAGAAATAAGAATACGATTATATAAATAGAAATAAGGATATAATGAGTCATATCATATCGGGAGTTAAAATATGGATTCTGAAGGACGTCGAATTATCTGGGCTGAATTAGTGTGCGTAAGTTGAATTTGACTGAGCATGGTTAGATTAGAATTGGTATGATTGAACCGGATCAGGGTTAACGGTTGAATTTGGTAAAAATAAAAGTTAGTACACGACGCAGGAATATGAGGTAGTAAATACTTAAACGGGTTATTAGGAGATATACGGTGATAGTAAGTTGAGGAAAATTTCATCGTAAGTCGTTGAATACTAAGTTGAATCCTAGGTGATTAAGGAATGATGATAGAAATTAGGTGTTTAGATCTTTAGGGGTAGAATCGATACAATTCCTAAAGTTTCGAGGACGAAACTTTTTATAAGGGGAGAGGAATGTTACGACCCGCAGCTCGGGCTAATTGATAAAATGAACGAAGGAAAATAATGAACGAAATTGGAATACGATCATGTTAAGTGGGATAGATAAAATTTAATTTCTACGAGGTCACTAATATAAAAAAAATAATAGTTATAACATGTAATTTATTAAATGTAACAATTACATAATACAATTGCACCTACTAGAAGAAGAAAAATAATAATAAAACCACCCCTCCCATGCCCAGCCGGCCTACCCCCTTGAGAAAACCAAAAAGCCTTCTCAAAAGGCTTAATCTCTAGGAAAAGCCTTACACCCTTTTACATGCATTGGACCCCTACCCCCTAAAAAGCCTCACATCACTCTCCATCATCATCTCCCAAGAAAGAGTGTTATCATTTTCTCCCTCTCTCCTCTCACTCTCGTCAGCCACAAGCCAAAAGAAAGAGATACCCATTTGCAATTTTCTACTTTCATTCAAGCTTTCAACTCCATCATCACTTCTTCACTCATTCCTCTTTCTTTCTAAAATATACACTCCCTTTTCATCCTCTACTTAACCGTGTGCCTATATGTATAGAGGGTAAAGATTTCTTCAAGCTCTAGAATGCAAGAACAATAAATTCAAGCCTAAGGATTCTTTTTAAATATTAAGGTAAGATTTGGATGTATGTTTTTTTTTATCATCTAACCTCCAAGAAGCCATCTTCATTTTTGTTCTTAACCCTTCAAACCGTGGCTCCTTGGGTATTAGGGGAGGAGATTTCTTTCAAAAACAAGACAAGAATCAAGCTCTAAAACCATCCAAGTTATCATCAAGCTCAAATGTAAGATTTTCTTGAATGTTTTTCCTTTGGTCTCCTTTTAAGAACCACTTATGAACTTGACTCCATTTTCTTCTTTTCTTCAAGTTTTGGCCGAGCCTAAAGTGGGAGAGGAGAAAGTTTTAGCACATCTTGTTCAACTCAAGATTTAGGAAGGCAAGTAATCTTCCTTGATACTTCATGGAATTTAAAGATCTAAGTGTATGTTTATATCAAAATGGATCATCCATGGTTATGTTCAAAGATTTGACAGCAAGAATATGTAAAATAGGTGGATTTGTTTATAGTATATGTATATACATACGGGTATGTACACGGATCTAAGTATATATATAACAATAAAATGATTTTGGGAGTATATTTACATATATATATATATACATACGGTTATGTATATACATACACTTGGTATTCTCGGCAATAATGTGTATTTTAAGGTTTTGACTTAGTTTAATTGTGAGAAAATAAAAATATATACATATATATATATAGGTATATATACGTATGTATATAGCTATATATGTGGGTAAGAATTATGAAAAATATATATATATGTAGGATATATATATATATATATATATATATACATATTTCGGCCATATGTATAGTGTAGCCTAATGAATTTATTTTTATGAAAAGTATACTTAAATGATTATGACATGAGATATATACATATATATATATCTATAAGTATGTATTATTGAGAATAATAAATATATATGGAGTATATATACATATATGTAATTTTCGGCCAATTAAAATATTTTGGCCTAATGACTTCATTTTTTTTAGAAAAGTATATTTAAAGGATTTATGACATGATATATATATACATATACATATATGTGTATTATTGAGCAAATATATAAAAATAACATATGAATATTTCGGTTCTATATATATACTTTTGGCATAATGACTCTATTTATATGAAAAGTATATTTAGATGATTTTGAACATAACAAATATGTATATATATACATTCGATTATATAATATTAAGTAGTAAAAGAATTTTTAAATAACTATATACACATATGTATGTTAAAACTATGGAAATAAGCAAACTTTTATATAATATATTATGTCTTAAAATGATTTTATATATGTATGTACATACACCTATATATCTTCGGCCATAGGGCCTTTGCATTTTAAAATGATGGAATACGGTTTGTATACACATATGTATATGTTATATATATGTTAATGTATGAAAATAAATAAGTTTGGATATATTATATATACATATCGTAAAAAGGATTTTATAAATGTTTACTCAAAATATATATATACAATTCGGTCATAAGATCATCTAAATACTAAACTATGGCTCAAATATGTTTCATGTGCATACATATGTATATTATATGTTAAGATATGGAAATAAACACGTTTTTGAATATTATATGTAATAAAATGATTTTATATGTATACGTATATTGATTACATAGAAGTCGGCCTTTTTGGCTATTTTCATAATAAAGTAACTTTATTACATGGTATACACTTGTGTAAATGTGTATTATATAAACTAAACTGTGAACATGCTAAGTTTTGATATTATACAAATACATCACAAAGTAATTTGTATATGTATACACTACACATATTCAGCCATTTTGGCCATTTTTGTTTTATAATAAAGTTACTTTACTATAGTGATTACATATGTATAAAAGTGTAATAGATAAATTAATAGATTAAGTTTTGACATTATATGATCATATCACCAAATAATTACATATGTGCACTATATATATAATTCGGCCATTAGGCCTTTGAAAATAAAAGATTCATATATTTTGTATTTATATAGATATCTATATGTACATGTACAATTATATGTTGATATATGAAAATGCTAAAGTTTTGGATAATACATATCATAATTGTAAAATCATTATGTGCATAACTTATAATTCGGCCATTAGGCCTCTTTATTAAGATGACTCTATTATGTTTATGTGGTGCACGTATGTATGATAAGATATATAAGGAATGACCTTATTATGTTTTATGGATATAAGTATGAAACTTTATCAAGTGTATATGCTATGATACTCTTACATACTTTAAGAACCCTCATATATATGGAAGTATATATATATTGTACATACATAGAATATATATACATGTTCAAATACGATGTTATGATGTTAACGATTTTATTTCGTGTTAATAGTATTCTTATGTGTTGTGGATTATTATGTGCAAGTTAAGATGTAAGTTATGAGATTCCTACATGGTATGTTAAGGAAGTAGGAAGTTTATGTCCTAGGTACTTAAGTTATGAATTATGCAGTCCGTGTGGAGAGTGGATATTATGGAAGCCTGGTTAGGGTATTTCTTTAAGTCATGATAAGTAGATTATATTGATGTGTAATTTTTAAGTATGACAAGTAGATCGTGTTTAAGTAAGTGATCTTACTAGTAGTATGACCAAGATACCCTTATACTACCGAGTCTCACATTGCATGAAATCAAGGTTTGAGAAGTTATGTTTTACGTTACATGTTTTCAAAGTTCATATGCATATGAATGAAAAGTATGTTTCAAGGAAAAAGACAATGTTTTCTAGTATGTTTACGACATGAGATATGACAAGTATGAAAAGTATGGAAATGTAACGAATTGTATCTACGAGACGGAAGTTTCTTCATGCGACAAGTGTAAGGTTCTTGTGAACACCATGTGAAGAACATGGCTCTTGAACCTTACATTACATGTTGGGTATCGGGTTGTACCTTGTGAAGAGCTTGGCTGTCGAACCCTTCTATGTACGATGAGTCGGGTGAATACCATGTGAAGAACATGGCTACCGAATTGTTTTGTGTTGAGTCTTGAACACCTTGTGAAGAGCTTGGGTTCATGGCCGGCGCGTCAACGTAAAGCTACCTACTCGGATGATGTACGGGTCATCGTTTACGTACCTTTACGGAGATTCTTTCCGGACGTCGTTAGATATAATTCTTACATTTCAATGGCCATCACGTATGCATGAAAAGTATGACCATGGAAGTTTTGGCATGTTATTGCATGATTTTAAAAAGGCAGCTATGTTTTACCTTATGATCATGATGCAGTAGAATTAAGCTGTGATGAATAGAGTTAAGAAGGTAACTTTTAATTTAAGGAAATCGTGAGGCTAGAGTTTATGGATTTTAGCTAGATCTGGAGATCTTTCTTTTCTTGTATGTGCAGTATTACTTGTCTGTCATTATCTGTCGATGATGTATGAACTGTGATGGTGATGCTTAATGCTGATCATATACGAAAAGACAAACACTGGTCCTTGTCTACCTACTTCCAGTTTACGTTTATACCAAGGTATTTTACTGGTTAAAAAATGGAGACGTGATTATCTGTTTTGACAAATGTGGTATTATGTTTGGTCACTCCGTCTCCCCATGTATGATCCACATGTCGTATCCAGTAAGACTATTTGCTGAGCGATTAAAAGTCGGTGGCTATCGCTCATACTTGCCTCATTTATCACATTCCAGATAACAGGTGTCACTATACAGATTTGTTGAAGACATAGTAGATAGTCCATTGATAACGAAGAGCATACCGAGATATTCTTGAAGGCGTTAGGTCTCAATCTATGATGTATTTCAGAAGATTTCAATATTCAGTATATGATGACTTGTACAGATTATGAAGTAGTGCATTGCATGTCGATTTTGATTTGTTTATGTTATGATGCTTCCGCTGATCGATTCATTATTCATGTCGACATGTACATGTATAGTATCGACGCCTTGTACTTTATGGAGTAGAGTACGGCGGGTGCACCGGGTCGGAACCCTGGTTTCGGGCGGGGCGCTACAGTTTTGTCAAAACCATATTCTATTGTACATTGCAGTTTAGACATACCATGGTATGCCAATTTGACTTCTGGCACACTGCAATTCTGATAAAACCGCGGTGCACGAGACAATTTTAACGAAACCGTACTGTGTCACAGCGCGATTGCCTATAAAAATCTCTCATTTTCATTTGAATTTTTTCAGCAATCTAAAAAGCAACAAAGGTATGCTAGCATCTACGCGCAACATCATACACACCTGAAGATAGACATAATCTCTCTCTCTCTTATGAGTTTTTTATTTATTATAATTTATTTGTTATTTATGTATTATAATATATGAATGTAAAGCATTATTTAATTATTGTTATTTAATTGTTTCGTTTGCATAAACATATATTAGTATTTAATCATGGTTAGTTAATTGCTTCAATTGCATTAATATATATTAGTATTTAATTATTGTTATTTAGTTGTTTTGATTGCCTGAACATGTAATTCGTTTGATGTAGTTTAATTATTTTTCACGTAATGTATTTATGTTCATATTTCATTTAATTTATGTTAATTTATGGCTATTTAGTTGTTTCAATTGCATGAACATGTAATTCATATTGTATTTATTTTTATTTTTATTTTTTTGATTGCTTGAATCTATATTCGTATTGAATTATTGTTATCTACTTGTTTCGATTGCATGAACGTATAATTCGTTTAATTTAGATTAATTTTATTGATGTAATGCATTTATGTTCATATTTTGTTTAATTTTTGTTAATTATATATTTAGTTTTAGCTATGACGTTATTTTCTAATAGTAGTGGTGTTGTTGGTGAATTTAGGCTGGAGATAGTAGATCTGTTGATGCTCTAAAGCGATCATAAGACCCTCTATCTTAGAAATAGCACTAGGTACAGCACGCTGGATGTCCTGAAGACTTTAGCGTTCTACAGGGATTTGATCGCCCCATATAGTTGCAAGTTGTACATTGAGTATGTTGGGCCATAGGAAGTGTTGCTTTTCAGTAAAGTTAAGATATATCACAATTTAATCACAGTATTCATGAAGAGGTGGTGGCAGGACACTCACTCGTTTCACCTATCCTTGGGTAGGTCATTGTTATGCTACAATATATAGCAATTCTGTTTGGTCTTCGCATCGATGATGATGCGCTTAGTGGCTAATATCCATGGTATACTGCAGCAGGGTAGCACCAGCTATGCATTGAGTTATTTTGATGGACTCCAAACATGCCGAATATGAAAGTATACTGTGGATCACAGAGAAAGTTCATAGGGTAGTTTATTGATAGGAGTCTACAGAAACACCCATCTGATGAGCAGGTTAGGACTAGGGGTGTACATCTTCTCACTACTGATGGATTTGTTATGTGACAAAATCCAACGACAAGTGTGAGCTGGTCTACCTGTACATACATCACTATTTGGTTGGTGCACATAGATATTCTTATGGCAGTGTCGTCATTGTGCGCTTGTACCATAATCTATGTAGGGACTCCCTTATGAAGAAGAAGGGGCATCAGATGATAGGACCGTTACATATGCTTCAGTTTTGGATATGAGAGTGTTTCCCATCTTGTTATGACCCGCACCCCGGACTAGTTGTCAAAGAGAATGTAGAAAATTATGAGCGAAACTAGAATGCGATCGTTGTACCACGTTAAGTGGAATAGATAAAAAATTTAATTTTATAAGACCACTACTAAGATCGAGTACCATACTACATGCGACGTTACAAATGAAATTACCCATATAAAGTAAAATTCTACTCACTAAAAAGTAAAAGAAAAAGAAAATAATAAAAACAAACCTAAAGAACCCCTACCCACTGTCCACAGCCTCCTTACTTTCACTTTTTCTATTTTCTACTCAACCCATCATTTCACTCCTTACACCCTTACTTTTTCTTTTCCCAACATACAATAAGACAAAAACCTTCTCCTTTTCCTTCTCCTCAACCTCACTCACGGTAAAACATCTCCAAAGCATTAACCCATTTCACCTTCTTTCATTCTCTCCTTACATTCAAGTTAACTACCTCTCTCATCCAAACCAAGTTCAAAAGCTCAATTTCTCTCCATCTCCCTCTTCAACCGTGACCACCATAATCAAGGAGAAAGACAAATTCTTTAACAATCAAGGGTGAAGAATAAGCTTACATGTGTAAGAATATATAAGGTAAGATTCAAAATCATTTTCTTTCTAAAACATTCTTCCAACCTCCATTTGCTAAAAAGATTTCATCTTTTATTTTCATTTTCTTATCTAACCGTGAGGTCCATAGGAAAGGGGAAAGAAGGTATCTTAAGATTGAAAGGCAAAGAAAACCTCCAACACTCTCAAGGGCCGTGAGTCATCAAAGAAGAAAGGAAGAAGTAATCTCTTTCTTCTTAAAGAGTAAGATCAAAAAGAAGGCAAGTCTCTCTTCCTAGTTTCTTCATGAATGCTAAGAAATGGAGTCTTTTATGCTAAAACTTAAAAACGGATGATGTATGTAAAATGATTAGGTGAGGTAAATCCTAAGAATATAAAGAAAGTGCACTTGCATGTTCATCACTTTATGATTTGGGTGACATTCCTTCACATATTTGTTTGTTTATGGTTGTAGTGTTTAGAAATGCATCCATCTTGTATATATATATTGAGGGGGCCGAAAGTTTTGGGTGTGTGCAAGAGTGCTCTCGGCCAAATGTTCTAAAAAGCACTATTATGATCTCCTCTTTAATTAGCTTGTGTTGTGTAGATATGTTTTATACATAAGAAAGTAATTAGCAAGATTGCAAAGTGTTTAAAAGTGAATGTGTGTGCATGAGTGAAATTCAGACAGTAGGTAAGAAAGGTGTGGGGGTTGATTTTGTGTTTATTAAAACACAAATGTATGCATACAAGTATGTTGTAGAAAGAGTGTATTTAAGTTATGTATTTTCTTCAAATTCAGCCAAAGTGGCCTTTAGGGATGTCATGATGATAAATTCATAAATTATTGTGTGTGGGGATATGTTTGTGTGTGTATATACACACACACATAATAATGTTTATGTGTAATTTGTACACTCATATAACTCATAAAGGGCATAGTGCAAAGAAAAGTGTACGTGGGTGTGTGTATACTTGGCCAAATGGCCTTAAAAATAGAAAATGGCCCTTATGTGATTTAACTATTATATAACGATAAATGATTGGAGCCATGTAGTTACTAAAATGAAAAGTGCATAAGCGTGTGTGTATATGAAAGTCTCGGCCAGGAGGACCTTGAATGGATTTTACTAACAAATTGTATATATATTAGAGTACATAGGTATACATTCAAGAGGTGACTCGAAACTGTATTTGTCTTCAGATTATGATAAGTATAAGGTATAAATAAACATTGCTTGGATATAACCAATTAAGCAATGTACACACAAATAAATTAAGGAAGTGACCATTAAGGAGTATGTTATTTTAGAAAGCCGAGAAATTACCCAAGAAAGGAACTAATAGGAAGTCCTCCTAAGTATATAATACAATCATCAAGTCAACTTTAGTATTAAGCTATGAATGTATTGAACACGCAAAAACAGCCCGTATCGAGTATCCGTACATGTATACGCCAAAGAGGTTTCAAAAAAATGGCATGTCCATCTGATTATGCATTTTTACGAAAGATGATTATCATGTATACGATTTAAAAGAGTTTTCCACGACACGTTGACATCACAATATGTTTTCAATCGATTTTTCCGACATGTTTCAGAAAGAATAGATTTTACGTAACGAACCTTATCAATGTGACGAAAGATTCCAAGAGACAGCTTACAGTTATGAGTCGTGAGAGTACCTTGTGAGCGGACTTGGACTCCTCGACGATTTTATATGCGGAGTCCGGTATGGTACCACTGGGATTGGACCATGGGCATAGTTATGTTCAGATGAGATGCGCCGTCATGACACCGAGGTCGGGGAGACCGGTTCCATGGGGCATAGTATACGTTATACGCTGTATGTTCATCAGGCGAGTGACTCCTGAGATCATCGGCCGTACGAGTCACCATTAGATACATGTACCTATGATGAGCGTATCAGTGGTATATGTGACTACTATGGGAATCTTTCCGGTCACCGTTGGTATTGTTCTTACGAAGGATGGCCATCACTTATTTTACAGTTACAGTTATGCTTTGCTTTTCAAGTTAAATGGTCATGCATCAGACTCAGCTATACCATTTTGCATACGATGATTTATGTCATATTTTTCTAGAAAGGATGCATGGTTTTTCCATCATATGAGCATACTGCATGTTTACCGTGTCATTCTATCAGACCTAAGTTCTGACCTTTAGTAAACCAAAGACGACAGTACAGTATAAGAAGGGCACAGCCGTAATAAGAGAATTGACTAAGTATAAGAAAAGAAACACAATAATTAACGATTTATTCCCTGATGTACTTTCAGGGTTGCTTGTTCTATGTATTCGTGTTGTAGTACCTTACCTGTTAGTACATGTTAAGTTACGTAATGCCACTATTCATGCTACGAATGGTTTATGATTAGTTGACTATTATGATATATCTGCTTTATGTTATTATCTGGCATTACAGGACATTTCATGTTACTTGTATGTTGCATTTAATGTTCACCCTGCATGATCCACATGACGAACCTAGGCAGATAGACTTGCTGAGCGATTAAAAGATTGGCTATCGCTCATACTTGCCTATTTACCACTTTCCAGATAACAGGTAAAACTATGCAAGCTTGTTGAGGACAGGCTAGATAGGCAATTGATATCGAAGAACATACCGACAGATTTGCTCCGAAGGCGTTAGGTCTCGGTCTATGATGTAATTCAAAGGACTTCAGTATTCTGTATAATATGACTGGTACGGGTTATGATGTAAGGCAGTGCATGTCGATTATGAGTTGCTTATGTTATGTTGCTTCCGCTTATCGATTCATTATTCATGTCGGCATGTACATGTATTGTATCGACGCCTTGTACTTTTTAGAGTAGAGTACGGCGGGTGCACTGAGCCGGAACCCTGGTTTCGGACGGGGCGCTACACATCTTCTGTCCTCAACACGTTGTGCGTCAACTAGAGATAATGGATGATGTGCCCCATGCAGGCTGATGGCTTAGCAAGCCCAGCTTTCCATAGGCTTCCTGCCACATGGTGGATGCTACACGTAATAAGCTTGACAGTCTAGCGGAAGGAGATTTACTGTGATTGTCTTATGGCCTTGACATCTTGCCGAGCTTGTCAGCTGTGTGTACCCAGGGTGCTGATCTGCTGATTGCTCATATGTCGCTGATACAATGGCACATTATACTTGTAGTAGTACAAACATTGGACATTTCTGACGTTTGGTCGACCTTGTGTAGCGTCTGTCGGCGACAACGGTTTCTTTGGTTCTACATCTAGTCTTATGTGGCTTGTATGTGTACATCTTTATTTTTATTTAATTTTGTGAGTGTATGTTAATTATGTGTTCATGTTTCTGTCATTTAAACTTTAGACACACCATCTTGCTATGAGCTACCATGCTGCGACAGCAGCCGGTGACGTGACATGCACAGAGTTGGCATCAAACGGGCTCAAGAAAGAGAGTCTATCATCGGCACATGTATACGCTAGAGGGTCGCAGCAACCTGATGCATATGTATAGTAGATAGAGTGTCCTTCAAGACATGCGTATGCAGAAGGATGGTTGCACATGGACACGTCACCAGCCATCAACGACAAACATGTATTAAGTCAGGATTACATATTTGATATAGACCATCTTCTCCCTGTCACTCTCAATGACACCCAGTTTTCCAGACAGCTTGACTGAGATCTAGAGCAGGGAGAGACGTAAATACATATATCGTCTCAAGGTGCCGATCTGCAGCCACCGCAGTCACAGTCACAGTCTTAGCTACTAGAAGACTAGGTCCGTCCAAAATTAGTTCAGTTGACCAGCAACCTAGACGTAGGAAGGGTTATGGGTGTTCCTCTGAGATGTATATTTTAATTGTGCCTACGATATTTTGTATATGCACATACTTTTGTGAATTTTTAAATCATTCTTATTTTATGTTACTATATTTGATTTTACTCGTTCGTATATGCTCTGCTTAACCTCCGAAATTCAAATACAAGTTTATCCACAATAGGCATTGACGCGTATGTAAAAAAAGAAACAACAACTGAGTTGTCCTTTTATCTGAATAGATTACAAAAAATTATTTATCGAATGTTATGTTCCAGTAGAAAATACGTGTTGACACAACCGTCAAAACAAATAATCTAAAAAGAACTATGTTGTGCACTACGGTTTGAAAGAGCAAAGGTGTGTCAAAAGTCAAAATGGCATACCACAGCTCCGTCAAAACAATAATGTACAACACACAGACGGTTGTGACAGAATTTTGTTGCATACATTTAGATTTTCTTCTAAATGTACGATAAAAATAAATTTTCTTATTAAAACTAATATATTTTTTCCTATTCTCCGAAATTAAAAATATAGAATATCAATTTTACCTTATCATTTTATAATTTGATAATTTAGTATAGATCCTTATATGTTTGTTATTCCTTCCATCCTTAATATGTTGCCGAGTTTGACTTAGATACAATTTTAAAAGCCAAACTTTATGGGACACTATTTCTATTTTATCTTTAGTTAGTTAATTGAGGTAAAATAGAAAAAAAATCATTTAAACTTTGAGTATTATAGAACTTGTGGCTACTAATACTTACTAGTTTTAGAAATTAGACAATATCTTTTGAAATAAACAAAAAATATAAAGAAAGACTATTTTTGGAACGAATGTAATAGTTTACAACATATGCATAGGGGAGTCTCATATATGTTCAATGTATTATGCTAAGTTACCCTGTCGCATAGCTCAGTTGGTACTCTAATTAGGACATTGCTCCAGAAAGGTGCAGGTTCGAACCAGAACATGCATAGCGTCGGACCAATACACCTACCTAGGTTTGAAGACCAAAGACTTGAACCGACTCAATTGTGTTCTGGGTTGCAGGTCTGGTTTGTAGTTGACTCCTTGTGGGGGTTGCCTGTTACTGTATGACTAATCTAAGAAACCACTGATTTTCTAATTTACATCTTTCACGAAGTTTTGTGGGCCTGAAGCACTGAATTTCAAGGTTAAGAATTTGGCTAGAGAAGATATTATGCAAGTGAAAGAATCCGATGTAACATGCCTCGAGAGATGACTAGGGGGTTAAGATGTGGAAGATGGAATTGGCGCATATGCTGTAAATGAATAAGCTTTTTGGCGCGGGACACTGGAAAACTAGTATTTCAAGTTCTAACATGACATCTAGAATAAGATCATATGGAGGGAGTAGAAGTTGATCCTACATAATCTATTAAATCAAATTCAGAAAATGTTTTTAAACTAAAAAGAATACATATATCAATCAAATTAAGACAATATTCTTGAAACAAAAAAAATACATATTTGGTTTCAAAAAAGAAAAGAATACATATTTAAAGAACTGGTGTTGTCTGCTTGATAATAGCGCAATTGCGCAATGCTTTAGTATTCGACTTTCTCATTCAACTGCCATCCAAAATACAATGTATAACTAGTAAGACAATGGCTTGTTAGGAAATAAAATCTACATTTACCACCGTTAGATTAGCAGTCAAAGTTGATTTGTAAACATAATTATAGGGACGTAATTATAGGGGTAATTGATTTACACTGATTGATTATTTACCTTGTATAGTAGAGTATCAAGTGTATAAGAGAATGGGTGATGTACCTATGAAAATACATGAATGAAATGTACAGTTTCTTGAATTGTCTATTGCCTAATTAACATGGTATCAGAGCCAGGTTCATCCTACTCTAAATTTGTTCTTCTGAGTATAGGCTCAGAAAAAAATACTCATCATTGCCTGATAACTTACCGGATTCTGTCCATACCTTTCCCGACCATACCTTTCTCAGTCGTTTCTTGGCTTAAACCTGTGTAGGAAACTGCAATTTACCTGTCCACAAAAAAATGTCAAATCCAGAAGCCAGTGAACCAAAAACTCCCAGACTCACTGATTTAGCGGTGTAGGTGACCAATATTTTACAAAATACGCCACCTAGACTGTCATCAAACACAATCCAGTCCTCAACAGTACCAATTCATACTGAGAATTTGTCTATCTCAGTAAAATTAAACGGAACCAATTATGCTGTATGGGCACCGTTGGTTCTTCGAGCCATTATTGGGAGAGGGAGGAGACATCCCCTTATAGGTGTTCCTCCTCCACCACAACCAACAGACCCGGATTTTTTCACCTGGGAACAAGCAGATAATTCGGTCTTTACATGGATAATACAGACCATTAAAAGATCTTTGGTGGTAAATGTTACCAGATATCCCACTGCAAAAGCGTTATGGGATGACTTTGCCCTCACATACGAATCGGGGAATGACTCACTGAGAGCCTATGACCTTCATAGGCTGGCCAGTTTAGTCCGGCAGGGAGGAGGAAGTATTGAGGCCGTATGGAGTAGGCTACAGGATCTATGGACAGCCATAGATGCACATAAACTCAATCCTATGACATGCACAATAGATATCAATACCCACAATCAAAAGATAGAGGCACTGAGATTGTACCAGTTCTTAAGAGCAATTGACGAAAAATATAACAATGAAAAGAATGATCTGTTAAAAAAGGATCCATTACCCACACTGGAGACTACGTACAGAGAAATACGCAGAGCAGAGGAAAGGGCAGCGGTGTTACAAAGGATCCCCTCAGAAGACTCATCACAAGGGATAGGCCATGACCTGGCAACACAGACCATGGCTACCAGAGGCCATGGCCCAGAACGAGGGACTGGTCAGGGGAGAGGTAGAGGCAACTCATGGTCTGGAGGACCACGCAAGGTTGAAGACAAGGAGGCCCTTGTCTGCAGTCATTGTGGCCAAAGGAGGCACACTAAAGGCAATTGCTTTCAGATAGTGGACTATCCTGACTGGTATGAGGGCAAAAGAAAGCTAATCGACGAAGGAAAAAGGAGAGGAACGGCTGCAGCAGCCGCAACCCAGAAAGAAGAAGGAGAGCCCTCAACAGCGGCCGCTGAAAAAGGAGGTACTATGGTTGGGGTTTTTAACCCCAACCCATTTTTTGCTTGTTTGGACAAAGATACCCCCGCTGAAATTACACTGTGTAACCCCTCAGTTTTTCATTCGACAGGTTCAGCTCTCAATGTTTCTGAAACTAACCGTTTTAATCCTCCAGCTTCTAGAACAGACAGGTTTGTCCCTCAAGTTTTAGAGATTCTCTCTATACCCCCCAAATAAATCCGAAAATTCCAATCAAACCCTCATTTTTAGCCAAAAATGTTTTCACAACCCAAATAACACCTTAAACCTTATAAATACTTCTCAAACCGCCCATCTCCTTTCTACATCTACGAAAACCCACCTGGATACTTGACAGTGGTGCCACAGACACCATGACAAATAACCCGCATGACTTTACCTAGTGGACAACCCCGAACAAAATTCATATTAAAACCACCAACGAAACCCTTATATCAGTCTCTGGAGGCGTTACCATCTCGATTAACACCGACTTGCACTTACATAATTGCCTTTATGTACCTCGTCTTTCGACAAAATTATTATCTATTAGTCAACTCACTCGTGGTTTACATTGCGTCGCACTTATGTATCCTTCTTTCTACCCGTTACAGGATATTCGCTCGTAGAAGATCATTGGGCGTGGCATTGAGAAGGATGGACTATATTTTGTGGCAGACGTGGCACAACAGAGCCGGTCCAATCTTGCTACCAAAACTGCTCAACAACGACTCTAGTTATGGCACCGTCGTCTTGGTCACCCTTCCTTAGGTTACATGAAATTTTTATTTCCTTCTTTGATTCCGTCTAGACTCGTTCTACTTATAAACCCAATAATACATGTGTCAAACAATTATTTAGCCTGGTTCATTCTGATGTATGGGGTCCTTCCCCGCATCTTACGACTCTTTTTGTTACTTTTGTAGATGATTTCACCCGAATGACATGGGTTTACTTTTTGAAAAATAAGTCTAATGTGTACTCACAGTTTGTTCATTTTTATCAAATGAATAATACTCAGCTTCATACTAAAATTCAAAATTCTTCATTCTGATAATGGCGGAGAATACATGAATAATGACCTAAAATCATTCTGCCTCGATCATGGAATTTTACATCAGACTTCGTGTTCTCACACACCTGAACAAAACGGAGTGGATGAACGGAAGAACCTTATTTTACTTTGAAATGACCCGAGCCATGATGCTCGAATCACATGTTCACAAAGTGTTTTGGCCCGAAGCTGTTGCCACTACTGCTTGTCTCCTTAACCGATTACCTACCAAGATCCTTGATCATCGTACCCTCCTATCCTTACTTACTGAACACTCAGAGGTGCCTTCGGCTCTTACTCTACCACCAAAAGTAGTCGGGTGCACCGTGTTTGTCCATATCCCCTCGTCTCAACACACTAAACTAGATGTGTGTGGAGACAAGTGTGTGTTTATGGGTTATGCTATGTCTCAAAAAGGGTATCGGTGTTATAATTCTCGTACTCATCGGATCCATATCACCATAGATTGCACCTTTCTTGAACATGAGTATTTCTATTCTGCCACTTTTGGGCCTCAGGGTGAGACCTATGGTTAGACCTACGACTAGCTCTATAGCCTTGGTCAAACGGAGGTGGTTCTAACACAGCAAGTAGGTGGCGCCGACTGTACTTTACCTGACCAAGATATAGTCACAGCTTCTGATCCTACTAGTGATCCTTCAGCGAATGTCCTACAAAATCAGGTAACCTCTTCACCGATATTGACCCCATATAATTTCGATTTTGATACTCTTGATAGTTTCCCCACTGATAGTTTCCCCAGTCCACCTCCTATTGTTTGTGAAACTGTTCAAGATCGTGGTGAAATTTCAGCAGAACAGGATAGAATACTGCCACCAAAGCAAAACAGAGGAAAACCCCCAGTGAGGTACTCACCGAGTAAAATATCAAAAGGATCATGATACCCAATCAAGGGCGCAAAAGGTTTTCTGTTATCTGTATGTGAAACGGTAATTCCCAGGACAGTCGAAGAAGCTATGAGTAAGCCTGAGTGGTATGCGGCCATGAAGGAAGAACATCAGGAAAACATCCGATAGGTTACAGATGGGTATACACGATCAAGTACAAGGCTGATGGAAGGATTAAAAGGTATACACGATCAAGTAAAACATCAGGAAAACATCCGGTAGGTTATAGATGGGTATACACGATCAAGTACAAGGCTGATGGAAGGATTAAAAGGTATAAGGCGCGGCTGGTTGCTAGAGGATATATTCAGACTTATGGTATTGACTATACGGAGACTTTTTCGCCGGTATGAAAACTTGGCACTATCAGGGTACTTTTTTCAGTTGCAGCTACGAAGTCGTGGCCTCTTTATCAGTTCGATGTAAAGAATACGTTTCTCCATGGAGAGTTGAAAGATGAAGTATACATGAGTGTTCCTCCAGGGTTTGCAGGTGAATTTGCTGAGAATGAGGTGTGTCGACTCAGACGATCTATGTATGGGCTAAAATAGTCTCCGAGGGTATGGTTCAAAAGGTTTACAGCGTTTATGAAAAAACATGACCACAAACAGAGTAATGCCGACCACACTTTGTTCATCAAGAAAAAGGGGTCTCGTGTTACATGCCTTATAATTTATGTCGATGATATGACAATCACAGGGGATGACTTAGAGGAGGTGACAGTACTTAAAGGACAATTGTTCTCAGAGGTCAACCAGTCAGAGCGAGGGATTTTCATCTTCCAGCAGAAGTATATTCTGGATCTACTTGCAGAGATTGGTTTGGTAGACTGTAAACTGTCAAGGGCTCCAATGTTAGTGACTCAGAAAATGGAGTTTGAAGAGGGAAGGTCTGATGTAAACTGTGGAAGATACCAACGACTAGTATGGAAGTTAATATATTTGGCACATACTCGTCCTGATATCTCATTTGTGGTCGGCGAAGTGAGTCAGTTTATGCACAGACCTTAGAGCCATCATATGGAAGCTGTAATGAGGATAGTTTGGTACTTAAAGGGGACAGCTGGACGCAGTATCTGGTTCAGAAATAATGGACACTAGATATTGAGGTATACACAGATGCTGATTGGGCAGGGAGTCTAGTTGATCGACGCTCTACTTCTGGATATTTTGCTCTTGTATGAAGAAACTTAGTCACGTGGAAAAGCAAAAAACAAAAAGTAGTGTCTTTGTCCAGTGCTGAAGTAGACTTTCCAGGAATTGCTAAAGGAGTAATGGAGATATTGTGGTTACCAAAAATGCTAGTTGATTTGGGATTTGACGTTTTTGTCCCGGCAAAGTTGTTCTGTGATAATAAGGCTTCAATCAGTATTTCAGAAAATCCTGTGCAGCATGATCGAACGAAGCATGTGGAGATAGACTGGCATTTCATAAAAGAAAAAAATTGAAGATAAAGTGATGGAGTTACCGTTCATACCAAGTGAAGATCAGCTAGCAGATATCCTAACAAAGGTTTTGGCTGGAAGGAGGTTTGACGAAACATTGGCCAAGTTGGGCATTGAAGATTCCCCTGCTCAACTTGAGGAGGAGTGTTAGGAAATAAAATATACACTTACCATAGTTAGATTAGCAGTAAAAGTTGATTTGTAAACATAATTATAGGGACGTAATTATAGGGGTAATTGATTTACACTGAGTGATTATTTACCTTGTATAAGAGAAGGGGTGATGTACTGTATAAGAGAAGGGGTGATGTATTGATGAAAATACATGAATGAAACGTACAGTTTCTTGAATTGTCTTTTGCCTAATTAACAGGCTGCACCATTTACCGAAGACGCACTCCGATCATAAACCTCCTCTACTTCTAATTGAGGATACCTCATACCGACCTTCTGTGAGCCGCTCTTTTAAGTTTCAAGCCTGCTGGATGGACCACAAATTGTTTGAACCATTTATAAACTCGGCCTGACATGTATTTGAAGGGGATTTCTGCTGCACAGTTGAAGAGTTTACAAAACATATAGAGACGTGGCGTAGAGAAGTTTTCGGGAGTATAGCAAAATGACGAAGAATGTGCTTAGCTCGGTTGGAGGGAATCCAATCCGCTTTATCGACTAGACCATCTCGTTTTCTGTCACAGCTTGACACCAAACTGCGTGAAGAATATCATGACATTTTACAACAAGAAGAGACATTGTGCCAGTAAAAGAGCAATCTACACTGGCTGTCCGAAGATGAGAAGAACAACTGCTATTTTCATTAGTCTTTAGCAGCCATCGCACTACCTGTATAGTTCATCGCCTTCAAGACTATGATAGGAAATGGCTAGACTGCTCATCTCAGATCGAGGCTCTTATCCAGCAACATTACAGCCGATTGTATGCATGCACAGAGGATGCTACAACGTGTATGAAAATGTTTTTATTCCATGCCTGGGGCGCTCGGATCGCAAATGGCTTAGTCGTCCGGTGTCTACAATAGAAGTTGAGCAGGTGATATTTCAAATGGGGGCATATAAGGCCCCAGGCCCGGATCGTCTGCCACCAGTCTTCTTCCAAAATAATTGGCACGTAGTTGGTCCATCGGTTGTAGCTTTCATCTTGGAAGCATTTCAGAAGCAGTGTTTTCCAACTACTTTGAACAAAACGTTAGTCTCCCTTACTCCGAAGGTGACAAGGTTGGAAATCCCTGCACATTTCCGACCTATAGCCCTACTGAATGTGGTGGTTAAAATGATCACAAAAATTATCGTAAATTGGCTCAAATCAGTCATTGGAAAAATAGTCTCCCCAACGCAATGTGCTTTCGTCCTGGGCAGCCAAGCGGCCGACAATATCATTCTGGCACGAGAGCTTATGCTTATAATGAAGACAAAGAAAGGAAGTATTGGATATATGGCCTTAAAAGTAGACCTGGAAAAAGCTTATGATAAGGTACATTAGCCGTTTCTCTGACTCCTGTTACTAAAAGTTGGCTTTAGTCATGAGATGATTGAACTAATTATGCTCACACTTACCTCCGCATCTCTTTCTATTATCTAGAACGGAAAATTTTGGATCCGATTCATCCCCAAAGGGGTATCTGGCAATGTGATCCCCTCGCCCCGTACATCTTTTTGTTGTGCATGGACGTGTTAAGTCAGAAAATTCAACGCGCCTTTGCATCAAACCTATGGGTACCCATCTGAACATCTCGAAATGGCCCATGCATATCCCGCCTATTTTTTTGCGGACGATCTATTATTATTTGGGGCAGCATCGGCCACACATGAAAATATCATTGAGAAACTCTTAGAGATTTTTGTCGTGTATCCGAGCAAAGTGTAAGCGTGAGCAAATCGTGGGTGCTTGTGTCTAAGAATATTGTGGCGCATTTTCAACCCCAAATTTTCACACGTATGGGATTGCAAAGTACATTGGACTTCGGCAATTATCTGGGCCTGCCTCTCATGCATGACCGCAATACCAAACGAACCTATGCCTACATCCTAGATAAAATACGGACCAAGCTCAGTGTGTGGCAACTAAAGACTATGTCTAGGGCCTCTAGGCTTCTTCTGATTCATAGCGTGATCTCCTCCATGCCAATGTATGTCATGCAAATGGTACACCTACGGCTTGGGGCTCGTTGATGAGATTGATAAGCTTTCAAGTCGTTTCTTTTGGAGGAGCATGACCAAAAGAAAACAATACATTGGTGTGATTGGCATCGTATTTGCAAATGAAAATCTATGAGGGGATTGAATGTCAAGAGGTTACGTGAGATGAATATAGCTATGCTAGCAAAACTGATATTGAAAATACGGACTCGCCTAGAATAGCTATGGATACAAGTCTTACGAGGGAGGTATGGAGACCTGTTCCTGGAATGCATCCCACATAATGCGTCTTTGTTGTGGCGTCATATAAAAAGCACAGTACCATTATTACGTGCTAGTTTTGAGCCATCATACTTTGTCAACTCGGGCAGCAATGAAACTCCTCGGTGGAAAGGTACTTCATCGGGTAGGTTCTCGGTTGCAAGTGCATATGATCTGCACGATGTGTCGCCTATTGAAGCGACGATAGTTCCTTGGGAGCATATTTGGATTTTGAAGGGTCTGGTTGATATAACCTACTCTTTGGTGTCTCTTCCATGATTTCTTGCCAAGTAAGCTTCTGCTCTACTTGCATCATATTATCCCGGATAGTTGTTGTGGAGTGTGCGGTCATCGGGAGGCTGATATCGTGCATGAAATTCGTGATTGCGGCTGGGCCAGACAGATTTGGAGTGTGTTGATCCACCACGGTGCTTGGGTGAGGTTTACACGGTCTGCTTACTCAATGGAATGGGTCATGGAGAATTTACGAGCTTCATACAGCCCCAAGGGTGTCCTTCGGAGTTGAGATACATCTTCGGCGATGTCGTGTCGTCTATTTTGTATTGGAAGGAACAATTGTCCCTTGTATATATTCAACAGTTTCTGCCTCCAAGTCAAGTTGTGCGAGATGTTATGAGTAGAATAAACACATAGGCATATGTTCATAATTTGAAAAATGTTCAAGATGTAAGTGTAGATGCAATATGATAGGATTCTTTGATGCATACCCTTGCATACTTTGTTGAAATAAAAGTTCCGCTTTCCAAAAAAAAAGGCATTTGCATATGATATAATAGTCGCTTTTCATGCTGTAAACATAAATAGTTATAGCTTCGGTAGACAGAATTGATCTTTTCTATTCATGTCTATACTGCTTTGATATAATAATCCCTTTTCAGAAAGGGAAAAAAAGAAAGGAAGGAAGCAAGTCATATGCATAGAACTTGCAGTTTCATACTTCCACAATACCAGATAATCTTACACACCAGTCAATTGCCACTCCATCTAAAAACAAGTTTCAATAATCAACTCTTCATCCTCAAACATTAACAAAATGTACTACCCCTCCCCCCTCCCTCCCTCCTCCTCCTCCTCCTCCTTCCCCATCTTTTCCTGAGAGATATAAGAGTAAAACTTTAAGAGAGGGGGGGAGGGGGAAACTTAAGCCATGAATTCAAGCACTGCAACAAAAAAAACATAGATAACATTATTTGATGATAAAACATCAAAATTATCAAGCCCTGAACAGATAAATGCTAAGTTCAGGACCTCCATGACCATCAGGATTAATCATATAAAAAGCCTCAGAATCTTTAGATCCCACCACCCTCTCAAACCTAGCCCTCATATACATCAACTCCCCTTCCGGCGGCGGCCCATTCCCGCCGGACTCCGCCAACACTCCGGCGCCCATGCTCACCGGCCCCACCGCATTCAAAATCTTCATCTCCTCTGCTCCGAACTCCCTTCTCGTAGCATACCCACACTTTTTTCCATTACAATAACTCCTCCAAATAGGCTCCTCCAATAATTTCCTCCCTTTCCTCTCCTTTTTCTCACATTCAAGAGCAACTCTCACCGGCCCAGATGCCATTTCCCTCACCAAAACGCTTGTGGGTGTTGCCAATTCAACTAAAAACGCTGGATTTAATTTGGGATCTTCTTGGAATGCCAAATGAACACGGCCCCTGCGGTACCCAAAAACTGTGACCACCACTTTTGTGCCTAAATTAGTGAAATGGGATCCCTTTTTGCCGAATGAAAGAGCTGATTTGAGCTTAGACACTGCAATCATTTGGAGATTTTTTTTCTTTGGGTGTGATTGAAGGGAGAGAGAATGCATGGAGAGTTTTAATTCTTCCATTTTCACGTGTTCTTGAACTGAGGATGAGCTAAAAGTGACTATATCTTCTTCATCATCGTCATCCTCTGGTTTTCTTTTCCATGTGAAGTATCTTCTGGAGAATGAGAAGGAATCTTGAGGGTTCTTGGCCATGATTTTCATTTTGAAGAATTGAGGGTTCAGGTCAATTTTATTTTGGATTAATGGGGTATTTTGTCAGAATTTGGGAGTGAAATGCAGGAAGAAGAATGGAGAAAATATAGGAAGTTGAGCAGCCACACCTAATAAGAATAGAAAAAGGGCAAGACGAGTGATTATAGAGGAGACAACACACAGAGAAGAGATTGCAGCGTGGGGAGATTGAGAAGCAGAAACTGAAGAGACGTCAATTTATATGGCTTCTTTGTCGCCTTGGGGAACCAAGTTGGTAGAAAGCTATACTCCCTCCTTTTTTCAATTTAATTAAAAGCTTCGATAATAAAATTGAAGTAATGAAGCAAGCCGTTCGGTTGTTTGGCTCGTTTGTTTGAACTTGAGATCGAACTCAGTTTGGATAAAAGGTTAATGAACAGAGCTTGAACACCTTTTCTGTTCGACCTCGGTAATTGACACCGTTCGTTTAAGGTGTTCGGCTCGTTAATGTTGTTAGTGAGTTAAACGAACCAAGCTTGAACAAGTAAATATGTTTGTTTAAATAAACGAACAAGCTTGGTTCGTTCGCTAAGATAAATAAATAGAACTTGAACAACACAATGCTCGGCTCGTTCGGCTCGTTTACAGCCTTAGTGCTCAAAGAAAAATTACATGCATTCGATATGATTGATAAAAATATACGGATACATAGACCTATGATCAATAAAAGTAAACGTATAGAGAGAAACTGTATCTACTTAGTAGGATAAATGACGGCGTATTTTTTTAATGATAATAGAATAACTATAAGAATGACCAGCTCGAAGCATCATCAAAAATTAATAATCATTTAATTAAAGATTATATTACCTTTCATTAGACTAGACAGTTAACTTGAGAGAACTTCGAAAGTTTGTGACAGATGGAGTGTAATCATGGTTCGAATCGTTTAATCTAAAATTTTGTTAACTATACTTGGTTTAATTGTTTGATTTAGTAAGTATTTAACAATGAAGCATTTAGCCATTGTATTTATTTCAATCGTAACAATATACTCTTCACTAGAAGGTAATTATTTTTGTTTGATATTACTACTTTACATAAACAGTTTTTTTAGCTTAGTTAGACACTGTATTTACTTTAGTTTGAAATCTGATACTTGTCTACTCCGGAAACTCAGGTTACGATGAAACAATTTGGATTCATATCAAGACGGTCAACTATGGAAGCAATACATATCCTAAGGAGATTGATGGAGAACTATAGAGAAAAGAAGCGCAATCTTGAAAAAGCGTATAATAGTGTGTCACATACACTGATTTGGGATAATTTGTATGCAAGAGGGGTTCCTATGAAGTATATAGACATAATTAGAGATATATATGCTAGGACGAAAACGACAGTTCGTAAGCCTGTGGAGAGCCTCTATCAAGGGTCTGCTTTGAACCCATTTCTTTTCGCAGCTATCCTCGACGAGCTATCAAAGTCGATTCAAGAGGCAGTTCCGTGGTGTATGTTTTTTGTTGACGATATTGTATTAGTCGCAGAGAGTAGACCTATCCTGAGTATGAGAATAGAGTAGTGGAGATGTGCTTTAGCGAGAAAGGCCAAAGGATTAGTCGTTCTAATACTGAGTGTCTGCACTGTGACTTCAGCGGCGCAGCCGACGGTGATAATAGACAGCTCACCATCGAGGGGCAAGTGGTACCACAAGTAAGCAAGTTCAAATACCTAAGATCATTTATACAGTAGGATCAGAACATAGATAGTAATGTAGCACACTGAGTTTAGGCAGGCTGGTGTAGGTGGAGGTGGTCACAAGGTATTGTGTGACAAGAATTTTCCAACTAAATTAAAGAAAAAATTTTAAACATGGCAGTGTGGTCGGTAATGTTATATGGAATAGACTACTGGGCCATCAAAAGGACACAGTCGCAGAAGATGGAAGCGACAGAGATGAGGATATTGAGCTGGATGTGTGGGCATATAAGGCTATACCGGATCAGAAATGAGGTATTTAGGGAAAGGTTATGGGTGGCTAGTATAGCAGATAAGATAAGAAAGTGGAGACTGAGATGGTTTGACTATGTCAAAAGGAGACAGACAAAGGCTTCTGTCAGGACAGTTGAAAGCCTCATTCTAGAGGGAAAGAAGAGTAAATGCTAGCCTAAACTGACTTAGGATGAGCAGATTAGACATGACCTATTAGATTTGCACCTCTCTGAGGACATGGTACATGATAAGAGTTCATGGAGACAGAGGATTAAGGCTAACGAGATTTAGACACGATATATGGGCACCTTAGAATATATTTAGGTGCTTAGATACTCCCTACACTTTAGGTTTACTTTGCACTTTTTTGTTTTTGTCTTTGTCTTTCATTATTTGTGCATATAAACAGTTAAGACTACTTTAATATCGGAAGCTTTCTATTTGTAATTATTAAATTCATTCACTAACACACTTGCACACCATATCTTAGTGTATCATCTATGCAGGTACATATAGAACCGGGAGTCTTATTGGAAGCAAACTCTGTATCCTTTGAGATGGAGGTATTATTTGTCTGTCTCTCACCCTCTCCATACCCTAACGATAACTTTTACCGTTGTTGGAATATACTGAATATGTGTTGTTGTTGGTGTTGTTATGTGATATTTATCTACATTTCAAAGAGTAATATTAAGTTAAACAAACTAAAAGATGTAGTAGCATTCATAACCGCCCGGAGTTTTTCACTGCCTCCACCGTACACACCGCTGTTAGACCATGTCCATCCTCTTTTAATAACATAAAATTCAAAAAAAAAATAAGTAATTTAGAGGAATAGACCTACATTTGAACAGAAACATCATCCCCCTTTAACCCCTTTTCTCCGTCTTCCCTAAATTCACCTCGGGGACATCAACCCTCACCCATTTTCATCCCCCAACCACTCCACCTTCCCACCACACAACTACCAACTCTTAATCATAGGGTTTGGAAAATTGATTGTTGTTTCTATTGGTCCCACCACTACCGGAGCTCTAATATATCACCGACGTTCAACCTCCATCGCGACTCGCAGCCATTTACGCGAACCCACTTCTCTTAAAGTCCCTCACACTAGAGGTCCCATGCCCCTCGGCCCAAACACCAAATCTTCCTCACTTGGGCACCACACAAGCTTCCCCCAACACCCCCTCACCTCAACCTTTTTCTACCGAAGCTCGGTATCCTCCTTCAATCTTTCCTTTGCCTAAATCAGCTCCTCAATCGTGCTTCCAACCCACATAGCCCACCAACCACCCAATACAACCACTCTGCTCAATGGTTTCTCTATCCCCACAGACCTGCTCACTAGCCATCCTCTATTCCTTTGTTCTTTTTAGAGCGTGAATCATGATATTTTTGGAGAAAATGGAAAGAAATTGAAATTGGGACAAGTTACAAATTGTGGTTCATAACGTTCTTTGAGCTAAGATTATGATTAGTTTCACTAATGATAAGTAGAAACTAATGAGTTCGTAATTATCCACACGACGAGTAGATAATTATAGGCTTTTGAATCACTCGATTCCAATGCTAGTTGAATGAAAAATTAATGCTCAAAGTAAAGAAGAAAGTCAGCTCAGCTCGCCACGTACCTGGGCATGAGCTTAGGTAGCGGACTGAGCTGCGCACCTGATGGGCTCATGTGACAAACTGAGCTGATGAGCTCAATTTGCGGACTGAAATATAGGCCAGGCTGCGGGATGCAAACTACATGCTGGGTCCTGTAGCAGTGGGTCGGATCTTATCAGTTTGTGTGAAATTTGTTTCAGTTCAAGCTCTTCAGGTGGTTAAGATAGGCTACAGTTAAATTTTGAAAAGTTGTTGGAACTTTAACCGGCCGAGCTGACTTGAATTTGTTATGATCTAACGGCTCAGGTTGAACAGTTACTTGATCTGACAGCTAAGGACAGACCTGGTGCGGTTATTTGATCCAATGGTTCAGGCTGAGCTGGTATATGAGCCTACGACATCAAATGCTGGGGTGCCGAGACATGCTCCTCCTACACAGGGTTCTGTGGTGGCCCAAGTGGAGAAACTTGAGAAGTTCAGTGGGAGCTTCTTTAAGCACTAGCAGCAAAAGATGTTGTTCTTCTTGACTGCCATGGGTTTGGCTTCGTTCCTGACCGAGGACCCGCCTGTAGGGGGTCCTGAGGAGGGCCTGACCCAAAATATGGAACACAAACTTTTTGTTGAGCATGAAACTTTAACAATTATGTTTGCTTGAGTTATTTTCTATGGTGCTTGGACAACTCCTTGTATGGTTTGTACTGTATGTACAAAGCCGCAAAGTCTTTACAGTAGGCTTTAAAAAAGAAATATCTTATGGAAGATGTCGACACTAAGAAATTTATTGTCTGCAAATTCCTGGATTTCAAGATGTTTGATTCTCGCACTTTTGTTTCTCAAGTTGAAGAAATTCAGACGTCGGTAGCCGAGATGGAAGAGGAGGGTATGTTGCTCAGTGAATCTTTCGTCACAGTGATTGAAAAGCTACCTCTTTCGTGGAGGGAATTTAGAAGCTATCTCAAGCATAAGAGAAAGGAAATGACATTGGAATATCTGATTGTCCGACTCTGCATAGAGAAAAACAATCGCAGATTTGAAAGGAAGCCACATTTCGGTACTGTTCAGGCCAAGGCCCAAGTTGTAGAAGCCAAGAAAAAGAAGGGCCAATTTGGGGTGAACAAGAAAGGCAAACAGATCGCCAATAAGTTCACCGAAAAATGCTACAACTGTGGCATTCAGGTGCATGTAAGCAATGAGTGCAGAAAGCTCAAGAAGAAGCAGACCAAGGCAAAGGCGAACATCGTTGATGCCATGGACGATCTGAACCTCTGTGCGGTCGTCTCAGAGTGCAACGTTGTGGAAACATGCGCGAATGGTGGCTTGATACTTGCGCCACGAGGCATGTCTGCTCCAACAGAGAGATGTTCATGGAGTACCAGCCTGGAAACAATGAACAGCTTTGTATGGGGAACTTGGCCTCTTCGAAGATTGAAGACGAGGGCAAAGTTGTTCTGAAGCTAATCTCGGGGAAACATCTGACTCTGTAGAATGTGCTGCACATCCCCGACGTTCGAAAGAATTTAGTATCTAGATCTCTTCTAGTCATGTATGGGTTTAGACTAGTGTTAGAGTCCAATAAGGTTATCTTTCGAAAAGTGGCATGTATTTGGGGAAGAGATACTTGTCGAATAGGATGTTTAAATTGAATGTCATCACTATTGTACCCAAAATAGATTTGACCTTGGAGGCTAATAATAATGCTTCCTCTTGTATTTACATGCTTGAATATTCTTGCTTATGGCATATTCTTTTGAGACATGTTAATTATAAGTCAATATAACGTATGGTTAATCTTGACTTGTTCCCCAAATTAAATTTTGATAATGAAAAAATGCCAAATATGTGTTGAAGCGAAGATGACAAAGGCGCCATTTCCTTCAATAGAAAAGAACACTGAACCTTTGGATTTAATTTCATACTGATGTGTGTGATTTAAAATTTATGCAAATGAGAGGTGGTAAAAAATATTTTGCAACTTTTATCAACGATTGCACACGATTGTTATGTCTATTTGTTAAGTAGCAAAGATGAAGCCCTCGATGCTTTCAAAGACTATAAAAATAAAGTTGAGAATCAACTTAGCAAATGAATTGAAGCAATTCGTAGTGATAGAGGTGAGGAATATGATGCACCGTTTAATGAATTCCGTTCAAAACATGTCATTATTCATCAAACGACTACACCATATTCATCTCAATCGAATTGTATTGTTGAACGCAAAAACCAAACTCTAAAAGAGATGATGAATGCTATTTTGATAAGTTCGGGCTTACCTCAAAATTTGTGGGGGGAAGCCGTTCTCTCAGCTAATGTCATTTTGAATAGAATTATATCCAAGCAGATGGATGAAAAACCATATGAGTTTTAGAAAGGCCACAAGCCTAGTTACAAATACTTGAAAGTGTGGGTGTGTCTGACAAATGTTGCTATATCTAAACCCAGGAAAATAAAAATTGGGCCTAAAACGATTGATTGCATATTCATCGGATATGCAACTATCAGTAGTGCATATCGTTTCTTGGTGCAAAAATTGGATGTTCCTGACATACATAAAAATATTGTCATGGAGTCAAGGAATACAGTGTTCTTTAAAGATGTCTTTCCGAGGAAAGACAAGAGCAATGAAGAAACAAGAGCTGGTAAGCGAATGCGTGGGGCGACTCCTCAAGGAGATGAAGAACTTTGTCAGAGCAAGCGTGCTAGAATACCAACTTCGTTTGGTCCGGATTTCTAACCTATATGGTAGAAAATGAGCGAAGAAATTTTTCCGAGGCGATGTCAACTCTAGAAGCTCCATTCCGGAAAAAGGCAATTAACAGTGAAATAGACTCGATTCTTCACAATCACACTTGAGAGTTGGTTGACCTTCCAGCGGGAAGTAAACCACTTGGGTGCAAGTGGATTTTCAAGAATAAGATGAAAGAAGATGTGTCTATTGAAAAGTACAAGGCCAGGTTGGTAGCTAAAGGCTATCGACAGAAAAAAGGCTTTGACTTTTTTGATACCTACTCACTAGTAACTAGAATCACTTCTATAAAGATGCTAGTTGCTATGGCTGCAATCTATGATCTGGAAATTCACCAGATGGATGTAAAAACTGTTTTGCTGAATAGTGAGTTGGATGAAGAAATCTATATGGAACAACCCGAAGGGTTTGTGGTTCCAAGACAAGAGTCGAAAGTCTGTAGACTTGTAAAGTCACTATACGGACTTAAGCAAGAGTCTAAACAGTGGCACTTGAAATTTGATCAAGCTATGCTAGCTAATGGTTTCAAGATCAATGAGTGGGACAAGTGTGTCTACATTAAGAACACACAGAATGCATTTGTAATAGTATGTCTCTATGTAGATGACATGTTGATCATAGGAAGTACTCGAGATATCATCTTAAATACAAAGAAGACGTTGACGAGAAACTTTGACATGAAGGATATGGGAGTTGCTAACGTTATTCTAGGAATTAAAATTTCTAGGACAACCGAAGGACTTGTGTTGTCACAAACTCACTATATTGAATATGTTTTTAAACATTTCACTATGCTTGACATGAAACCAGTGAAGGATACACTTGACTTAAGTACACACTTAAGAAATAACAGAGGCGAGCCAGTAGCTCAATTAGAGCACTCGCAAGTAATCGAAAGTCTGATGTACATAACGATCTGTACAAGGCTAGACTTAGTATGCTCGATAAACAAGTTGAGCAGGTTTACCAGTAATCCAAGTGATGATCATTGGAATGCTCTGAATAGAGTGATGAGATACTTAAAGTATACAATGAATCTTGGATTACATTACTCGAGATATCCAGCAGTGTTGTAAGTATATTGTGATGCTAACTGGATATCTGATAGTAAAGGTTCTAAGTCCACCAGTGTATATTTATTTACGTTTGGTGGAGGTACTGTGTCGTGGAAATCCACGAAGCAAACGTGGATAGCTTGTTCCACGATGGAAGCGGAGTTTATAGTACTTGATAAGGCCAGGGAAGAAGCTGAATGGCTTCAGAACATCCTAGAAGATGTGCCTTGCTGGCCTAAACCAATCGCTCCTATTAGCATACACTGTGATAGTCAGTCAGCTATAGGACGAGCAAAAAGTAGCATCTATAATGGCAAGTCTCGACACATGCGTCGGAGACACAATACCATTCAGCAGTTGATCTCTAATAGCGTGATTTCCATTGATTATATAAAATCAAAGGAGAATCTTGCGGATCCGCTTACAAAAGGTTGCCTAGAGATCGGATGTAAATTTCGACAAACAAAATGGGACTAAAACCTATAATGCACGAATCTTTGTAACGGAAACACAACCTTGTTGACTGGTGATCCCAAAATCTTGCTTCAATGGGACAACTAAGTTATGAAGTTCAGTAAGCACTTACCCATTCTGTTAAATAAAAGTGTTGTCTACAGAGGAATGAAGGTAAGCCGAGGCTTTTAATGGTTCCTATATCTTGATATTTCAAGTGAGGCATGACAGAATACTTTTGATAGGAAACAGCTATGTAAGTGTGAAGTGTGGCCGCTTCTATGAGAATTTTATAAGGCCAAAGTTCTCTAACACACTTTCTGAAACCAAGCGGTTCATGACCAAAACAAACACAATCATGAGAACCAAAAAGGTGTTAAAAGAAATGTTGTATTAAACCTATTGTCTAGGTTCACATCAAAGGCCAGTTAGTTCAAGACATTAAGTTCACCAATTAGCCGAGTGGATCAGATAGTATTTCACTAAGAAAGGTTCAAGGCCAAAAGCTATGCATCATTTTCTTGTCTGACTTCTTGGTAGAGTCTGCATAAACACTTGCATTAATTTCCATTCATGTGAGGGATTTTTGGAGAAAATGAAAAGAAATTAAAATTGGGCCAAGTTGCAAACTATGATTAGCAACGTACTTTCAGCTAAGTTTATGATTAGTTTCACTAATGATAAGTGGAAAATAATAAGTCCTTAATTATCTACATGACGAGTAGATAATTGTAGGTTTTTGAATCACTCAATTCTGATACCGGATGAATGAGAAATTAATACTCAAAGTAAAAAAGGGAAAGTCAGCTCAACTCAGCACATACCTAGGCATAGGCTTAGGTAGCAAACTGAGCTGCGCACCTGATGGGCTCAGGTGATGGGCGCAGGTTGTGGACTGGGCTACAGATTGCAGGCTTGGTCCTGTAGCACCGGGTCGGATCTTATTAGTTGGGGTGAAGTTTGTTTCAGTTTAAACTCTCCAGGTTGTTAAGATAGGTTAAGGTTAAATTTTGAAAAGTTGTTGGAACTCTAACTGGCCGAGCTGACCTGAATTTGTTATGATCTGACGGCTCAGGTTGAACAGTTATTTGATCTGACGGCTGAGAGCAAACCTGGTGCGATAATCTAATCCAATGGTTCAGGCCAAGCTGGTATCTGATCCTACGGCTGAGATTGAACTGACTGTAACAAACTGACCTCAGAATTTCTCTATAAATAGTGGCCAAGGAGACCTCTGTGGTCATCAACATTCACTCAGAAATTCTTCTCCTTTCTTCTACAATCTCCTTCTGCATCTTCGCACATTCTCCCAAACACCTGATTTCTGTATACTGAGAAGTTCAGGACATCTTAACCGGTTCGTATAGTTCATATGCTGCAGTGCCACTCGTCTGAACTGACCTCCATTGTATCCTGAGAGACGATTGCTCTATCCGGTTAGCACAGTATACCGGAGCAATACGTCTTAAGGACAGAGTCCTAGACTCACCTCGGATCTCTGCTCAGTTGAGTCATGAAGGTTATTGCCGAATTGAGCTCTGTTTTGTGCTGAGCCCAGATGACCGTGGGATATCGTAGCACTGTTGTTGTACAGTGTTGTTGTGCTGAGCTCTGCTTTGTGCTGAGCTCTGATGTTGGCTGAGAACATTCATTGTTCTGCAGCATTGCCGTGCTGAGTTTTGCTCGATTGAAGCGGCTGAGAGCACAACTATTGGTTGTTGTGCTAAGGTGCCGAGGTCAGCAGCTGTCTGGACTTATCTGATTTGTCTGATCAGTGTGACTTCAGTTCAACTCGGCTGGAAGGCTGATAGCACAGAACCACTGTTCTGAAGTGCTATTCAGTTCAAGTCGGCAGGTCGGCTGACTATTCAGAACACAAACTCAGTTGCGCTATCTGAACTGTCTTGATTTGGCAGATCGATCCAGCCTACCTTGAGCTCGGCAGGTCGACCACTACTGTACAGAAGTCAATTTGACTTGAATTATTTCCAGCATATATGATATGACAGAGATGAAACGATCTGGTGTGGAGTAGGATGAGGGGGCGGTGACGGTGGTGGGAGGGTGGAGTGGTTGCTGTATGAAAATAGGTGAGGGTTGAGGGATTGAGGGAAGATTGAGAGTGGGTTGTGTGGAATTTAGGCCCCAAAGTTAATTCACTTTTTGAATTTTATTTTAATTAAAATGAGATGTGACACGTGTCTATGAAGCAATATACTACAATATTTTTAACCCAATTAGAGTGAGAGGAATATGGTGACAGGGTTTCTAAATGAAAAAAAAAATGTAATATTCATTTCATTTGAATAACCAAAAAACTAATGTAATATATAAGCTGCCCTCTTAGAAACTGGCGTTAACGTGTAAGAGTTTTAACTTTTATTTGTTTCTAACTATAGTATAATCGCTATAAAATAATTAATCTGTAAGTTATAGTGTTACCTCTTTTGTGCTGACTTACCGGCAATGCATCGGAAATAGCTGAAAAGCAGGTCCTTCTGCACCTAACCCCCACCAACCTTGCCCTAGGCCCACGCCTAATAATCACCAATCCCGTTTCTCCTTTCATACCTTAAACTCTAAAAATTATGAGCTCTTTTAGCCAACTCTCAAAGGTCTGGGCCCATAACCCGGCACACACCCCAAACACACACGCCCTGGCCGATCCCCGGGCCATGCAACTTTCATTGACATGCACTTTTAGCGAAGTGGATCAGAGAAGGCCAAAAAAATAGACCAAAAATGAGGCTACAAATCGTCTTCTGACACGTGTCACTTAAAAAAATAATCCCCAAGCTGCTTCATTTTCCTCTATGATTGTTGGCTTTCAGCGGAAAGTGAAATAATTGTTGGATTTGATATGCTCATACGTGTAGTGCACGACACGTGTGACTTAAGTTACATATCAAATACATGTAGACTTATGTATGTTATATATTATATGTTACTAATGTTACGTAATATTTGTACGTATCCACACATTAAGTGATCACTTCGGTATATTAGTGGATACAGTGTAATCTGAATGGACCACTAAACGTGTAGACAGACATACGGTTACAGTCCTTGATGGTAGAACTCGTAAAGTCGAGACCGTATTATTAATGACATCTGGTCCCTGAGGGACAAGAGCTCACGAGTATTCTTCTCGAAGTGTTTTAATTAAGATATTTAACATTTCCGTTACATATTTATTAAGGAATTAAAATATGTAACGGAAATATTCATTTCATTTAAATGGAAAATTGATAACGGAAATTTATGGTTTCGGTTACCGCCATTATTTTGAAGAAAAAAAACGGCAGCCATTAAAACCATTTATACGTTTCCATCCATTTCATTACTATATATATATGTTGCGAAGCAAAGTGCAGAGGGCAATTTTATAAAAAGGGAAACGTGAAGTGCTGAAGCTTTGTTTTAAAAACGAAGTGGAAGCTGATTGCCTTCCATTCATACATGGCTAAAGTTTCTTTTACATTGCTGAGTCTTGCGCATACATATATATAATTTATATATAAAACACTTTCGAGGGGAAAACACACTACATATTCTCTCCATCGGAATAGTAGTGGTAGTTGTTGATATTTTATTAGTGAATTCAACAACTGGTGGGTTCGTGCAATCCCTTGGAAGACACAGTTGTCACGCGTGTCAACCACTACAGCGTTAACCAATGGAGCAAGGTACACTTCCGCATTTATTTACTTTGCTTTTGTGTTCTCTTAAGCGATCCTAGGGCAATGGATTTACTATGTAAATTCCAACAAGTGGTATCAGAGCCCGCTTAATGAGAACACGACATTGTTTTTCGTATTTTCATGTTTGTTCATATGTATATATGACATTTAGTATGGAAGTTTATATATTAACATGTAGGCAACACGTGCTAGATTCTGGGTGACTTTTCAATTTTATCTTCTTGATGTGCCAAGGTTGAATTGTCATTTTGTAGTGCACTGTTGCTGTAGGCATGATATGCTTCCATTTTACTTGAGAGAATTTGACAGTGTCAGAAAACTGAGACATCTTTTATCCACTTTTCTGATGTATATATATATGGCTGGCCGTGTTAAAAAAAAAGGTGTGCACTGAAGCACAATTTTCATATTGTCATATAAGGGGTACATTGAATTCCACATACATATAAGCATAGTACTCAAATACAGATGATTTGTATGCTAAAGTATTATGCTTCAAGTGTGTACTATTATGTTGTACTATGAAATCAGTATCCAATGTCACAAACAACACTCGTGTGCATTTGATATGTGCACACGATGCACACATACAGAGAATGCTATACATTTAGCACAAATTGTGTTTGTTGTTTGACTGAAAACATGGCTAATTTTTGTGAAATTCTCAAATGTGGGACGAACAAGTCCATCGCTCTCTGCATGCAATTAGCCACCTTTGCCTTCGAATGGTGGATTCGAGTTCCATATCCAACATAATATAGTTGGCCAATATCGTCCCACATGTAAATCAACAAAATTACGAAGATATTCAGGATTATGTGCTATTAAATGCATGAACAAAAGATATAGCTTAATGTTTGACAATGTGTTGTTAAATTTTAGTTATTTAAGTTTTTATGAATTAATAGTGTTATGTGAAGTCACGTATGTCGGAGCTATTCATAATGCATTTTGTGAATTCAGCCCCCAAAATACACAAATTACAGTAAAATGCATGCGATACGACGGTTGCTTCACACACATATATATACTTCAGAGATAACGGAAATGCAATAATGCATTGATGCTTCAGACGTTTCAGTAGTAATGATATTTCTGCATTTCCCACTATAAATGTAAAGCAAATGTAAAGTTGAAAAGTGTGAAGGTGGGATAAGGAAAAAATATATATATATATATCACTTTGCTGAAACTTTCTTTCGTTGCTTTCAAGATTCTTTGCTGGAACTACCTTTATTTGCTGAAGTTTTCTTTTAGGCTGCATTTCCGAATTTCAGAAGTTCTTTTGCACTCAACGGTTTGACCGAAAGGAACCTATTTTGACAATAATTATCAATCAAATATATTTGCTTGTGATAGATGAATAATGAAGTTATGATAAATACTCCGTGCACATGGTTGTCTTAGAAAACCGGTACTTAAACGAGACCGTCTACGGATAGTGACTCTACCGGTGGCCTGAGAATTGTGTGCAATGGCAATACTGTCTAGATTACTGAGTATTGCCAAATCGGTTCACTTTAGACATTCATGAAGTTTCATCATTCGGTTATGACACAAGCGGCATTGATTGATAAATCTTCATTGATCTTAAGAATTATCAATGATGCGTTATTTTCTTGATTTTGAGAATTTCAGTGGCGTCTCAAAATTTGAAGAAAATGCAAGGGTTCAAGCAGTTGTATGTCTGGATGCATACATTACGGTCAAACATAAATCTTCATGTTAGTTGATAAACTGCAATTGTGTATAGAACCATAAGGATACGCATCTTAGCAAATGTATGGCTTTAATATGATCCCCTTAAAGTGCGGCAATCATATCATCGCATGTGCATTGTTAAGTTTGTGACGGGTGAGTATGTGCTTCGCACAGCTATTAGTCGGCCCAAAGGAAGACGTAGTTGTCGAAGTCACATATATCACATCGTAGTAATTGAAAAAGTCCGACGATAATAAGGAAATACGTGACTAGTTCATCGGCCCAAAGGAAGGTGACTACTTTACGTATGGTGTATCGTTGCATCAATTTCTACACCCCAATTGTTGGACAATGTTAAGGAGACTCCAAAGAGCACTTAACATTGAAAGATTTTTGGGAGATGGAAGTGTTCTATACTTGATTTGAACTTCAGTTATATTGCAGTTGATATTGACTTATGTGTTGTTTTGTTCTTTGGTTTTTTTTACGGGGGTACAAATTTTATGATCCCACTAGAAGAATTATATTTGACACAAATTCAGCATAGTTCTTTGAGGATATCTCGGTTCCGGGGGGAAATGGTTTGCATCAGCAGATCACTGAATTAGAAAAAGATCGTTCTGATGGTGTAAATATGCGAATCGAACCAATCATTGATGAGATTCTACTAAAGATACACACATCTAACGATCTAATCCCTAGTAGTTCTGGTCCACAAGAACCTATGGTAATCGTTTCTGATGAACGAGGAACTACTGATGCGGTTGAGAAACCATCAATACCTCAAGAACATGTACCACTAATTTTATGATCCCACTAGAAGAATTATAATGAATGTCTGAAACAATGTTCTTTATTGAGCACTACGAAATGAAACCAATAGGCTCCCACTAAAGCTGAATATCTTTGGTTGTATCAATACCCATACGAGCCACATGCCCGTGAAACACCATAGGTATTACCCCATTAGTCAAGGGGTCAGCCACCATAAGATCTGTGCCTATGTGCTCGATGCAAATCAGACCATTCTGAATTATCTCTTTAACAGCCAGATACTTAATGTCTATGTGTTTCGACTTAGACGAACTCCGGTTGTTGTTTGAATATAGTACCACAGAGTTATTGTCACAATAGACTTTCGGAAGTCTCTGAATAGTCTCTACAATACGCAGCTCTGTGACAAAGTTGCAAAGCCATATCGCTTGACTAGAAGCATGGTAGAATGATACATACTCAGCTTCCATAATAGATGATGCAACAAGCGATTGCTTTACACTTTTCCATGAGATAGCACCTCCTACCAGCATGAAGATGTAGCTGCTGGTGGACTTCATGCTATCTTGGCATCCACCAGTTGTTGAATTCACTAATAAAATATCAACAACTACCACTACTATTCCGATAGAGAGAATAGGTAGTGTGTTTTCCCCTCAAAAGTGTTTTATATATAAAGTATATATATATATATGTATGAAGCTAACGGAAGGAACTAAGAGTTTGCAAATATGCAAACTACAGAATGCTGCAGGAAAATAGCCCAGCGTGCAAATGTTCAAACAACCCACACCTTTTCACCAAATGTTTTCCTTTGTTTCTTCCGTACCACACTTTGCACTCTTGGTGGTTGAATTATGGTTTAGTTGATGTCAACATTTAGAAAAGCAGTTTTAATATCCATTTGATGTAACTCAAGACGAGAGGATCGTCTTAGTGGTACATGTTTTTGAGATATTGATGGTTCCTTAACTGCATCAGTAGTTCCTCGTCCATCAGAAACAATTTCCATAGGTTCCTGCGGACCAGAACTACTAGGGATTAGATCGTTAGATGTGTGTATCCTTAGTAGAATCTCACCAATGATTGGTTCGATTCGTATATTTACACCATCAGAACGATTTTCATCTAATTCAGTGATCTGCTGATGCAAACCACCATTTCCCCCGGAACCGAGATATCCTTAAAAACTGTGCTGAATTTGTCTCAAATGTAGTTCTGCTAGTGGGATCATAAAATTTGTACCACCATGAAAAAAAAAACAAAGAACAAAGCAACACATAAGTCAATATCAACTGCAATATAACTTAAGTACAAATCAAGTATAGAACACTTCCATCCCCAAAAATCTTTCAATGTTAAGTGCTCTTTGGAGTCTCCTTAACATTGTCCAACAATTGGAACATTATTGAAGCAAAGATTCATAAGGGAAATCTGTTCCTTTGCACATTTGAAAGCAGCATATATATATATATATATATATATATATATATATATATATATATATATATATATATATATATATATATATATATATATATATATATATATATATACATATGCAAATAAATAAAGGAAAATCAATTCAGTTTTAGATTTTCCAAATTAACCGGTTCGACCAAGTTGATTTAATGGGTTAACCGAGTTGGGTTAGTCAGACAACAAAAGTTGACTGACCAGTCTGACTACACGGTTTAATCAATTTGACTGGACGATTTGACCACAAGGATCCCATTTTGACAATCACTGTCAATTAAATATATTTGCTTGTGATAGATGAATAATGAAGTTGTGATAAATACACCGTGCACATGGTTCTGTCTTAGAAAACTGGTTCTTAAGCGAGACCGTCTACGGATAGTGACTCTACCGGTGGCCTGAGAATTGTGTGGAATGGCAATACTGTCTAGATTACTGGGTATTGCCGAATCGGTTCACTTTAGACCTTCATAAAGTTTCATCATTCGGTTATGTCACAAGCAGAATTGATTGATAAATCTTCATTGATCTTAAGAATTATCAATGAGCCGTTATTTTCTTGATTTTGAGAATTTCAGTGGCGTCTCAAAATTTGAAGAAAATGCAAGGGTTCAACCAGATGTATGTCTGGATGCGTACATTACGGTCAAACATAAATCTTTCAATGTTAAGTGCTCTTTGGAGTCTCCTTAACATTGTCCAACAATTGGGGTGTAGAAATTGATGCAACGTAGTAATTGAAATGGACCACAGACTTCATTAGCTTTATCAAACCTGTTTTCCTTTAGCACAAAATATACATGATTAATTTCAATTACTACGATGCATCAATTTCTACACCCCAATTGTTGGACAATGTTAAGGAGACTCCAAAGAGCACTTAACATTGAAAGATTTTTGGGAGAAGGAAGTGTTCTATACTTGATTTGAACTTAAATTATATTGCAGTTGATATTGACTTATGTGTTGTTTTGTCCTTTGTAGATATCGCAGTACCCTTTTGGTTTTCTTTTCTGTCCCACGCATTTTCTTTTCACTTGCACACACATATATACAGTAAAAATTACTGAAACGTATTTGTGCATTAAAGTTTCACCCATTAATGCATTAATGTTTCACCCATTAATGCACTAGAACGTTTCAACCATTTCCGTCAAATTTCCTATTAAATATGAAACGGAAACATTAATATATATATAATAAATTATATATATTAAATACCTTACTTAAAACACTTCGAGAAGAATACTCGTGGGTTCTTGTCCCTCGGGGACCAGATGTCATTAATAATACGGTCTCGACTTTACGAGTCCTACCATCAAGGACTGTAACCGTATGACTGTCTACACATTTAGTGGTCCATTCAGATTACACTGTATCCACTAATATACCGAAGTGATCACTTAATGTGTGGATGCGTACAAATATTATATAACATTAGTAACATTAATATATAACATACATAAGTCCACATATGTTTGATATGTAACTTAAGTCACACGTGTCGTGCACTACACGTATGAGCATATCAAATCCAACAATCTCCCACTTGGACTATGTATGTTTATGTTACTTATTTGAGCTCCTTTACTGAATGTCCAATAGTGTAATCAACTTAGTCCGGTCCACTCAGTCAATGCCAGTAAGAGAAACAAGCAAAACGTCGTCACACTTATGGGTGACGGGTCCCGAATCATGAATCATGATACCAACATTAGCTGAATGACATGGATGCTAGAATGGATGTGTAGTGTGAAAATTACATGCTATGTGATCATACATGCCAATTTCCAACTTGGTCCTACTTAATGAGATCAACAGAATTCAAAATGAAAGTCACGAATAATGTACAACTCTGAAAACTGCAGTATAACTGAAACTGTAATGTACATTATAATGAATGTCTGAAACCAATATTCTTTATCAAGTACTACAAAATGTAGTCAATAGGCTCCCACTAAAACTGAATATCTTTAGTTGTACCAATACCCATACGAGCCACATGCCCGTGAAACACCATAGGTATTACCCCTTTGGTCAAGGGATCGGCCACCATAAGATCTGTGCCTATATGCTCGATGCTAATCAGACCATTCTGAATTCTCTCTTTAACAGCCAGATACTTGATGTCTATGTGTTTCGACTTAGACGAACTCCGGTTGTTATTTGAATAAAGCACCGCAGAGTTATTGTCACAATAGATTTTCAGAGGTTTCTGAATAGTCTCAACAATACGCAGCCCTGTGACAAAATTGCGAAGCCATATCGCTTGACTGGAAGCATGGTAGAATGATACATACTCAGCTTCCATAATAGATGATGCAACTAGCGATTGCTTTGCACTTTTCCATGAGATAGCACCTCCTGCCAGCAAGAAAATGTAGCCGCTGGTGGACTTCATGCTATCTTGACATCCACCGAAATCAGAATCTGTATACCCAATGATCTCCAACTTTTCAGATTTCCGATACGTCAGCATGTAATGTTTTGTCCTTTGTAGATATCGCAGTACCCTTTTGGCTGCTATCCAGTGATCCATACCCGGATTACTGAGGTACCTGCCCAGCATTCCAGTGATGTATGCAATATCAGGTCGAGTACAAACCTGGGCATACATGATACTCCCTATTGCCGAAGCATATGGAATATCCTTCATTTCCGATCGTTCAAGTTCTGTTTTGGGGCATTGTCTTAGACTGAATTTGTCTCCTCTTGCCACCGGGGTATCAGATGGTCTGCAGTTTTCCATGCCAAATCGCTTGAGCACCTTATCGATATATGTTTGCTGTGAAAGACCCAAGATACCTTGAGAACGATCTCTGTATATCTTAAGTCCTAGCACATATGACGCTTCACCAAGATCTTTCATTTCAAAATGTTTAAATAAAAACTTCTTGGTGTCGCGTATCATATTAATATCGTTTGCTGCAAGCAGTATGTCATCAACATACAGAACCAAGAATGCAAACTTACTCCCACTTAACTTGTGGTATACACACTCGTCAACCTGATTTGCCTCGAAACCGAATGAGGTGATGACTTGTGCAAATTTAAAATACCATTGTTAAAACTGCTTTAGTCCATAAATGGATTTCTTAAGTCAACAAATCATTCTTTTATTTTTGATCTCCCACTTCAAAACGAGGTGGTTGAATTATGGTTTAGTTGATGTCAACATTTAGAAAAACAGTTTTAATATCCATTTGATGTAACTCAAGACGAGAGGATCGTCTTAGTGGTACATGTTTTTGAGATATTGATGGTTCCTTAACTGCATCAGTAGTTCCTCGTCCATCAGAAACAATTTCCATAGGTTCCTGCGGACCAGAACTACTAGGGATTAGATCGTTAGATGTGTGTATCCTTAGTAGAATCTCACCAATGATTGGTTCGATTCGTATATTTACACCATCAGAACGATTTTCATCTAATTCAGTGATCTGCTGATGCAAACCACCATTTCCCCCGGAACCGAGATATCCTTAAAAACTGTGCTGAATTTGTCTCAAATGTAGTTCTGCTAGTGGGATCATAAAATTTGTACCACCATGAAAAAAAAAACAAAGAACAAAGCAACACATAAGTCAATATCAACTGCAATATAACTTAAGTACAAATCAAGTATAGAACACTTCCATCTCCCAAAAGTCTTTCAATATTTAGTGCTCTTTGGAGTCACCTTAACATTGTCCAACAATTGGGATGTAGAAATTGATGCAGCGATACACAATACGTAAAATAGTCACCTTCCTTTGGGCCGATGAACTAGTCATGTATTTTTTTTTATCGCCGGACTCTTTCAATTACTACGATGTGATATATATGACTTCGACAACTACGTCTTCCTTTGGGCCGACTAATAGTTATGCGAAGCACATACACACCTGTCACAAACTTAACAATTGCATATGCGATGATATGATTGCCGCACTTTAAGGGGATCATATTAAAGCCATACATTTGCTAAGATGCGTATCCTTATTGTTCTATACATAATTGCAGTTTATCAACTAACATGAGGATTTATGTTTGACCGTAACATATGCATCCAGACATACGCATACTTGAAACCTTGTATTTTCTTCAAACTTTGAGACGCCACTAAAAATCTCAAAATCAAGAAAATAGTGCCTCATTGATAATTCTGAAGACCAATGAAGCATTATCAATCAAATACTGTTTGTGACATAACCGAATGATGAAACTTTATTATTCATCTATCTCAAGCAAATATATTTCATTGATAATGATGGTCAAAATGGTTCCTTTCGGTCAAACTATCTTGTTAGATTGATTAAACCGTGTAGTCAGACTGGTCAGTCAACTTTTGTTGTCTGACTAACCCAACTCGGTTGGTTGCACACTTGCGTGTGTGTATATATATTAAACATTTCCGTTACATATTTATTAAGAAATTTAAAAAAAATGTAACGGAAAGGTTATATTCATTTCAACGGAAAATTAATGAATGGATATTATAGCAAGTTGCAAACGGTTGAGTGCATTGATTTTCAAACGTTTCAGTAATGTTGCTGTATATATATATATATAGTTGTTGTAAGCGCATTTATTTATTTTGCTTTTGTGTTCTCTTAAGCGATCCTCGGGCAACGGATTTACTTTGTAAATTCCAACAAGTGGTATCAGAGCACTGAATTTGAAAAAAAAAAAAAAAACTTGCCAGGCAGCAAATTTGTCCACAGTGCATGTGTGTTTGCATTGTGCTTGACATATAAAATATGTACTTACTTTGATAACATATGTATATATCAGCACATGAAAATACGTTTACACTGTGTAAACAATACATCGTCGTGTTCTCATTAAGCGGGCTCTGATATGCGTGGCAACTGTGTCTAAACGATAAAAGGAAATTAAGTTGCGTCTGAAAGACGGTACAACACAAGTTTCATGCAAATCTAAATAAAAACCAGTTGTCAGCAATAGTCTGAAGTGCCCAATAGCTTCAACTTTTGCCCTGCCATTTCCTGAGTAGATATATTTCTCAGCTGGAGTTGGCTTTCGATGGCTCAGGCAACCCTGCAAAGACACAGATAAATGGGTTGTTGCACCCGTATCAATCCACCAAGTGTCTTTAGGTACTGAAACAAAATTAATCTCTGTACAAACCAAAGCAGAAGATGTACCTCTCTTAGCAAGCGAAAACCGGTACAGTCTTTCTTCACATTTTTCAGATTTCCGATACGTCAGCATGTAATGTTTTGTCCTTTGTAGATATCGCAGTACCCTTTTGGCTGCTATCCAGTGATCCATACCCGGATTACTGAGGTACCTGCCCAGCATTCCAGTGATGTATGCAATATCAGGTCGAGTACAAACCTGGGCATACATGATACTCCCTATTGCCGAAGCATATGGAATATCCTTCATTTCCGATCGTTCAAGTTCTGTTTTGGGGCATTGTCTTAGACTGAATTTGTCTCCTCTTGCCACCGGGGTATCAGATGGTCTGCAGTTTTCCATGCCAAATCACTTGAGCACCTTATCGATATATGTTTGCTGTGAAAGACCCAAGATACCTTGCGAACGATCTCTGTATATCTTAAGTCCTAGCACATATGACGCTTCACCAAGATCTTTCATTTCAAAATGTTTAAATAAAAACTTCTTGGTGTCGCGTATCATATTAATATCGTTTGCTGCAAGCAGTATGTCATCAACATACAGAACCAAAAATGCAAACTTACTCCCACTTAACTTGTGGTATACACACTCGTCAACCTGATTTGCCTCGAAACCGAATGAGGTGATGACTTGTGCAAATTTAAAATACCACTGTCGAGACGCCTGCTTGAGTCCATAAATGGATTTCTTAAGTCGACAAACCATGTTTTTAGGATCTCCCACTTCAAAACGAGGTGGTTGAACCATGTATATGGTTTCATCGATGTCACCGTTTAGAAAAGCGGTTTTAACATCCATTTGATGTAACTCAAGATCAAAATGCGCCACTAAAGCCATGATGATCCTGAAAGCATCTTTCGTCGATACCGGCGAAAAAGTTTCTGTATAGTCTATGCCTTCTTTCTGGGTGAATCCTTTTGCAACAAGCCTAGCCTTATATCGTTCCACATTACCCTTCGAATCACGTTTGGTTTTAAAGATCCATTTACAACCAATCGGTTTCGAACCTATGGGTAATGGCACGATGTCCCAAACATTGTTGTCATGCATAGACTTAATTTCTTCATTCATAGCTTCAATCCACTTTTCTGAATTTTGACAATGTATGGCCTGATGAATATTTATTGGATCATCTTCCATCATGCCTACATCAAATTCGTGTTCCTGAAGATACACCACATAATCATTTGATATGGGGTTTCTTCTTTCACGAGTGGATCGTCTTAGTGGTACATGTTCTTGAGGTACTGATGTTTCCTCAACTGCATCAGTAGCTCTTGCATGTTCTTGAGGTATTGATGGTTCCTCAACTGCATCAGTAGTTCCTGGTTCATTAGAAACTATGTCCACAGGTTCCTGTGGACCAGAACTACTAGGGAATAGATCGTTAGATGTGTGTGTCCTTAGTGGAATCTCATCATTGATTGGTTCGATTCGCATATTTACACCATCAGAACGATCTTCATCTAATTCAGTGATCTGCTGATGCAAACCGTTTCCCCCCGGAACCGAGATATCCTCAAAGAACTGTGATGAATTTGTCTCAAATGTAGTTCTTCTAGTGGGATCATAAAATTTGTACCACCATGAAAAAAAAAACAAAAAAAAAAACTTGCCAGGCAGCAAATTTGTCCACAGTGCATGTGTGTTTGCATTGTGCTTGACATATAAAATATGTACTTACTTTGATAACATATGTATATATCAGCACATGAAAATACGTTTACACTGTGTAAACAATACATCGTCGTGTTCTCATTAAGCGGGCTCTGATATGCGTGGCAACTGTGTCTAAACGATAAAAGGAAATTAAGTTGCGTCTGAAAGACGGTACAACACAAGTTTCATGCAAATCTAAATAAAAACCAGTTGTCAGCAATAGTCTGAAGTGCCCAATAGCTTCAACTTTTGCCCTGCCATTTCCTGAGTAGATATATTTCTCAGCTGGAGTTGGCTTTCGATGGCTCAGGCAACCCTGCAAAGACACAGATAAATGGGTTGTTGCACCCGTATCATGCAGAAGACTATTCCTGAGGCATTCAGGGGGTCTGTTTCAGAATCCACCACGGCTAAGGAATTTTTGGCTGAGCTTGAGCAAAGATTCATGAGGAATGAGAAAACCGAAATGGGTAATCTCTTAAAGAAATTTTGCTCAAACAAGTATCGTGGTGATGGTGGCATTCGTGAGTACATCATGGAGATGTCTCATATGGTTTCTAAGTTGAGAACCATGAAACTGGATATGTCGGATGACATGCTGGTGGTAATGGTCCTTAACTCCCTTCCTCCTAAGTTTAACCACTTCTTGGTAAGTTACAACTGCCAAAAGGAGAAGTGGTCAGTGAATGAGTTGATCGCTCACTGTGTTCAGGAAGAGGAAAGGCTTCAGAACAAAACCGTTGCAAGTGTGCACGTCACCACCACCAAGAACAAGAATGGTGGAAAGAAGCGTAAGGCTGTACAGACAGTTAAAGATCAAGGCATTCAGAAAGCGGATAAAAGGGCAAAACCGACTGCTGTCAAAGGGTCGGATAAGGGTCCTGCCTGTTTCTTCTGTAAAAAGAAGGGACATGTGAAGAAAGAATGTACCGGTTTTCGTTCTTGGCTTGCTAAGAAAGGTACATCTTTTGCTTTGGTTTGTTCAGAAATTAATCATGTTTCAGTACCTAAAGACACTTGGTGGATTGATACGGGTGCAACCACCCATTTATCTGTGTCTTTGCAGGGTTGCCTGAGCCATCGAAAGCCAACTCCAGCTGAGAAATATATCTACTCAAGAAATGGCAGGGCAAAAGTTGAAGCTATTGGGCACTTCAGACTATTGCTGACAACTGGTTTTTATTTAGATTTGCATGAAACTTGTGTTGTACCGTATTATTAATGACATCTGGTCCCCGAGGGACAAGAACCCACGAGTATTCTTCTCGAAGTATTTTAAGTAAGGTATTTAATATATATAATTTATTATATATATATTAATGTTTCCGTTTCATATTTAATAGGAAATTTGACGGAAATGGTTGAAACGTTCTAGTGCATTAATGGGTGAAACATTAATGCATTAATGGGTGAAACTTTAATGCACAAATACGTTTCAGTAATTTTTACTGTATATATGTGTGTGCAAGTGAAAAGAAAATGCGTGGGACAGAAAAGAAAACCAAAAGCTTTGCTGAGAGCTTTTAATACATTTGCTGAAGTCTTCTTTATTTTGCATACATTGGTGAAGTTTCTTTTCATTCCATAGCATTTTGCTGGCTACGCCTACATTTGCAAAGTCATAACATATATATATTTCATATATATAAAACACTTTTGAGAGGGTAACACACTACCTATTCTCTCCATCGGAATAGTAGTGGTAGTTGTTGATATTTCATTAGTGGATTCAACAACTGGTGGGTTCGTGAAATCCTTTGGAAGACACAGTTGTCATGCGTGTCAATACCTATAGCGTTTTTCAATGGAGCAAGGTACACTTCCGCATTTAACTTGTTGGGATTTACAAAGTAAATCCCAACAAGTGGTATCAGAGCTCTTGCATGTTCTTGAGGTATTGATGGTTCCTCAACTGCATCAGTAGTTCCTGGTTCATTAGAAACTATGTCCACAGGTTCCTGTGGACCAGAACTACTAGGGAATAGATCGTTAGATGTGTGTGTCCTTAGTGGAATCTCATCATTGATTGGTTCGATTCGCATATTTACACCATCAGAACGATCTTCATCTAATTCAGTGATCTGCTGATGCAAACCGTTTCCCCCCGGAACCGAGATATCCTCTAAAACTGTGCTGAATTTGTCTCAAATGTAGTTCTAACACGTATGGTGACTGTGTTAGAACTACATTTGAGACAAATTCAGCACAGTTTTAGAGGATATCTCGGTTCCGGGGGGAAACGGTTTGCATCAGCAGATCACTGAATTAGATGAAGATCGTTCTGATGGTGTAAATATGCGAATCGAACCAATCAATGATGAGATTCCACTAAGGACACACACATCTAACGATCTATTCCCTAGTAGTTCTGGTCCACAGGAACCTGTGGACATAGTTTCTAATGAACCAGGAACTACTGATGCAGTTGAGGAACCATCAATACCTCAAGAACATGCAAGAGCTCTGATACCACTTGTTGGGATTTACTTTGTAAATCCCAACAAGTTTGTAACCCCGTGACCTCTCGGCATAACCAACAAAATAGCAACTGATCGTTTTAGCTTCCAATTTTCTTTCGTTTGGCCTATAAGGCCTAGCTTCAGCAGGACAACCCCATATTCGGAAATGAAGTAGACTAGGCTTTCGTCCAGTCCATAACTCATATGGAGTTTTATCAGTTGCTTTAGTTGGTACACGATTGAGGATGTAGGCTGCAGTTTTAAGCGCTTCTTCCCAGAGAGATAACGGCAACGTAGTTTGACTGATCATACTACGAACCATTTCCATTAATGTGCGATTGCGCCGTTCAGCTACACCATTCATGGAAGGCGTGCCTGGCATGGTATACTGTGGTACAATTCCGCACTCCTCTAGGAATCTTGCAAAAGGCCCTGGACGTTGTTCACCTGAACCGTCATATCGACCATAGTATTCACCACCACGGTCTGATCTGACGGCCTTAATCTTTCCATTGAGTTGTAACTCAACTTCTGCTTTATAGGCTTTGAACATGTCCAAAGCTTGCGCTTTGTCTTTGATCAAGTACATGTAGCCATAACGTGAGTAATCGTCGATAAAGCTAATGAAGTATGTATGACCATTTCGGGTGGCTGTATGAAATGGGCCACAGATGTCTGTATGAATTAGCTGTAGTACACTCGACGTACGATTGGCTTCATATTTGCGGACTTTGGTTTGTTTTCCTTTAGCACAAAATATACATGATCCAAAATTCGTTGTGTCTAAAGGATCGAGAATTTCATTTCTGACTAGACGATCAATTCGATTTTTCGAAATGTGGCCTAAACGTCTATGCCATAACGTTCCTGAATTCTCGTGAGTTAATTTTTGCTTAACGTTTCGAGTACTTGTTTGCAAGGTTTCTTGAGTTGAAGCGACATTCATAGAATAAAGTCTATCTATTTCGGACAATTGACCGTTACCAACCAATTTAGACGCAAGAAACAATCTTTTCAGGTGTTAATAATATTCCGATGTTGAACGGTTCTAACTTTAAGGCTTGGAAAGATCAACTGGAGATCTTTTTGGGGTTAGCCGATCTGAACATTGCGCTTCAGTTGGACCGACCAGCAGTGCTACATGATGATAGCACTAGTGAGCATAAGGATACTATGGCTCGCTGGTTAAAGTCCAATCGTATATGTCTGAAGATCATGCAGAAGACCATTCCTGAGGCATTCAGGGGGTCTGTTTCAGAATCCACCACGGCTAAGGAATTTTTGGCTGAGCTTGAGCAAAGATTCATGAGGAATGAGAAAACCGAAATGGGTAATCTCTTAAAGAAATTTTGCTCAAACAAGTATCGTGGTGATGGTGGCATACGGGAGTACATCATGGAGATGTCTCATATGGTTTCTAAGTTGAGGAGCATGAAACTGGACGTGTCTGATGACATGCTGGTGGTAATGGTCCTTAACTCCCTTCCTCCTAAGTTTAACCATTTTTGGTTAGTTACAACTGCCAAAAGGAGAAGTGGTCAGTGAATGAGTTGATCGCTCACTGTGTTCAGGAAGAGGAACGGCTTCAGAACGAAACCGCTGCAAGTGTGCACGTCACCACCACCAAGAGAAAGAATGGTGGAAAGAAACGTAAGGCTGCATAGGCAGTTAAAGATCAAGGCATTCAGAAGGCGGATAAAAGGGCAAAACCGACTGCTGCCAAAAGGTCGGATACGGGCCCCGCCTGTTTCTTCTGTAAAAAGAAGGGACATGTGAAGAAAGACTGTACCGGTTTTCGTTCTTGGCTTGCTAAGAGAGGTACATCTTCTGCTTTGGTTTGTACAGAGATTAATTTTGTTTCAGTACCTAAAGACACTTGGTGGATTGATACGGGTGCAACAACCCATTTATCTGTGTCTTTGCAGGGTTGCCTGAGCCATCGAAAGCCAACTCCAGCTGAGAAATATATCTACTCAGGAAATGGCAGGGCAAAAGTTGAAGCTATTGGGCACTTCAGACTATTGCTGACAACTGGTTTTTATTTAGATTTGCATGAAACTTGTGTTGTACCGTCTTTCAGACGCAACTAGTTGGATCTACATGGTAGATCCATTACCCGAGGATCACTTAAGAGAACACAAAAGCAAAGTAAATAAATGCGGAAATGTACCTTGCTCCATTGATTGCGCTGTAGTAGTCCTAACACGTATGGTGACTGTGTCTTCCAAAGGATTTCACGAACCCACCAGTTGTTGAATCCACTAATGAAATATCAACAACTACCACTACTATTCCGATGGAGAGAATAGGTAGTGTGTTACCCTCTCAAAAGTGTTATATATATATGAAATATATATATGTTATGACTTTGCAAATGAAGGCGTAGCCAGCAAAATGCTATGGAATCAAAAGAAACTTCACCAATGTATGCAAAATAAAGAAGACTTCAGCAAATGTATTAAAAGCTCTCAGCAAAGCTTTTGGTTTTCTTTTCTGTCCCACGCATTTTCTTTTCACTTGCACACACATATATACAGTAAAAATTACTGAAACGTATTTGTGCATTAAAGTTTCACCCATTAATGCATTAATGTTTCACCCATTAATGCACTAGAACGTTTCAACCATTTCCGTCAAATTTCCTATTAAATATGAAACGGAAACATTAATATATATATAATAAATTATATATATTAAATACCTTACTTAAAACACTTCGAGAAGAATACTCGTGGGTTCTTGTCCCTCGGGGACCAGATGTCATTAATAACACGGTCTCGACTTTACGAGTCCTACCATCAAGGACTGTAACCGTATGACTGTCTACACATTTAGTGGTCCATTCAGATTACACTGTATCCACTAATATACCGAAGTGATCACTTAATGTGTGGATGCGTACAAATATTATATAACATTAGTAACATTAATATATAACATACATAAGTCCACATATGTTTGATATGTAACTTAAGTCACACGTGTCGTGCACTACACGTATGAGCATATCAAATCCAACAATCTCCCACTTGGACTATGTATGTTTATGTTACTTATTTGAGCTCCTTTACTGAATGTCCAATAGTGTAATCAACTTAGTCCGGTCCACTCAGTCAATGCCAGTAAGAGAAACAAGCAAAACGTCGTCACACTTATGGGTGACGGGTCCCGAATCATGAATCATGATACCAACATTAGCTGAATGACATGGATGCTAGAATGGATGTGTAGTGTGAAAATTACATGCTATGTGATCATACATGCCAATTTCCAACTTGGTCCTACTTAATGAGATCAACAGAATTCAAAATGAAAGTCACGAATAATGTACAACTCTGAAAACTGCAGTATAACTGAAACTGTAATGTACATTATAATGAATGTCTGAAACCAATATTCTTTATCAAGTACTACAAAATGTAGTCAATAGGCTCCCACTAAAACTGAATATCTTTAGTTGTACCAATACCCATACGACACGACACGTGTGACTTAAGTTATATATCAAATACATGTGGACTTATGTATGTTATATATTATATGTTACGTAATATTTGTACGTATCCACACATTAAGTGATCACTTCTGTATATTAGTTGATACAGTGTAATCTGAATGGACCACTAAACGTGTAGACAGTCATACGGTTACAGTCCTTGATGGTAGGACTCGTAAAGTCGAGACCGTATTATTAATGACATCTGGTCCCTGAGGGACAAGAACCCACAAGTATTCTTCTCGAAGTGTTTTAAGTAAGTTGTTTGATATATATTAAACATTTCCGTTACATATTTTATTACTTTATTTTATTTAAGTAATAAAATATTTTATATATATATAACTGTATATATAATGTGCAAAGCTCGGCAAAATGAAAAGAGACTACAGCAAAGGAACAAATACAAGGCAACAGCAACGTGCCTTTTCTTTCCTTTTGTTTTTCCACATTCTGCATGCTTCGCACATATATATTTATAGTTATATATATATAAAATATTTTATTACTTAAATAAAATAAATTAATAAAAATATGTAACGGAAATGTTTAATATATATCAAACAACTTACTTAAAACACTTCGAGAAGAATACTTGTGGGTTCTTGTCCCTCAGGGACCAGATGTCATTAATAATACGGTCTCGACTTTACGAGTCCTACCATCAAGGACTGTAACCGTATGACTGTCTACACGTTTAGTGGTCCATTCAGATTACACTGTATCAACTAATATACCGAAGTGATCACTTAATGTGTGGATACGTACAAATATTACGTAACATATAATATATAACATACATAAGTCCACATGTATTTGATATGTAACTTAAGTCACACGTGTCGTGCACTACACGTATGAGAATATCAACTATGGCTCGCTGGTTAAAGTCCAATCGTATATGTTTGAAGATCATGCAGAAGACCATTCCTGAGGCATTCAGGGGGTCTGTTTCAGAATCCACCACGGCTAAGGAATTTTTGGCTGAGCTTGAGCAAAGATTCATGAGGAATGAGAAAACCGAAATGGGTAATCTCTTAAAGAAATTTTGCTCAAACAAGTATCGTGGTGATGGTGGCATACGGGAGTACATCATGGAGATGTCTCATATGGTTTCTAAGTTGAGGAGCATGAAACTGGACGTGTCTGATGACATGCTGGTGGTAATGGTCCTTAACTCCCTTCCTCCTAAGTTTAACCATTTTTTGGTTAGTTACAACTGCCAAAAGGAGAAGTGGTCAGTGAATGAGTTGATCGCTCACTGTGTTCAGGAAGAGGAACGGCTTCAGAACGAAACCGCTGCAAGTGTGCACGTCACCACCACCAAGAGAAAGAATGGTGGAAAGAAACGTAAGGCTGCACAGGCAGTTAAAGATCAAGGCATTCAGAAGGCGGATAAAAGGGCAAAACCGACTGCTGCCAAAAGGTCGGATACGGGCCCCGCCTGTTTCTTCTGTAAAAAGAAGGGACATGTGAAGAAAGACTGTACCGGTTTTCGTTCTTGGCTTGCTAAGAGAGGTACATCTTCTGCTTTGGTTTGTACAGAGATTAATTTTGTTTCAGTACCTAAAGACACTTGGTGGATTGATACGGGTGCAACAACCCATTTATCTGTGTCTTTGCAGGGTTGCCTGAGCCATCGAAAGCCAACTCCAGCTGAGAAATATATCTACTCAGGAAATGGCAGGGCAAAAGTTGAAGCTATTGGGCACTTCAGACTATTGCTGACAACTGGTTTTTATTTAGATTTGCATGAAACTTGTGTTGTACCGTCTTTCAGACGCAACTTAATTTCCTTTTATCGTTTAGACAAAGATGGTTATTTTTGTGATATTGGGAATGGCACCTTCAGATTGTTTCTTGCGTCTAAATTGGTTGGTAACGGTCAATTGTCCGAAATAGATAGACTTTATTCTATGAATGTCGCTTCAACTCAAGAAACCTTGCAAACAAGTACTCGAAACGTTAAGCAAAAATTAACTCACGAGAATTCAGGAACGTTATGGCCGTTTCATATATTAAAAAAGGGAGACGTTTAGAAACTTGAAATTTCAATTCATTTACTTCGTTTCAAGTGCTGACGTTTAATATATTGAGACGAACGTTTAATATATATTTGTATGCAAGGGTGAAAGTGTGGGATAGAAAGAAGGAAAAATTTAGTTGCTTTGCAAGTTGATAAAATCTATTTGCAAAGTCAGAAGGCGTTTTTCCTTTTCGTTCCTTTTGCACAATTGCGAACAATATATAATAAATTATATATATTAAATACCTTAATTAAAACACTTCGAGAAGAATACTCGTGAGTTCTTGTCCCTCAGGGACCAGATGTCATTAATAATACGGTCTCGACTTTACGAGTCCTACCATCAAGGACTGTAACCGTATGACTGTCTACACATTTAGTGATCCATTCAGATTACACTGTGTATCCACTAATATACCAAAGTGATCACTAAATGTGTAGACAGTCATACTTTTGATATTTCAAGTGAGGCATGACAGAATACTTTTGATAGGAAACAGCTATGTAAGTGTGAAGTGTGGCCGCTTCTATGAGAATTTTATAAGGCCAAAGTTCTCTAACACACTTTCTGAAACCAAGCGGTTCATGACCAAAACAAACACAATCATGAGAACCAAAAAGGTGTTAAAAGAAATGTTGTATTAAACCTATTGTCTAGGTTCACATCAAAGGCCAGTTAGTTCAAGACATTAAGTTCACCAATTAGCCGAGTGGATCAGATAGTATTTCACTAAGAAAGGTTCAAGGCCAAAAGCTATGCATCATTTTCTTGTCTGACTTCTTGGTAGAGTCTGCATAAACACTTGCATTAATTTCCATTCATGTGAGGGATTTTTGGAGAAAATGAAAAGAAATTAAAATTGGGCCAAGTTGCAAACTATGATTAGCAACGTACTTTCAGCTAAGTTTATGATTAGTTTCACTAATGATAAGTGGAAAATAATAAGTCCTTAATTATCTACATGACGAGTAGATAATTGTAGGTTTTTGAATCACTCAATTCTGATACCGGATGAATGAGAAATTAATACTCAAAGTAAAAAAGGGAAAGTCAGCTCAACTCAGCACATACCTAGGCATAGGCTTAGGTAGCAAACTGAGCTGCGCACCTGATGGGCTCAGGTGATGGGCGCAGGTTGTGGACTGGGCTACAGATTGCAGGCTTGGTCCTGTAGCACCGGGTCGGATCTTATTAGTTGGGGTGAAGTTTGTTTCAGTTTAAACTCTCCAGGTTGTTAAGATAGGTTAAGGTTAAATTTTGAAAAGTTGTTGGAACTCTAACTGGCCGAGCTGACCTGAATTTGTTATGATCTGACGGCTCAGGTTGAACAGTTATTTGATCTGACGGCTGAGAGCAAACCTGGTGCGATAATCTAATCCAATGGTTCAGGCCAAGCTGGTATCTGATCCTACGGCTGAGATTGAACTGACTGTAACAAACTGACCTCAGAATTTCTCTATAAATAGTGGCCAAGGAGACCTCTGTGGTCATCAACATTCACTCAGAAATTCTTCTCCTTTCTTCTACAATCTCCTTCTGCATCTTCGCACATTCTCCCAAACACCTGATTTCTGTATACTGAGAAGTTCAGGACATCTTAACCGGTTCGTATAGTTCATATGCTGCAGTGCCACTCGTCTGAACTGACCTCCATTGTATCCTGAGAGACGATTGCTCTATCCGGTTAGCACAGTATACCGGAGCAATACGTCTTAAGGACAGAGTCCTAGACTCACCTCGGATCTCTGCTCAGTTGAGTCATGAAGGTTATTGCCGAATTGAGCTCTGTTTTGTGCTGAGCCCAGATGACCGTGGGATATCGTAGCACTGTTGTTGTACAGTGTTGTTGTGCTGAGCTCTGCTTTGTGCTGAGCTCTGATGTTGGCTGAGAACATTCATTGTTCTGCAGCATTGCCGTGCTGAGTTTTGCTCGATTGAAGCGGCTGAGAGCACAACTATTGGTTGTTGTGCTAAGGTGCCGAGGTCAGCAGCTGTCTGGACTTATCTGATTTGTCTGATCAGTGTGACTTCAGTTCAACTCGGCTGGAAGGCTGATAGCACAGAACCACTGTTCTGAAGTGCTATTCAGTTCAAGTCGGCAGGTCGGCTGACTATTCAGAACACAAACTCAGTTGCGCTATCTGAACTGTCTTGATTTGGCAGATCGATCCAGCCTACCTTGAGCTCGGCAGGTCGACCACTACTGTACAGAAGTCAATTTGACTTGAATTATTTCCAGCATATATGATATGACAGAGATGAAACGATCTGGTGTGGAGTAGGATGAGGGGGCGGTGACGGTGGTGGGAGGGTGGAGTGGTTGCTGTATGAAAATAGGTGAGGGTTGAGGGATTGAGGGAAGATTGAGAGTGGGTTGTGTGGAATTTAGGCCCCAAAGTTAATTCACTTTTTGAATTTTATTTTAATTAAAATGAGATGTGACACGTGTCTATGAAGCAATATACTACAATATTTTTAACCCAATTAGAGTGAGAGGAATATGGTGACAGGGTTTCTAAATGAAAAAAAAAATGTAATATTCATTTCATTTGAATAACCAAAAAACTAATGTAATATATAAGCTGCCCTCTTAGAAACTGGCGTTAACGTGTAAGAGTTTTAACTTTTATTTGTTTCTAACTATAGTATAATCGCTATAAAATAATTAATCTGTAAGTTATAGTGTTACCTCTTTTGTGCTGACTTACCGGCAATGCATCGGAAATAGCTGAAAAGCAGGTCCTTCTGCACCTAACCCCCACCAACCTTGCCCTAGGCCCACGCCTAATAATCACCAATCCCGTTTCTCCTTTCATACCTTAAACTCTAAAAATTATGAGCTCTTTTAGCCAACTCTCAAAGGTCTGGGCCCATAACCCGGCACACACCCCAAACACACACGCCCTGGCCGATCCCCGGGCCATGCAACTTTCATTGACATGCACTTTTAGCGAAGTGGATCAGAGAAGGCCAAAAAAATAGACCAAAAATGAGGCTACAAATCGTCTTCTGACACGTGTCACTTAAAAAAATAATCCCCAAGCTGCTTCATTTTCCTCTATGATTGTTGGCTTTCAGCGGAAAGTGAAATAATTGTTGGATTTGATATGCTCATACGTGTAGTGCACGACACGTGTGACTTAAGTTACATATCAAATACATGTAGACTTATGTATGTTATATATTATATGTTACTAATGTTACGTAATATTTGTACGTATCCACACATTAAGTGATCACTTCGGTATATTAGTGGATACAGTGTAATCTGAATGGACCACTAAACGTGTAGACAGACATACGGTTACAGTCCTTGATGGTAGAACTCGTAAAGTCGAGACCGTATTATTAATGACATCTGGTCCCTGAGGGACAAGAGCTCACGAGTATTCTTCTCGAAGTGTTTTAATTAAGATATTTAACATTTCCGTTACATATTTATTAAGGAATTAAAATATGTAACGGAAATATTCATTTCATTTAAATGGAAAATTGATAACGGAAATTTATGGTTTCGGTTACCGCCATTATTTTGAAGAAAAAAAACGGCAGCCATTAAAACCATTTATACGTTTCCATCCATTTCATTACTATATATATATGTTGCGAAGCAAAGTGCAGAGGGCAATTTTATAAAAAGGGAAACGTGAAGTGCTGAAGCTTTGTTTTAAAAACGAAGTGGAAGCTGATTGCCTTCCATTCATACATGGCTAAAGTTTCTTTTACATTGCTGAGTCTTGCGCATACATATATATAATTTATATATAAAACACTTTCGAGGGGAAAACACACTACATATTCTCTCCATCGGAATAGTAGTGGTAGTTGTTGATATTTTATTAGTGAATTCAACAACTGGTGGGTTCGTGCAATCCCTTGGAAGACACAGTTGTCACGCGTGTCAACCACTACAGCGTTAACCAATGGAGCAAGGTACACTTCCGCATTTATTTACTTTGCTTTTGTGTTCTCTTAAGCGATCCTAGGGCAATGGATTTACTATGTAAATTCCAACAATAATTAGTCTGCTATTGCTGCTGTCTGTGTGCACCTTTCACGGCATAGTACTAGAAAGAAGAAAGTATAATTTTGGCTTTGCCTTTCCCTTTTTGTGTATTCTCTTGATCCCATGCCAAGCAATTTAGTATCCAAAAAGTGATATAGAATAACAGAAATAGAAACAAATTCTTTTTTGTCCTTCAACCAAATAGGCTTTTGTTTGCTCGTTACGTTTGTTCGAGTATTTAGTGTAAGATGGTTTTATGTTGGTCACTAACCATTCTTGTCAAATGCAAGAAAGTCTCTTCCCAGCAAGTGCATAGCAAGTGAATAGTGTGAGAGCTTTTTAGCCTGTAAGCTTGCCTACAGTGCTGAGGACTCCTTATGCAGACTACTGTGTAAATGACCAAGCTGCTGTTAGCGGGCCGTTGGGTACCTGATTTACCTCCCTACACTACATTTGGGACTGTGTATGGCAGTGACCCTTACTGGTTGGGGTTCAGCCTTTTTTTTTCCAGTAACAATCTCATTCATTAAAAGTATTTGTTATTATTTCCGAAAAATGATCTATCACTTCTTTTAATAAAAGTTTAAATAAAATAAGCTTCTTCCAAAGTCATGACATATCATCAGTGGTAGTCTTAAAAAACTAAATACTTTATAGATTGCTCACAACAAAGGAGCCACAGAAATTAAAAACTATATAATTTAGATATTGACAATTAAAAATGGATTGCTGACAATGAAAGTGAAACAAAAAAATTTTATAAACTGAATCAATCTTCATTGAGACTAACAATTAATGATCTATCATTTCAACTGTTCATTAACCTTACCAAACTACTATGTGAATTGGCTTTTTAAAGGGTTAGGATTAGCACTACAAATCCGACATTTCTCCTTCCGTTGCTCCTCATTTATTACCCCGAGTCCCCGCCTAATAAAGAATTAAAAAGTCTTGCTATTATTTGGTGGTACTTCAAAAGGGAAAAAATCATAGTTTTATTAATAAAATCTAATTTTTATGCATGACACTTCTATTAAAACTGACGGTTTTGACAGAACCGTTATATGTCTTTCTGAATTTTGTCACTTAACCGCTAAACGCACGACGATTTTGTTAAAACCGTTAACCGCCTTGTGTTTGGCGGTTTTCATAGAACCGCCATGTGTCGCCAATGTTTTCAATAAAACCAACTCAATTTCTCAAACATATTACAAACACATCATATTGTTATAAGTAGAATTCATGTATTCATAGTTCCTTCTCCCTTTTGCGCCTTTTGGTGACACAGAAAGCCATTATTGTCCTTATTCTCTGGTCAGATAGTGAAACAAAAGAACGCATTGCACTCATAGTTTGATACCTCTTTGCTCGTTTATACTCCATTTGAACCTAAAAAACTCGAAAAAGAGCGACAAGTTCTCGAACAAACAGCGGGAGAAGCAGAATGAGCCGTTACATTGATAAAAGGCATTCCTATGATCACATTTGGCAACACAGATTTCCTATCGGTCTTGACCTTCTCATTTCATGTCTGCTTTTTGTGAAAAAATACCAATTGAAGTGGATATATTTTTGTCATTTTTTCATCAATACTGGCCTAGTCAAGGCTCGTCCTTGCCTAATCCCGATGGACAAACCTGAACTATGTTTGGTTCTGAGGGCGAAGTAGCAAACCTTCCAAAGGGTGATTGAAGATATTTCTTGATTCTATTGATCTCCAGAAAATATTACATTCGGGAAGAAGAGGTATTACCGACTACTGATTTAGATAAGGCAAATAGCTTATACAATCGCTTTTAGTTGTTTACTTGTGACGAACATCTTTCTCTATGTTAGAATGTTGGAGACAATCAATCCTGTACCAAGACGCAGTCGTACACTGTGTGCAAATGAAACAACAAAATAAATCAAACCCGGGGCGAGTCAAGGACTCTGTCCTTAAGACGTATTGCTCCGGTATACTGTGCCCAACCGGTATGAGCAATCGTCTCCCAGGATACAACGGGTACCTGTTCAGTTGAGCGGCACTGCTGAACTTGAACTCCTTCGAACGCTTAGAGTGTCCTGACTTCTCCCGGACAGTATGCAAGACTCACGTGCTTATGAATGCAAAATGCTTTGAGAATGCTACGAGCTTAAGGTGTGTTAATGAAAGAGCCATTAGCCCTCTTTATATAGGGGAGCAGGAGGTACCGTAACCGTTGGATCAAAACCGAAGTTTGATTTAAGCCGTCGGATTAAAACCTCCTATCCAGATTAGGATGGTTTAATCTCAGCCATTAGATTGAAGATAGATTATCAGGTTTAAACCTGGAACGTTGGATGGAAACCATATTCGGTTAAGCGGTTAAGACAGTTTAAATCTCGGCCGTTAGATTAAAGCTATCTTCCCTGCCACCGTTAGATCACAACAGATTGATCTTATTTTAAACCGGAGGATAGTGTTAGTTTCAAGTTTGAAACCTAACCGCACAATCAAAATGATTCTGCCCGCTGTCAGACTTCGATCGATCACATCGATCGATCGAAGTGACATCGATCGATCGATGTGATCGACTGATGTCTGACTGAGCACTTCATTCGATCAACTTGATCGATCTAAGTGACATCGATCGATCGAAGTGATCGATCGATGTCCTCTGATTGACTTAGATCGATCTACCAAGAGATCGAAGTCCTCTGATCCACTTCGATCGATGACATCGATCGATCGAAGTGACATCGATCGATCGATGTCATCGATCGATGTCCGTCAGATGCCTTTTACGCCACATGGACCTCTCCAACGTGGCATTCCTCCACACGGGTGACACATCACCCATTAACAACATTTCCATCTACTTTGAGCATTAATTTCACATTCACACAATACATAATTGAGTGAGATCACATCCTAACATTAACTATTCGTTAAGGATTCATTAAGCTCATAGTACGTTGCACAAATCTTGCAACATTCATAACGGGCCAAAGCCCAATCTTCAATATCCAACGATGGGCCAAGCCCAACCTTAATTCTCCAACAATCCCCCACATGAATGTAAATTAATGCAGACGCAAATGCAGACTCTGAGGAGAAGTCAGACAAGAAAATATTGCATCAGAAGAGGTAGCTTCTGGCTTTGAACCTTTCTTAGTGATGTACCATCGGATCCACTCGGCTAAATAGTGACCTGATGTCTTGAACTATTCAGCCTTTGTTGTGAACCAAGACAATGGTACTCACACAATATTTCCTTTAACACCCTTTTGGTTCTCATGGTTGTGTTCGTTTTGGCCATGAACAACCTGGTTTCAGAAAGTGTTTTAGAGAAATCTTGCCACCCAGACTTTCTCATAGAAGCGGCCCCCACTTCACACCTACATAGGTGATTCCTATCAAGAGTATTCTGCCATACTCCACTTGACGTATCAAGATATAGGATATCATTAAAAGCCTTAGCTTACCCTAAAATCTCTGCAGACAGCACTTTACCAGCCGGAATGAGTAAGTGCTCACTGAACCTTCATAACTTAGTTGTCCCATTGAACCAAGATTCTGGGATCTTCAGTCAACAAGGTTGGGTTACCATTACAAAGATTCATGCATTATGGGCTTCAATCCCATTCCGTTTGTCAATCTTGACATCTGATCTCTAGGCAAGCCTTTTGTAAGCGGATCCGCAAGATTCTCCATTGATTTTATATAATCTATGGAAATCACGCCATTAGAGATCAACTGTTTAATGGTATTATGTCTTCGACGTATGTGTCTTGACTTACCATTATAGATGCTACTTTGAGCACGTCCTATAGCTGACTGACTATCACAGTGTATGCTAATAGGAGCGATCGGCTTAGGCCAGCACGGAATATCTTCCAAGAAATTCCGAAGCCACTCAGCCTCTTCCCCAGCTTTGTCCAACGCTATGAACTCAGCTTCCATAGTGGACCTAGCTATACATGTTTGTTTCGTGGATTTCCACGACACAGCAGCACCACCAACAGTGAACACGTATCCACTGGTGGATTTCGAGTCCTTACTATCTGATATCCAATTTGCATCGCAGTATCCTTCCAACACCGCTGGATATCTCGTGTAATGTAATCCAAGATTCATTGTGTATTTCAGATACCTCATCACTCTGTTAAGAGCTTTCCAATGAACATCACTTGGATTACTCGTAAATCTACTCAACTTGTTTACTGAACAAGCTAAGTCTGGTCTTGTACAATTCGTTATGTACATCAGACTCCCGATTACCTGAGAATATTTTAGCTGGGCAACAGGTTCGCCTCGATTCTTTCTTAAGTGTATACTTAAGTCGAGCGGGGTCTTTACCGGTTTCACATCATCCATATTGAACCGTTTTAGGACAGACTCAATATAGTGTGTTTGTGACAGTACGAGTCCCTCAGTCATCCTAGAAATCTTAATTCCTAGAATAACATTGGCAACTCCCATATCCTTCATATCGAAGTTTCTCGTCAACATCTTCTTTGTGTTCAAGATTATGTCCCGAGTACTTCCCATGATTAGCATGTCATCTACATAAAGACACACTATCACATATGCGCTCTGTGTGCTCTTAATGTAGACACACTTGTCACACTCATTGATCTTGAAACCATTAGCTAACATGGCTTGATCAAATTTCAAGTGCCACTGCTTAGGCGCTTGTTTAAGTCCGTACAAGGACTTAACGAGTCTACAAACCTTAGACTCTTGTCCTGGAACCACAAACCCCTCGGGTTGTTCCATATAGATTTCTTCATCCAACTCACCATTCAGAAACGCAGTCTTTACATCCATCTGATGGATTTCCAAGTTATAGACTGCAGCAATCGCAACTAGCATCCTTATAGAAGTGATCCTAGTCACCGGTGAGTAGGTGTCAAAAAAGTCAAAGCCTTCCTTCTGTCGATAGCCTTTAGCTACCAACCTGGCTTTATACTTTTCAATAGACCCATCCTCTTTCAGTTTCTTCTTGAAAACCCACTTACAATCAAGTGGTTTACTTCCAGGTGGAAGGTCAACCAACTCCCAAGTGTGGTTCTGAAGAATCGAGTCTATTTCACTGTCAACTGCTTCTTTCCAGAATGGTGCTTCTGGAGTTGACATAGCCTCGGAAAAGTTCCTTGGCTCATTTTCTACCATATAGGTTAGAAAATCCGGTCCAAACGAAGTTGGCATTTTGGCACGCTTGCTTTGACGAAGTTCCTCATCTCCTTGAGGAGTCGCCTCACGCAATCGCTTACCAAATCTTGTTTCTTCTTGAATTTTGTCTTTCCTCGGAAAGACATCTTCAAAGAACACTGCATTCCTTGACTCCATGACAACGTTTTCATGTATGTCAGGAATATCCGACTTGTGCACCAAGAAACGATATGCACTACTGTTAGTTGCATAACCAATGAATATGCAATCAACTGTTTTAGGCCCAATTTTAACCTGTCTTGGTTTAGGTACAGCAACCTTTGCCAGACACCCCCACACTTTCAAATATTTGTAACTAGGCTTGTAGCCTTTCCAAAGCTCGAATGGGGTTTCATCCATCTTTTTAGATGGAATTCTATTTAAAATGACGTTGGCTGAGAGGATTGCTTCCCCCCACAAGTTCTGAGGTAAACCCGAACTTATCAACATAGCATTCATCATCTCTTTAAGAGTACGGTTTTTGCGTTCAGCAATACCATTCGATTGAGGTGAATATGGTGCAGTCGTTTGATGAATAATGCCATGTTCTGAACAGAATTCATTAAACGGTGTATCATATTCGCCACCTCTATCACTTCGAATTGTTTTAATTCGTTTGCTAAGTTGATTCTCAACTTCATTTTTATAATCCTTGAAAGCATCAAGGGCCTCGTCTTTGCTACTTAGCAAATATACATAACAGTATCGTGTGCAATCGTCGATAAAAGTTACGAAATACTTTTTACCACCTCTTGTTTGCACAAACTTTAAGTCACACAAATCTGTGTGAATTAAATCCAACGATTCAGTGTTTCGTTCTATTGAAGGAAATGGCGCCTTTGCCATCTTCGCTTCAACACATATTTGACATTTTCCTTTGTTATTAAAGTCCAGTTTGGGCAATAAGTCAAGATTACTCATACGTTGTATTGACTTGTAATTAACATGTCCCAAACGAAAATGCCATAAACAAGAAGATTCAAGCATGTAAGCAGAAGAGGAAGCAATTTTATTAGCCTCTGCGGGCAAATCTCTTTTGGGTACAATAGTGATGACATTCAATTTAAACATCCTATTTGACAAGTACCCTTTCCCCAAATACATGCCATTTTTCGAAAGAATAACTTTATTGGACTCTAACACTAGTCTAAAACCATGCATGACTAGAAGAGATCCAGATACTAAATTCTTCCGAATATCAGGGACGTGTAGCACATTCTGCAGAGTCAGATGCTTCCCTGATGTGAGCTTCAGAACAACTTTGCCCTCGCCTTCAATCTTCGAGGAGGCCGAGTTTCCCATGAAAAGTTGTTTATTGTTCCCGGGCTGATACTCCGTGAACATCTCTCTGCTGGAGCAAACATGTCTAGTGGCGCCAGTATCAAGCCACCACTCGCGTACGTTCCCCACAGCATTACACTCTGAGACCACCGCACAGAGATTCAGGTCATCCATTGCGTCGACCAGATTTGCTTTCGCTTTATTCTGATTTTGATTCTTTTTGGGCTTCCTGCACTCACTGCTTCGATGCCCTGGTTTACCACAGTTATAACACTTACCTGTGAACTTCTTTGCAATTTCCTTGCCCTTGGAGTTCACACTCAAAGTGTTATGCTTCTTCTTGTTCTTTGCCTCAGCAACATGAGCTTTGGCTTGACCAGAAGACATGGATGGCTTTCTTTCGGAGCGACGGTTGTCCTCCTCAATCCGAAGACGGACTATCAAATCCTCCATCTTCATCTCCTTCCGCTTGTGTTTGAGATAGCTCTTGAATTCCCTCCACGAAGGAGGCAGCTTCTCAATCACAGCCGCAACTAGGAAAGATTCACTGAGCGTCATGCCCTCCTCTTCCATTTCAGAAACCAACATCTGTATTTCTTCCACCTGCGAAATTACAGTTTTGGAATCTAACATTTTATAGTCAAGAAATTTCCCAACTATCAACTTTTTAGTACCCGCATCTTCTGTGCGGTACTTTTTGTCCAAAGCCAACCATAATGCTTTTGCAGTTTTAAAAGTACAAATATGCCATAGAGAGAATTATCTAGGCATCCAAGAATCAAATTTAAACAACAGAAGTTTGTGTATGCCCAGGCCTCAGCACCCAAGGCATTCTGCATATTCTGCTGTTGATCCTCCACAGGCTCAACCACAGGTGGATCCTCGCTGAGCATTCTGGCCAACCCCAACGCAGTGAGGTAAAACAACATCTTTTGCTGCCACCTTTTGAAGAAGCTTCCAGCAAACTTCTCTGGCTTCTCCACCTGAGCAGCAGTGGCAGCCGGATTCATTTGAGGCCTTCCAGTAGGTGCCAACGGAACCGCATTAATCTGTGGTCCGGCAGCAACATTGTTTGCCCCTTCTGGTGCGGACACGGAGTGAGCACCATTGAAGCCGTGAACAGAGTTTGAGCTCTCGTTCTCCATTCCTGTTCAGTTTGATCAAACGTAGAGATCAGAACTATCACAGGTTCAAGAATGAGTAGAAAGAGACTGCAAAACAGTACAAAACTTCTTTTGCGTGGGGAAAAAAAAACGGTACAGAAATTAATTGAATTGAAATACGTCTTAAGATTGTTGGAGACAATCAATCCTGTACCAAGACGCAGTCGTACACTGTGTGCAAATGAAACAACAAAATAAATCAAACCCGGGGCGAGTCAAGGACTCTGTCCTTAAGACGTATTGCTCCGGTATACTGTGCCCAACCGGTATGAGCAATCGTCTCCCAGGATACAACGGGTACCTGTTCAGTTGAGCGGCACTGCTGAACTTGAACTCCTTCGAACGCTTAGAGTGTCCTGACTTCTCCCGGACAGTATGCAAGACTCACGTGCTTATGAATGCAAAATGCTTTGAGAATGCTAAGAGCTTAAGGTGTGTTAATGAAAGAGCCATTAGCCCTCTTTATATAGGGGAGCAGGAGGTACCGTAACCGTTGGATCAAAACCGAAGTTTGATTTAAGCCGTCGGATTAAAACCTCCTATCCAGATTAGGATGGTTTAATCTCAGCCATTAGATTGAAGATAGATTATCAGGTTTAAACCTGGAACGTTGGATGGAAACCATATTCGGTTAAGCGGTTAAGACAGTTTAAATCTCGGCCATTAGATTAAAGCTATCTTCCCTGCCACCGTTAGATCACAACAGATTGATCTTATTTTAAACCGGAGGATAGTGTTAGTTTCAAGTTTGAAACCTAACCGCACAATCAAAATGATTCTGCCCGCTGTCAGACTTCGATCGATCACATCGATCGATCGAAGTGACATCGATCGATCGATGTGATCGACTGATGTCTGACTGAGCACTTCATTCGATCAACTTGATCGATCTAAGTGACATCGATCGATCGAAGTGATCGATCGATGTCCTCTGATTGACTTAGATCGATCTACCAAGAGATCGAAGTCCTCTGATCCACTTCGATCGATGACATCGATCGATCGAAGTGACATCGATCGATCGATGTCATCGATCGATGTCCGTCAGATGCCTTTTACGCCACATGGACCTCTCCAACGTGGCATTCCTCCACACGGGTGACACATCACCCATTAACAACATTTCCATCTACTTTGAGCATTAATTTCACATTCACACAATACATAATTGAGTGAGATCACATCCTAACATTAACTATTCGTTAAGGATTCATTAAGCTCATAGTACGTTGCACAAATCTTGCAACATTCATAACGGGCCAAAGCCCAATCTTCAATATCCAACGATGGGCCAAGCCCAACCTTAATTCTCCAACATAGAATTCTCATATTAGGCTAATTTTCATACCTTCATGTAATTTTAAAGCGGCTATAAGCGAGTTCCATACCTCCACATTCGATGACATTTTTTTTGCAGCCTATCCAATTTAAACCAAAATGTCATCTCCACCATCCTCAATTGTTCATGTATTGTGGTATTACGGAAGTAAAGTTTTGCAAGCAAAACACAATATAGTTGGTTATGATATGAATCCAACCAAAACAATGACGTTTTTACGTACAATGTCATACACAGATTTTCTCCAAAAAGTCAAAATAAGGCTCGAATTTGATGTAGACATGGCCATGATTGGTCTGGTTTGTTGTTGCCCTTCATCGGCATCTGCTGCTGGATGCATTTATAGTGCTGCTCGTACTTTTGATAACGAAGATCTCGATTCTGCATTGGAAATCCAGATGTGTTGTTTAAATATTATGACTGTGGAGATTTATGTGAGTGTTCGGTGATGTCCCTGTAATAAAACCATCAAACATGGGTAGTAACATAGGCTATCATATTTATATTATTAGTTAATAGTTTTGTTTCTAGATATTTTGTGAAAATATGTGTTTCGCAGTTTTAACAAAACCGCGTTGCTCTTGGAGGTTTTGTAAAAACTGCAAGCATAGGGCGGTTTTAAAAGAACCCGTGCCTTTGGTAGTTTTAACCGATGGCTCAAGTGTTGAAATTCAGAAGGGCATATGAAGGTTCTGTCAAAACCGACATATGTTTTATTTGGTGGTTAGGTTTACTTTAAAACTTGTGGTAAAAGTAAGTTTTCTAAAACAAAACTACTGTATCTTTTGTTACCCCTGCATTTGCATGTTTCCTAAGTGCATTGCCAATATACTCTATAAAAACTTCATCCACGTCTATGAAAAAAAAATGAAAGTACATTCATTTAACCACAAATTTTATTTTTACTTTATTTTGTGTTTACATATGCAAAAACGACATTCTAGTGCTAGCGGTTATTTTGGAAGAAACTACCCCTCTCCCGATCCTAAATTAAGATTCTCTTTTGAAATAACAACATTTTTGAAAGAACATCATTCACTTGGTTGTTTGATCCTTAAAGCTATAAAATCTTATTTTTTACACTTTGTTCAATTATTATTTAACATTCATTTAAGATGTTATTTGCTTTTAATATTCATAAGGAAAATTGTGAAGGATCATACAATCTTTCAAGAATAAAAAGTAGACATTTTCTTTGATATCTCAAAAAAAAGAAAAAATACTCTTCGGATCCGTTCTATGAAAGTTAGACACAAACTGTTTGGTTACGCCTCCAAAAGTAGCCTATTGCACCAATACTTTCAAGTGAGTGTAGAATTTTTTTTTTGGAGGGGGGGGGGGGGTGTTGGGGAAACGTTACGCGGAAGCAGTGAAGAACAACCACAACGACAATTGCAAGAACGCACAAAAGTAATGAATAATTAATAAAGAAAAGATTAAAAACAAAGGACACGAGATTTAACGTGGGAAAACCCTCAAGGGGAAGAAAAACCCACGGCGGTGAAAACCAAGAAATTCACTATCACTAACTCAATTCTCGGTTACAATTCATTGAGCCTAGACCGGGGATTTATAGCAAGGGGATCGGCTACAATTAAAAGATATGCCTTATACATCAAATCATACCATGAATAAGATTTAAATAGATATTCCTTATAGAAAGATATGCATGGAGATTTCTATCCAGAACAGGATTTAATATTAATAAAATCTCCAATCAAGAGATATCCATTCCCATGATTTTCTGATATATGGCCGAGCTGCAGCTCTGCTCGGCCATCTGTCCAGCTCGGCACTTCTGTTTCTGGCATCAGCTCTCAACTCTAAGTCCTCGAGCTCGACCTCTTGAGTTCGGCCTCTTCAGCTCGGCTGACTTCAGTTCCACTAATCCCAACAAAATCTCCCACTTGGAACTGACTTAGACGCATCATGAATTTCTTCTTCTTCAGGCTGCCGCCTCTTCAGCACCTTCATCAAGTAACAAGATCAAGAGAAGCCTTGCAGAACTCAAGCTTCTCTTTCGGAACAACCTTCGTCATCATGTCTACTGGATTCTGGCTTGTATGAATTTTCTCCAAGTCAAACTGTTTTGCCTCAAGCATATCTCTTATGTAATGATAGCTGATGTCAATATGCTTCGTCCTTGCATGATAAGCAGAGTTTCTAGCCAGGTGTATCGCACTCTGACTATCACTGAATAACTTGTAGCTGACCTGAGGGTGCTTCAGCTCATTCAGCAAACTCTTCAGCCATATCAGTTCCTTGGTAGATTCAACTGCTGCCACATACTCAGCTTCAGTCGTTGACAATGCCACAATCTTTTGCAACCTTGATACCCAAGTGATTGCAGCACTGCCCAGCTTGAAAACATACCATGTAGTACTCTTGCGTTCATCAACGTCTCCAGACATATCAGAGTCTACCAAGCCGAGTAGATTCAGATCATCGTTACCGAATTGCAGTGTCAAGTCTTGCGTTCCCACTAAGTACCTTAGTATCCACTTCACTGCAGCCCAATGATCTAGACCAGGATTTGACATGAATCTGCTCACAACTCCCACTGCATGGGCTATGTCTGGTCTGGTGCACACCATAGCATACATCAAGCTCCCTACCGACGAGGCATAGGGGACTTTCTTCATTCGTTCAAGTTCATCCTTTGTCTTAAGACATTGTTTCTTTGACAAATTCTTGAACTGTCCCGCTAGAGGCATAGACAACGGTTTTGCATGCTCCATATCAAATCTCTTCAGTACTTTGGAGATATAATCTCTTTGGTTCAGTCTCAGCACTTGATTCGTCATGTCCCTCTCAATGCCGAGCCCCAGTATCTTCTTTGCCGGGCCGAGATCCTTCGTAGAGAATTTCTGAGCCAATTGTTCCTTTAGCTTCTTGATTTCATCAGCGCTCCCTCCTGCTATTAAGATGTCGTAAGAGGATAATGTAAGAACCTTCAAATCTTTTGAAGTAACAACAGTGATCCCCATGGCAGCGCTTGTAACCGACCTCTACCATAAAGTTGTCAAACTTTTTATACCACTGCCTCGGAGCTTGCTTCAGTCCGTACAAGCTCTTTTGTAACTTGTATATCAGGTCTTCTTTACTAGGTATCTCATAGCCCTCTGGCTGCATCATGTAGATATCTTCTTCTAGATCTCTGTGAAGAAAGGCAGTTTTCATATCAAGCTGTTCTAAGTGCAGATTTTCTGCAGCTGTAATGCTCAGAATTGTTCTGATAGCAGACATCTTGACCATAGGTGAAAAGATCTCGGTGAAGTCAACCTTAGCTTTCTGTTGGAACCCTTTCACAACAAGCCTTTCCTTGTACCTCTGAGTGCTATCAGCTTCTTGCTTCAACCTATACACCCATTTGTTCTGTATAGCCTTTTTCCCTGGTGGCATCTTTACGAGATCCCAGGTTAGATTGCTCTGCAGAGAGTTCATCTCATCTTCCATGACTGACCTCCAGTCTTCACTTTTGTCAGAACTCATTGCTTCTTCATAGAAGCTCGGCTCATCAGAATCAGTAAGAAGCAAGTAGTAAAATGAAGGTGAGAACCTGGAAGGTGCAGTAATGGTTCTCCTCTCTCTCCAAACAGCAATGGATGGTGTGACCTTCTCTTCATGAGTTTCATGTTCCGAGGTCGGCACCTCGGTAGTCTGGTCAACAGGTCTGCTCGGCTCGGCATGACCTCTGTCACTTTGCTCAAAGTACTTAGGCTCCTCAGACTGCTTCTCTTTCTTTACTCTGTCCTTGTAAAGCATGTTTTCGTTGAAAACTACGTCTTTACTCCTGATCACTTTCTTCCCTACATGATCCCACAGTCTATATCCAAAACTATCACCTCCATAGCCAATCAGAGAACATACCTTGGACTTCGAGTCAAGTTTTGACCTTTCATCCGGCTTCAGCAGTGCATAAGCAGTGCAACCAAATATTCTGACATGGGCAAGAGAGATCTTCTTGCCAGTCCACTCTTCTTCAGGAAGTTTGCAGTCAATGACAGTAGATGGTCTTCGGTTAATCAGATAGACAGTGGTGTTCACCGCCTCGGCCCAGAAAGACTTCGGCAGGTCGGCATGTAGCCTCATACTCCTTGGCCTTTCACAGATCGTTCTGTTCATCCTTTCAGCGACACCATTGTGTTAAGGTGCTTTGGACACCGTCTTTTCTCTCCTGATTCCGTTCTCAGCACAGTAGTCCTCAAACTCTTTGCTGCAGTACTCTCCACCGTTGTCCGACCTCAAGCACTTCAGCTTCAGCCCTGTTTCATTCTCAACAAGACTTCTCCACTTTTTGAAGATATTAAATACGTCAGACTTGTGTTTCAGTACATTCCTGAATCATGAACAGTGTGATGCCATCAATTGCTCAAAGAGTGATGTGGTATGATAGTGCGCAGGAGGTCTGGAATGACTTAAAACGCAGGTATGGGACTGGAAATGTGTTTAGGTTGTCTGATCTTCTTGAGAATTTTTATTCTATCAAACAAGAGAGTGACTCTGTTAATGACTACTTCACTAAGGTGAAGGTTTTATAGGAAGAAATGATGGTTCTAAGACCTATTCACATGTGCACTTATCGTGGTTGTAGGTGTAATGTTGGTGTAAAATTGCGTGAGTTTGTAGAAACGGACTATGTTGTCAAGTTCTTGAAAGGATTGAACGAAGAATTTGAGCCGGTTAAGTCTCAAGTATTTGTCATGACATCATTACCTAAAACTGATGAAGTTTTTGCTATGGCCTTGAAATATGAGAGGAAGTTGACTGGATTGAACACACAGAATTCATTTAGTAATAGTCCTACGGCACTTATGGCTGAAGAGTGTGATGGAGGTAGCATGGTGGCTGCGGTGAACTCTCATGTTGGTAGAGGAGCAAATAGTGGTTATAGAAGGGGAAATAGAAGGTTATTCCCTGATGGAAGCAGAAGGCCACAGTGCACTCACTGTGGCATGGCTGGACATGTTGAGCAAAGATGTTACCGCAAACATGGTTTTCCTCCAGGATTCAGGTCAAAAAATCAGGTGAATATGACAGAAGCAGTTAGTGCTGAAAGTCAGCCAGTGCAGATGGAGCAAGGAAACAAGGTGTGCCAAGCCCCTTTGCTCACCCCAGAACAGAAGCAAAAGTTATTGGCCTTGCTAGCAGTACATGATGAATGTAAAAATGCTCCTGCTCATGGTCAAATTGCTGGAAGTCAGGGAGCTGTTATGTCTGCTCTTTCAGGTAACGATCAAGGTAAGTTTCATTCTGATAATTTGAACATTTGGATTATAGATTCAGGTGCTACTGATCATATAGCATGTGACCTCAGACTTTTCCATTCTTTCAAATCTGTTGATCATAGTTCTATCAAACTCCCAAACAATCTTTCAGTGTCTGCCATACACATTGGAACAGTCATCATTAATCCATATCTGGTTGTTCACAATGTACTTTTTGTTCCCACTTTTGCTTATAATCTCTTGTCTCTCACCAAGTTGCTTTCTGTGCCTTCCATACTCATTCAAGTCCTGGGTAAATCTTGTATAATTCAGGAACGTGTGTCCCCGAGGATGATTAGTTTAGCTGATCAACATAAAGGCTTGTTCTATCTCCATGGATCTCCCAAACAAGCTGGTTTTTATTCCTTCATCAGTCAGCTATATGTCAGCCAATATCCAACCTTCACCTCCTTCCATGTTTTGGCATTATAGACTAGGACATTCATCTCAATCCAGAATAAAAGAAATACAAAAGCTAGATATTTAAGTTTGTGATCATAGTACTACTCATGTTTGTACAGTATGCCCTTTGCAAAGATGAAGAAAAGTGTTTTTCCAATTTCTGAGTCTGTTTCTGAATGTGCCTTTGATCTTATACACATTGATATTTGGGGTCCATATAAACATCCCACTGTACATAACCAGCGTTATTTCTTAACCATTGTTGATGATCATACAAGGTATACTTGGATATACATGCTGAAACAAAAATCAGAAGCCAGAAAGCTTATTAAGAGCTTCTGGCAATTTGTCACAACTCAGTTTTCCAAAGGTATTGAGTGTATAAGAACAGACAATGGTCAGGAGTTTAAGATGGACCAATTCTTTATGAATAAGGGAATAATTAATCATACAACCTGTGTCTACACTCCACAACAAAATGAAGTTGTAGAAAGAAAGCATCAGCATATACTTAATATAGCCCGGGCACTCAAGTTTCAAGCTAATCTGCCCATAGAGTACTGGGGATTCTGCATCCAATATGCAATTCATCTCATGAATCTTTTGCTAACCCCTGTTATCAAACAGCAAACACCTTATCAACTTTTGTTTGACACACCTCATGTCTATCAAAATCTGAAAGTTTTTGGTTGCCTAGCATTTGCTGGCAACAGCTCTCCTCACAAGAACAAATTTGATCCAAGATTTGTCTCATGTGTTTACCTAGGTAAACCTTATCATACCAAGGGGTATATCTTACTCAATCATAGAACAAAAGAAATCTTCATCTCAAGGGATGTTCAGTTTTATGAACATGTCTTTCCTTTCAGCTCTTCAGCAACCTTCTCACTAAATGAACATTTTCCTGCAGTTGATTCACCCTCTTTTGATGTGTCACCATCTAATCATATTCCAGTACATCACTCACCTCTTCAAGCTCCTACTAACTCCATACCTGTGCCTAGCCATGACAGTTCTAATGATACATCACTCACCTCTTCAAGCTCACATTCTCCTTCTAGTGCCTCTTCTGCTGATGCTTTACCTGTAGAAGTCCATCCTTGTACTGGACTTGAAGTTCAATTGCCTCCCATATCTTCCACTGTCTCAGATTCCACTGTCTCAAAAAGGTCTATACATCCACCTAAATATCTACAAGAGTATTATTGTGGTCTTCTAACTGGAACTTCTGATTCTTCTAGTCACTCCTCTACACCTTATCCTATTGAGGCCTATATGTCATTTGACTCTTTAACACCTAACTATAAATCATATGCTATTAGTATCAGTATGCAGCAGGAACCAAGATCTTAGCAAGAGGCAGCCAAAGCTACTCATTGGCAGAAGGCAATGCAGTTGGAGTTAGCTGCCCGTGAAGCAAACCAGACATGGTCCCTAGTTACTTTGCCTCCTGGAAAGACACCTATTGGATGTAGATGGGTATTCAAATTCAAATACAAGCCTGATGGCAGTGTTAAAAGGTACAAAGCCAGGCTTGTGGCAAATGGGTATACTCAACAGCTAGGAATTGATTATACAGATACAATTTCTCCCGTTGCCAAGCTTATCACAGTAAGATTGCTTCTAGCCGTGGCTTCTATCAAACAGTGGCATGTCCATCAAATGGATGTCAACAATGCTTTCTTACATGGTGACCTCAGCCAAGAGATTTATATGACTTTACCTGATGGAGTTGTTGCCCCTATGCCTAATACAGTATGTAGATTATATAAATCTCTCTATGGCCTAAAGCAAGCTAGTAGGAAGTGGAATATTAAACTCACACAGTTCCTGGTAAGTCAAGGGTGTGTATAGTCCAAACATGACTACACGATGTTTACAAAAAGAACATCTGAAAAACACTCTACACCAAACATTTCAAATCAAGGATTTAGGCCCCCTAAAATATTTTCTGGGTATTGAGGTGGCGAGGTCACAGGGGGATTATGATTTTTCAAAGAAAATACGCGCTGGAACTTGTAGAGCAAGTAGGTTTTTTGGGATCCAAAACAGCTAGGAGTCCAATGGGGCAGAATGTTAAACTGGCATATGGTGATTCTGCATTTATCTCAAATGTATCTGAGTATAGGAGGCTGATTGGCAAGTTTTTGTATCTCACAATAACTAGGCCTGATATTTCATTTGCGCAACAATTGAGTCACTATTTGGATGCAGCAACTGAGCTACATTTGAGAACAACACATAGGTTGCTTAGATACTTGAAAGGCACGGCAGGGTAGGGACTCTTTTATGCTAGCACAGTAAAGTTAGAGCTAAAGGGATTTGCAGACTCGGACTGAGGAGGCTGTGTGGAGTCTAGAAGGTCAGTCACAAGCTACTGTGTGTTTCTTGGTAATTCCTTGGTGTCCTGGAAGGCAAAGAAGCAAGGTACCGTCTCTAGGTCCTCATCTGAGGCAGAGTATAGGGCACTAGCACTGGCAACATGTGAGGTTCATTGGCTTCTATATCTACTTGGTGACTTGGGCATAGCTCAATCTGAACCTGTTGAGTTATTTTGTGATAACAAAAGTGTAATCTACATAGTTGAAAATCCAGTATTTCATGAGAGGACAAAGCACATAGAGATAGATTGCCATGTCGTAAGGGACAAATATCAACAAAGAGTGATCATTCTAATGCCAATTAGGACGGAGCATCAATTGGCAGATGTCTTCACCAAAGCACTTGATTTAGTAACACTTCAGAACCTGACTTCTAGTATGGGTGTATGCAATGTGTTTAGTGCGTCAGGTTTGAGGGGGGGGGGGTGTTGAAGGTTCAATTGGCATCAAAAAGAGGGAAGAAGCACGATCCGAAGGAAAGTAGCATTGGAGAAGAGTAGGCCATTGGATTATCTTAGAAATCAATGACTGAGATGTTTAGAGAGATGGGATGGCATTTATTGGAGGTCCGTAACTGCCAAGATCACGTGGAGCAATGGAGGTGACGAGGTGCAAAATGAAAGTGGAGCACAGAGGAAGGTTGAAGAAGGAGTTGTCAAGGGAAATTTTAAATAGAGTGAAATGTCAGTTTTGCCCTTCTGTTTATGTAATAGGAACGACATTGTTAAGGGTAGAATAGTCATTTTAGTTGTTTTTAATTTTTCCCTCCTCAACTGTATAAGAAGGAGTCGGGTCTCTCTCCTTCACCCGGTTTTTCCAATAACTGCAATTTACAGTAGTTTGTTGAGATTTTCTCTTATTCTTCACAGCAATAATTCTATTATGTTTGGTGTCTTTCGATTATTCAATCAATTTTATCAAGTACAGTGAGTGATGTTTTTAATATAAACGAGATTGACACTTTCATTGTTTACAACATTTGATTTATATATAGCCTAACTATTGTACAATAGTCAAGCATAAATATGTGTGGGCTATGATATCTCTAGGTTGGCTGAGATATCAAGCTACCTTTGAATTCATATAGATTTGGCTTGAGATAGTTTGACTTTCTAACAAGTGAGTTGTCTATGCAGCATGCCTCGTCGGTTTTCTGCCGCACCCAACTTCAAAATTAGTATATGGATGTAAATCAGGTACCAAACAACCAGCTAGCAGGAGCTTGGTCATATACACAGTAGTCTGAATAAGGAGTCCCCAGCACTGTAGGCAAGCCTACAGGCTAAGAAGCTCCCACACTACGTACTTGCTGGAAAGGGGCTCTCTTGCCTTTGACAAGAATTGAACCCCTGACCTCCCTTTCGAGAACTCCTGTCCGGAACCAGTTGAACTATGTCCTGGGAACACATACCCTGTCTACTTGTGTATGCACAACACAAACAAGGGGTAGTAATGTATCACTACATTCGTAATAGTTTATGATGTGACGTTACAATGTCATTGTGTATCATTTTATATTAGTCATGAATATCTTCATTACCATAGAAAGGCGATCACAGTAGTTAATTACTTTTATTTTTTTCGTCCAAAACATTGTCATTTTCTTTTTGGACTGGGGGTTGGATTGTTTTGGGTTCTGGGGGATGGTCGGAGCTTTGTGGGTGAGTTGAAAAAATTTTAATATTTTTTCGGGGTGTGCGCGGAGGTGGGGGAGGGGACGCAGGGGTGGTTAGAATGTTATGGGTGAGTTAGAAAAAATTTTAAAAAAAAATTTCGCGAGAGGAGGGGGTGGGGGAGGGGACGCGGGGGTGGTCAGAGCCGTTATGAGTGAGTTAGAAAAAATTTTTTAAAAATTTTTTGGCCTGGGGTGGGTGGTGCAAGGGGGTTGGTGGGGGAGTGGGGGGTTGGTAAGTGGGTGCAGTGCTGGAGCGTTGTGGGTAATTTTTTATTATTTTTATCTTTTTCCTAATTTTTTATTTTTAAAATATTTTTAATTAATTTTACAATTTTTTAGAATTTTTACAAATAATAACACTTTTTAGAAATGAATTTTTTTTTAAAAAAAGATGAAACCTACTGTAGTAAGTCACCTTCCGGTGACTGGCTACAAGTGAGACATTTTGGACAAAGAGTTGTTGTTAAGTGAGTTTCATCAACGTTAGGCTGCTAACTGAGTAATGGGCCAAACTTTAGGCTAGTAAGTGAGATTTTCTCGGATATGTGATAAACAACGTTTTATACATAACTTGTGTAGAGCATATAACCTTCTAGGCATGCACATATCTGACCCCCCCTTAACTCTATAGTCATCACCTATTTTCTAGGATAACTGTTTATGTCTACGATATTCGCCTATGTCTAAGATCGACACTTAAGTATGAGATCATATCTAAATCTACTATCATCGCATATCTATAAGATCCATGCTCCTGTCTATGGTTGTTATGGTTGCTACTTATCTCTATGACCGTAGCTTATGTCCAAATATCATGCCTTAAATCTAAGATCATTGCTTACTTATATGTTCTCAAGGCAAATTTGGAGCCTGAGCTCTGATACCACCTGTAGCGCCCCGCCTCCGAACACTAGCTTGGGAACAGTGCATCCGCCGTAGTCTACTAAGAGAACTACAAGGAGTTGTTCAAACATCTTACACATCAGAAAAAACGTAGAAACTTATCGCGGAGACATCATAAACTAAAATCTTTAATTAAAACATCCTCAAATAAAAATAAACCAAGTCTCAGAGCAGAACTCCCAAATCATAAATCATCAAACATAACTAATATCTCAACAACCTCATAAATAACCCAAAAGCATCGGTCAACGTCCTTAAGCAAAAGCCTTTTTTAAGTCTATCAACATCCTCACACAACCTCGCTCTACGTGTAAGCATTTCCTAACTTCCCATACCTGCAAAACTGGTGAGTGGTGATGTGTGTCAAAAACAACAGGCTCAGTAAGCAACCTACCTATACCCGTTATGGAAATCATACATGCAGAGACAATTATAGATAACATTTACAAATCAACATACATGTCCCTAGTACATAATTAAATTCACTTGAATATCTTTAACAGTTGACACATCGAGAATAGTCAAACAAGATAGGTAAATCCATCAACTAAATCTACATTACCGTGATGCATGCTCTTCTCAAATATGACATACACAACAAACAAATAATCACATAAACAAAGAAGAGAATAATACCTGCCAATGGAGTAAATAAACTGTGGAAAGTAAGTTACTCTACATAATAATGCGCAACTTCATGATGCATGCCTTTCTCTACGTGTCACAGGCAACAAAAGTCATGTCACGCACGATGTCTATATCTCTACCATGCAATGCATGATCACAGAACCTAATGGTGATATAATCTGTCACCCCCGACACCTGTGCCCATGTTAGACACGGCCTGCCATTGTCGGCACCCATGCCCATGTTAGACCCGGCCTACTGTCTGACACCCGTGCCCATGTTAGACCTAGCCTGTCGTCCCCCCACACCTGCACCCATGTTAGACGTATCCTGTCGTCCCTGGCACCTGCGTCCATATTAGACGCAGCCTGTATCCATCAATATCCATCAAAAACCGTGCCCATGTTAGGCACAACCTGTCAAATGCAATGCAATGCTCGTGCCACGGATGCAAATGCATATCATACGTAATATAGTGCATCCATACTCATACATATGCTCGCGTCCGTACACGTGCATATATACGTGCATGTATACCCCCACACATCCACATACATATATACAACAAACAGCACACTAATGCATGAGAAACATAACAGGCATATATAGACCACTTACCTCTGATGCATGACAACATAACAAGCACAAATAGATCATTTCCTCCTCGAATCGATCACTTATCTTTCTTATTCTATGCTCGAACATGAAGAAGGTTATCTAAATATAACCATAAAAGTCTCTGCTTCTACATGTCCAACTTATCCTCTGGAATCTCTAATATTTGAACCTGTAAGTTAATTATTTGTTTATTAACTTGTCTCTTCAACTTCACATTTATATCACAAGATCCTTCTCCTTTTAATTACTCTTATTCTTTCATTATAATTATCCGATCATTTTATATATTGAAATATTTAATTTTCCATTCCAAATATGACATAATCGACATTTCATTCCAAAAGCACTTTATATAAATATAATCTTCGTCCAAAAGTAATATTCTTAAACTTATAAATCTGCCCAAATCTAGAATAATATAATTAAATTCATATAACTACCTAAAAGCAGTTGATATAATTGTATATATTTTGATATCTGAAATTACTATAATTCTCTTGGAAAACAATTTATATAGTTGCACATATATTTAAATATAAGAAGATGATATAAATATGTATAAATAATTCTATTGAAAATTAGTTTATTAAATTTATTATATATTAATCCAAAAACAGTAAAATAATTCCATAACTAACTTTACCGATACATGAGGTAAGAACATTATATATTTAGATTTTATGCAAATTTGTTTATATAATATATATATATATGTATATATATATATCTAAATTTGTTCAAACAGTTTTCTGAAATTATATATAAATATTAAAAACAAAGAAAACAGTATTATATATATAAATATAATTTTGTCGGCAATTTTTAAAATTTTTGCAAATAATAAATACTAAAATAATATAATTACACACACACAGATATATATATATATATATATATATATATATATATATATATATTCCTTTTAAAAATATATATATATATATTCCATTAAAATCAGTTTACTATTATATGACATAATATATTTCACAAATATAAATATATATGTAAGTACAAATACATACATTTCATAATAAAAAAACTGTGTATATTTTTTTAGGCATATATATATATATATATATATATATATATATATGTTTATTAAGAAGCCTCACTTGTGGCGGAGGAAAACCATATTACATGAAGTATAATCATCAGCATAAGAAAATAAGTGAAAGAGAATACAAATAATGATGTATCTCCAATCGTATATGATATGCTGCATTAAAACATTGCCAAGTAAAACCATCCTTGTGGATAAAACCTTGGCGAAGGAAAAAGCGTACATATTTATACGATTGTCATCGATACCAAAAATGGAGTTGTAGACGGGTATATCCATTGATGTTCGACAGCAGTTGATGTTGATCCTCTTGGAAGACCAGACCGTTGTATTAGCATGAACATCATTCAGCCGCACCTCGAGACAAGGAAATGAGGTTGTTATCATCAGGATAGTTAAGAGATAGCATAATATAGAGTGATGGAACAAATGCATACCCAAGTCGCCCCGGCTATGAGATTTCCAGGACGACGACCACTTGAAAAGTCTCGTTAGCGCAACCAGAATGACTGCTGGGCACCAAGCTTGGAAATGCCTCCTCCCCCATGCATATGACAATATCGTGCACCAAAGCGGGAGTAACACATGTAGCAAACAATGACATGAAGAGTTAGTTTGAACACGAAGCAACATAGACAAAGTGACAAAAGGCACAGAAGGATAACGCACCAACGTTGCCTGTGCACCAAAACATAGGCAACGACATATGTATGTAGCCAAGGGCAGCATGTGCGACTAACGAAGGGCAAGCAATTGGAGATCCACATGCAAGGCACCACGTACTTCACATGGCAGTGATTGGGCCGTAAGATAACTGCGATGCCCTAGGCTGTTATAACCGGTATTTAGAATAATAATAAAAATAGTAGATAAAATGATAATAGAAAGGATAAAATAAACCTTTCAAAACTCCCTCATAAATTACCTCTTATCCACATAAGCAAGGGGGGATGAAACTTTTTCCCACTATTAAATATAACAGGCCAAACGGCCATCTAGAAGTAAAGGCAAAAGGAAAAAAAAACCTTTGAGAGCAAAGGAGAAGTGCCGTGAGTTGTGAGTGAATAAGAAAAAGAGTGTTAAGGCTAGAAAGGAAAAGAAGGAAGGAGGTGCACTACCACAAACACTATACCACCACCATTAGCTTAAGACTACAATTAAGAGGTAGGTGACCCTCTTTTTTTGAGCTAATTTTATATATGTAATTTATTTGTTATATGCTTTGATTTATTGTTAATTTGCATGTTATAATTCAATGTGATGTATTATATGTTTTGGGTGTTTCATTTGTAGCATAAATATGTTATGCATGTGTTTTTTTACATATATATGTTTCGGCTACATATTTGTAAGTATCCTTACCATATTTGCTATTTTTTTTACAAAGTTATTATGCTATTTTTATATTAAATCGGATCATGCATTCGTAATTTTGATTTGCATAGGTTGTTGATTATATGTACGTAATTGTTGTATCTATGTATCGATTCTATGTATGTATATGATATAATGGCATGAATCTTTTTGATATATATGCTTATGGGCCGCTGGTAAAACAAAAAAAAAGATGTCGCTGCCTAAAAGAGGTGCAGAGGTGAATATGTGTACTGAGGTTTTAATTATGTGAATGTGATATTTATAAATGTTAACTGTGTGTGCATCTGTTCATGTCATTTTTGTGCTGTGAGATGGCGTGAAGGGTGCAGGTCGGCTGTAAGTGGCCGAAGGGGGGGAATTTCAATTATAAAAATGAATATTAGGTTTATACTATGAGGTATTATTAATGCATGATATTTATGTGAATAAATTATAGGAAATTGAGAGGAAATGTGAAAATGAAGAGGAATAGAAAAGAAAAAAGAGGAAAAAGGAAAAATGTGTGGGAGTATGCATACACGTATATATGCACGTGTATGGGCGCGGGCATATATATAAGTATGAATGCACCGGATTACGCATGACTATGCATTTGCATTCATGGCACGAGCATTGCATTGGCCTATGAGCTGTGTGGCCCTACGAGGCGTGTTGCCCTACGAGGCGTGTGCCCTACGAGGCGTGTGGCCCTACGAGGCGTGTTGCCCTAGGAGGCGTGTGGCCCTATGAGGCGTAAACAATCCTATGAGGCGTGTGGTAGGATCACCTCGAGGATCATGCATTGCACGGTAGAGAGACAGGCATTTGTATGTGGAGATGTCGTTGCGTATGACACAAGCATGCATCATGACATCGCATAATTGTTGTGTTGTGCTTTTATTTGTTTACTCAGTTATTCATGTCTATACATGTGCTACGTGCTATTTGTTGCCATATATGAAATTGTTCGGAAGGAGTTGGGAACCTACTGGGTGATATTTCTATATCACTCACCCCTTTGTTTTTCCCCAGGTGAGCAGGAGTTCGACTACATATACATAGAAGACGGAGTTGAGTTTGGGCAATGGGGTAGTTAGAGCAAGAAGTTGTTTTCTATGGCAGTTTATCTCTTTATGATGAAATGTAATTATAAACTTGGACATGATATTTATCTGATGTTGGATTTGAAATATTGAAATAAAATGAATGTTTATTTTATTTAATTCGTTTCCGCGAAATTTTCTACGTCACTGCTGACGTGAGAATTGAACGACGCTTTGTAGTTCTCGTAGTAGACTACAGCGGGTGCACCGTTTCCGATACTAGGGCACGGGAGCGGGGCGCTACAGGTGGTATCAGAGCCGAGGCTCCAGATCCGCCTCGGAAACGTAGGATTAACTAGATCACTTAGACGTAAGTGATGATTTTAGACTCAAGTCATGATCGGGATAAAGGGATGTGAGGACCGTTAGATCACTACTGTTTTACTTCCGGAAAATGTAAATTACCACAATATCCTTGTGATGAAATTGACTGAACTGTGAATTGCAGAGAGAAATGGATCCTAGTGGAAATATCGGATCGGGTCAGGCTCAGAATCAGAATAACAACATCGCTGAGGCTTTAGTCACTCTGACTAACATTGTTGCTCATCAGCAGCAACAACTGAATCAACAAGTTCCTCCACCAGCGCCACAGCCTGGGCTGAGGTTCTTTTATAAGGAGATGCAGAATGCTAGGGCTCCTACTTTTAGGGGTACATCTAAGCCGGAGGATACTGAGATATGGCTGAAGGAAATGTCAGATCATCTTCGACTTTTGCAGGTGCCTGATGATCTCAGGGTGGAAGTTGTTGTACCTTTTCTGATTGGAGATGCTGAAGTATGGTGGCGTAGTGTTGAAATACGATTGACTGCACCAATTACTTGGGTGCAGTTTTGTGAAGAATTCAGAAGATATTACGTTCCTGACAGCGTGGTTCTACAGCGGATGGCAGAGTTTCAGGCTCTGACTCAGGGGAGTATGTCAGTGGCAGAATACGTTGAGAAGTTTCATGCTCTGGGGCAGTACGTGCCATCCACTATGACTGATCAGAGACTGAAGATGTTAAAGTTCAGAACTGGTTTGCGATCTGAGATTCAGACTGGGCTTGTGAATGCAAGGGCCCGGACATTTGATGAGCTGCTCGAAGCATGCCGCGAGGTGGAAGGAGACTTCAGAAGAGTGAGTGCAGAGGATCGTGGCAAGAGGCCACGAGATGACTTTGGATCGGAAAAATCTGGACGCTGGGTGAAGGTACCCCGACGACAGCCGATGGGGGTACAGTTTAAGCCACCGCAGCAGCAGACGCAGAGAAACTTTGGTCCGCCTCAGGGGAATGCTGGACCACCAGTGCCATGTGCTTATTGTGGCCGAAACCATCCGGGGGAATGCTGGAGGAAGAAGAATGTGTGTTACAAGTGTGGTAAGACTGGACACTATGCCAGGGAGTGTTCTGAGTGGAAGGTGGTGCCACAGCAGCTGCAGGGTGGTCAGCCGAAGGGAATGCCGAAGACGAACGCCAGAGTACATATCATGACTGATCCTGAGGTGGAAGCGACAAACGAAGTTGTGACAGGTACCATTTAAATAATTTAATTATTTAATTGTTATACATGTTCCATTATGTGATAAATATTGCGTATTTAGTTAACTCTTAAATTGCGATAGGATCAATGTTGGTTAATGAAGTTCCGGCTAACGTACTTTTCGATAGTGGCGCGAGTCACTCGTTTGTCTCGAAGAGATTCGTGAAGTACATGAACAAGTGTCCGGAATGGATAGAAATTCCGTATCGAGTGCAAGCTGCTGGTGATACAGTGATAATTTCACATCATCATTATACAGGTTGTGAATTGAAAATTGAGGAACGGATGTTTACTGCGACACTTATTCCGATTCAGCTAAGCGATTTCGATGTCATTCTTGGGATGGACTGGTTGGCGGAGCATCATGCGAATATAAATTGCCGGCAGAAGCAAGTCAGTATCAGAGGTTCAGATGCAAAGGAGGTGGTGTTTCAAGGGAACTTTAAGTTGAAGAAGGTTGCGAAGAAAATCTATCTGACCGCAGTGTAGGCACATCGGATGCTGCAGAAAGGCGCAGAAGGTTTTTTGGTATATGCAATGGACTCAAAGAAAGAGGTGCCGACAATTGATCAAATTCCGGTAGTGAACAAATTCAAAGATGTGTTTCCAGATGAGTTACCGGGTTTGCCGCCAAGTCGTGAAGTTGAGTTTGAGATAAATCTCATTCCAGGAGCTGAGCCGATATCAAAAACACCTTACCGTATGGCTCCGACGGAGTTGAAGGAATTGAAAGATCAGTTGCAAGAGCTTCTTGATCGAAAGTTTATTCGTCCAAGTGTCTCACCATGGGGAGCTCCGGTGTTATTTGTCAAGAAAAAGGACAGAAGCTTAAGACTGTGCATTGACTATCGTGAGATCAATAAGATCACGATAAAGAATAAGTACCCGCTACCCCGCATTGATGAATTGTTTAATCAGCTGAAAGGCGCACGAGTATTTTCTAAGATTGATCTGCGGTCCGGATACCATCAGCTGAGAGTTAAGGCAGGAGATGTAGAGAGGACGGCGTTCGGTACCCGATACGGTCATTATGAATTCTTGGTGATTCCGTTTGGTTTGACTAATGCTCCGGCTGCATTTATGGACCTGATGAATACTGTATTCAGAGAACAGCTGGACAAGTTTGTGGTTGTCTTTATTGATGACATTTTGGTGTACTCTCCGAGCGAGGAGAAACATGCTGAACACTTGAGAGAAGTATTGGAGACTTTGAGACAGAAGAAATTGTACGCTAAATTCAGCAAATGCGAATTCTGGCTGAAGAGCGTGACATTTTTGGGACATGTAGTATCGGAGGAAGGAATATCGGTGGATCCAAAGAAAATAGAGGCAATCACCGAATGGCCACGACCAACCAATGTAACTGAAGTCAGAAGCTTCTTGGGGTTGGCTGGCTATTACCGAAAGTTCGTAGAAGGATTTTCAAGAATAGCAGTTCCGCTAAGTCGATTAACGCAGAAAAAGACGAAATTTGAATGGACTGCTAAGTGTGAGAAGAGTTTTAATGAGTTGAAGAAGAAATTGACCACAGCGCCTGTATTGGCGCAGCCCTCTGGTTCGGATGGGTTCGTCATATACAGTGACGCATCCAGAAATGGATTAGGTATGTATATGATTTCAAGTTTGAATATTATATACATGTCAAGTCGTGGTCTAAATTTTTCTTATTACAGGGTGTGTACTTATGCAAGAAGGCAAGGTTATCGCATATGCCTCTCGACAACTAGAGGCATATGAGCGGAATTACCCAACTCATGATCTTGAGTTGGCAGCAGTGGTGTTTGCACTCAAAATATGGAGACATTATCTTTACGGAGCAAAGTGCGAGGTTTTCACGGATCATAAAAGTCTAAAATATCTGTTCACACAGAAGGAGTTGAACATGAGGCAGCGACGACGGTTGGAATTGTTGAAAGACTACGATTTGACCATCAGTTATCATCCGGGTAAAGCAAATGTAGTAGCTGATGCGTTGAGTCGTAAATCTAGTCATGCAGGCCAGACACCACTAGAGAGAGAGATGGTTGAGTTCGATCTTAATATTGTTGATTCGACAGCAAGTGTCCTGGCTGCACTTACTATTACTCCTACACTGGTAGAGCAGATTAAGGAGGCGCAGAAAGAAGATGCTGATCTGAAAATGGTTCGTGATCGCATGTTGACTAGTCAGGTGGATGGATTTCAGGTACACGATGATGGTAGTTTGTGGTTTCAAAGAAGATTGTGTGTACCGAATAAAGAAGAACTGTGGAATGAATTGTTGAAGGAAGCCCATAATTCCAAGTTATCTATCCATCCGGGAGCGACAAAGATGTACAACGATCTTAAGAAACATTACTGGTGGAGTGGGATGAAGCATCACATTGCGGAATTTATCGAGAGATGTCTGGTTTGCCAACAGGTGAAGGCCGAACACCAAAACCTGGAGGGTTAATGATGCCATTAGAGATACCTGAGTGGAAATGGGAGCATATTACGATGGACTTTGTTGTCGGACTCCCGAGAACCCGTAATGGTAATGATGTGATTTGGGTAATCGTAGATCGGTTGACGAAGTCGGCTCATTTTCTACCTGTGCCGAATAATGCGACTCTAGAAAGACTTGTGACTCTGTATATCGACAACATTATCAGCTTGCATGGAGTGCCAGTAAGTATCGTATCGGATCGGGATTCGAGATTTACATCTAGATTCTGGTCGGCATGTCAAATAAGATTGGGCACTGAGTAGCGTTTGAGTACGGAATTTCATCCGCAGACTGACGGGCAATCCGAGCGGATGATTCAGACGTTAGAAGATATGTTGCGAGCTTGTGCCCTAGATTTCAAAGGTAACTGGGACAGTATGGTAAAACTGATCGAATTCTCTTATAACAATAGCCATCACAGCGCTATTGGTATGGCACCATTTGAGGCGTTATATGGTCGCAAGTGTCGGTCATCGGTGTACTGGGATGAAGTCGGCGAGCGAGCTATCGCTGGTCCTGAATTGGCTGAACAGACGAAAGAGAAGATCAAAATTATTCGTGATCGGCTCAAAATAGCTCAAGATCGGAACAAAAGTTGGGCTGATTCGAAGAGGCGACGGCTGGAATTTTCGGTTGGAGAAAAAGTATACCTAAAGGTATCGCCGATGAAAGGTGTAAGTCGGTTCGGGGTGAAAGGAAAATTGAGTCCTCGTTATATTGGTCCCTACGAGGTACTTGAAAGAGTTGGAACACTGGCTTACAAGTTGGCTTTACCACCGGCATTAGCTCAAGTTCATAATATATTTCATGTGTCGCAACTAAGAAGGTATGTTCCGGATCCGAGTCACATACTTGATGAGAGACCGTTGAAGGTTCGAACTGACGTGACTTATGAAGAGGTTCCAGTGAAGATCGTAGACCGCAAAGATCAAGAGTTGAGACGAAGAATCATACCATATGTCAAAATTCAATGGAACAACCATACCGAAAGAGAAGCGACATTGGAGCTTGAAGAGCAAATGCGCGAGAAGTATCCGCATCTATTTGCCTAAGGTACGCAAGTTTCGGGGACGAAACTTATTGTAGGGGGGTAGACTATTATAACCGGTATTTAGAATAATAATAAAAATAGTAGATAAAATGATAATAGAAAGGATAAAATAAACCTTTCAAAACCCCCTCATAAATTACCTCTTATCCACATAAGCAAGGGGGAATGAAACTTTTTCCCCCTATTAAATATAACAGGCCAAACGACCATCTAGAAGTAAAGGCAAAAGGAAAAAAAAACTTTGAGAGCAAAGGAGAAGTGCCGTGAGTTGTGAGTGAATAAGAAAAAGAGTGTTAAGGCTAGAAAGGAAAAGAAGGAAGGAGGTGCACTACCACAACCACTATACCACCACCATTAGCTTAAGGCTACAATTAAGAGGTAGGTGGCCCTCTTTTTTTTGAGCTAATTTTATATATGATTTATTTGTTATATGCTTTGATTTATTGTTAATTTGCATGTTATAATTCAATGTGATGTATTATATGTTTTGGGTGTTTCATTTGTAGCATAAAAATGTTATGCATGTGTTTTTTTACATATATATGTTTCGGCTACATATTTGTAAGTATCCTTACCATATTTGCTATTTTTTTTACAAAGTTATTATGCTATTTTTATATTAAATCGGATCATGCATTCGTAATTGTGATTTGCATAGGTTGTTGATTATATGTACGTAATTGTTGTATCTATGTATCGATTCTATGTATGTATACGATATAATGGCATGAATCTTTTTGATATATATGCTTATGGGCCGCTGGTAAAACAAAAAAAAAAGATGTCGCTGCCTTAACGAGGTGCAGAGGTGAATATGTGTACTGAGGTTTTAATTATGTGAATGTGATATTTATAAATGTTAACTGTGTGTGCATTTGTTCATGTCATTTTTGTGCTATGAGATGGCGTGAAGGGTGCAGGTCGGCTGTAAGTGGCCAAAGGGGGGAATTTCAATTATAAAAATGAATATTAGGTTTATAATATGAGGTATTATTAATGCATGATATTTATGTGAATAAATTATAGGAAATTGAGAGGAAATGTGAAAATGAAGAGGAATAGAAAAGGAAAAAGAGGAAAAAGGAAAAATGTGTGGGAGTGTGCATACACGTATATATGCACGTGTATGTGCGCGGGCATATATATGAGTATGAATGCACCGGATTACGCATGACTATGCATTTGCATTCATGGCACGAGCATTGCATTGGCCTATGAGCCGTGTGGCCCTATGAGGCGTGTTGCCCTACGAGGCGTGTGCCCTACGAGGCGTGTGGCCCTACGAGGCGTGTGGCCCTACGAGGCGTGTTGCCCTATGAGGCGTGTGGCCCGACGGGGCATGTGGCCTGACGAGGCGTGTGGTAGGATCACCTCGAGGTTCATGCATTGCACGGTAGAGAGACAGGCATTTGTATGTGGAGATGTCGTTGCGTATGACACAAGCATGCATCATGACATCACATAATTGTTGTGTTGTGCTTTTATTTGTTTACTCAGTTATTCATGTCTATACATGTGCTACGTGCTATTTGTTGCCATATATGAAATTGTTCGGAAGGAGGTGGGAACCTACTGGGTGATATTTCTATATCACTCACCCCTTTATTTTTCCCCAGGTGAGCAGGAGTTCGACTACATATACATAGAAGACGGAGCTGAGTTTGGGAAATGGGGTAGTTAGAGCAAGAAGTTGTTTTCTATGGCAGTTTATCTCTTTATGATGAAATGTAATAATGAACTTGGACATGATATTTATCTCATGTTGGATTTGAAATATTGAAATAAAATGAATGTTTATTTTATTTAATTCGTTTCCGCGAAATTTTCTACGTCACTGCTGACGTGTAAGAGAATTGAACGACGCTTTGTAGTTCTCATAGTAGACTACGGCGGGTGCACCATTTCCGATACTAGGGCACGGGAGCGGGGCGCTACATAGGCGCGGAAGCCATATCGTGCTAACCTGTGTGCTACTATGTTTGCCTCTCGTGGACAATACTGAAGATCTGACTTATTGAGGTGAAGGAATGTCGTGGCACTCTGAATGTCCATGGCTAAAGATCCGGAGAGACTCGGCTCCGCAAACAAAGACATCATCCGTTGGCAATCAGTTTCAATAATAATGTTAGAATACTGCGGAGCATAGAAAATCAAGGCATAGAGCATGGCTTGTAGCTCAGCTCGAAGTGGTGGCATCAAGGGCAACGCAAAACATAGAGCTGAGAGGAAACGGCCATATTTACAGAATTACATATATATTAATTGAAAACAGTTTATACTTATATATGTATAATTAAATATAGAATTACATATATAAATCTATGTAATTTGTATAAACTTGTTTTCAATATTTACATCTAAATAAATCCGAAAATGCACATCTAAATCCTTATATTTAAACAAAAAAAGTTTAATTTTTTTAAATAACTATATTTTACACGAAAATAATTTTATAAAAATTAATATTTCCATGAAAACATTGTACATCCTATCCGTATCCATATATTCATATAAATATACTTATATATATGTGTGTGTGTGTGTAGATTTATATATGTGTATTCACATGGTTATTACACATATATACTCACTTGAATACGCATGACCCTTACATATATTCATACAAGGAATATATATATATATATATATATATATATATATATATATATATATATATATATAAGATGAAAAAACACAAATATACAATATGCCACACAATATACATACACATACAACAATTTATCGGCCAACATATAATCACATAATAAAAAAATGGTTTGTATACACACGGTTTTATATATTTTTGCACAATAATCATATTTTCATATATACGCATCTATAACACTCAAGTGTACAAATATATGATCCACTTGTGTATGAAACTAAAACTATTTAAAAAAATACTTAGAAAATATAGATTGGTACTTACCTCTATTCCGGATATATTACTTTTACGGCTACCACCTTCTTCTTCCTTTTTTTCTTTTCTTTTCTTCCTCCCATTTCTCTCTTTTCTCTCCCTCTACTTCCTTTTCCCCTCAGCCGTGTGAGTGTCCGTGTGTGCGAACTGTGTATCACCGGATAGGTAAATGTGAGGGGGGGGGGGTTATTGCCATTATTAATATATTATAGTTTCTTTTTAGGGAGTTAGCTGATTTTTTAGGGGAAATGGGAGGGAAATTAAGAGATAATTATGGAGGCAATTAGGGTGGGAGGTTAATGGCCATAACTGGTCATTAATACTTTTATTTTTATATTATATTTTATTATTATTTTTTAAATTTTAAAATAGGTATATTTATTCCTATTATATATATATATATACATATATATATATATATATATATATTTCTTTCTTTTGGTTTACCGTGCTATAACATGAAATCTCCTTTCAATCTTGAACTATCATAAACTAACTTCAGAAGTTAAATTAAGTAGAGATATGTCAAGTCAACTTTTTTTTGTGAATTAAAGTCTATATAAATATCAAAAGATTTTGAAGAAATACTTTTAAAAACCTTTGACATACTTTCAAATAATCCTTGAAAAACCTTTTTTAAGTCTTTTGTGAAAACCTGAAGAATTTTTCCTTGTATTTTCCCCTCTTCCTCTCGTATGAAATACTTCAAAGAAGTTCAATCTTCTTCTCGTAGAGAAAACAAAAAGAAGAAGCCGTTATATCTTAGGACAGTGTCAACCTTGCTCATTGGCGGAGGTAAAATTGCTTTACGGGCAATAACATTTGTTACGCCGCGGCTATTTTCCTTCTTCTTGGTTAAGTTTCCTTTATTTGATTATCATACCTTTGTGGTTCTTTCTATATTATTTTGTATATGCAACAGGAAGTTTGAGGAAATTATAGGATTATTTCTTTGATGTTCTCATGTATTTCTATGTACTTGAACTTAGTTAAGCTGTAATTTCATCAATGGTTTGCCATCTTCCATGTCTTCAAGTCTAAATTTTCAACAATATAAAAGCGATTTTTTATGGACAATGATAGATTTGAGATAGACAAATCCTATAAAGAAAGTGTCTGGAAATGAAGGAGTTTTGTGAAGACATATTGAGTTTGAGCAAAATAACAGCATAAAGAAAGATGCTCAAAAGAAGGCAGCACATGAAGCTCGGAGCCACGAGTACTACATACATAAGAGTAGATTTTAGACAATTGGTTGTGGAACCCTCATTTCGGAAGTGGCTAGCTTTCGTCAACATTGGATGCAAACAAAACAAGGGAAGCCAAAAAGAGCAAATGAACATGCAATAAAGGTTGCATCAACAGGCTTATTGGTGACAAACGAAGAGAAAAAATCAAAGAAAATCTCAACATGGTGAAAGACAAATTGATTGCTACTGTCATCATTTTCTTTGAGGTAACCTTGTTGGTAGTACAATAGAATAGATGGTAGACGTTATGCCTACCAAGTACATTATGATTAGTAGATATTATTTCTTGAATTTCAGGAGATAAAAAGTGGTAAACAAATTTTTTTGAGAAGACACAAGAAATCCAAGTAGTTGGAAAGTTGAAAGTGTCTTTAAAGTTAATGTTGCTTGTAAGGCCAAAGTTGGCAATGTATTTTGTGTTCCTGTAATATATAGAAATTCTGTTTCCAAGTCACTACCAAACATGGCCAATATAGTATGCTCTTGTACTATATATCTGGTCTATTGATTCTCATTAGGTTTGCATCTAGTTTTTATACGTAATTGGTTCATGTATCTTGTGCTATGCAAGATGTGATAATGAGAATGCCAATACAATTAAGAGGAAAAAAATTAAATATTGTCACATTTACAATGACTTAAATCATGTAATGCATGTCTTTATTGATGTTTTGTCAAAAATATATGCATGTATGTAAATGTGTTTAAGGTGATGTTTGGTTCGCACTTGGGTATCAGAATCAGAATTAGAATGGGTATGACACGGTATGAGTTTGGAGTAAATGGATTTGAGCGTAAAAGTGATAGTTGTTTGGTATTGAAGTGAGATTCGGTATGATAGACGTTGATGGTGTTTAAAAAGTTTCAGAATTGAAATGAGTATCGAATGTGGGCGGCCGGAAAAATGGCCGAGAAAATTTGACCGACCGTAATAGTTACCGGCCGACGGTGGTGGACCAGTGGCAGACGGTGGCCAGCGGTGTTGACCAGCCATACCCCTTCACCCATATTTTGATAGACAAGGGAGGGCTAGCATATTAAAAAACGATATCTATTACCAAATACTTGGATATCAAACCAAAACCCATAACCCCCATTTCCCCAAACAAACAACATTTATGGGTTTGAATTCCTCTAAACCCATACCCATAATAGGAAACCCCCTGACCAATCACCCCCTACATATATGACATGATTTTATTTGGTGTCTTAACGAATGTTATATGTTGAAACTATTATTCTGAGTTTTGAAGTTGGCATTGTTATTTTGAAGTTGAGGTTCATGTTAAAAGAAATTCGCCTAGAAATTCAAATGTGAAGCATGCCGGTTGTATGTAATATTGAAAGCATTTTTTGGTAAATAAAAAATCTAAGAATTGGATATTTGATAGTTGCTTTCATCTTTTGCGAATAGAGATTCTTGCTAAAAATAAAACGGTAAGACAAGTTATTTTGTGAATTTTCATGATGGCGCATATACGTACACAAAGATTACTTGTCTTGGGTATTTGTTGATTATGTTAAAATGCTAAAAGGAGTTTTTCTAGAACTTAGAAATCAGTTATGACGGATTCTTAGGTTTGGATGTTAGCATTTAAATAAACTTTATGAATGATATAAAGTGTAATTTAAGAAAGTATGAGAACTTGTGTATAATGTATTGAATGCTTATGCACTATTATGAGATATTAGAATTGTATGAGTCGACAATTTTTGTTATGAAGTTTGTTGATGTCTATTTCATTATGGCGATAAATTTATTTTAAAAGTTGAAAGACTTGCACTTGGTGCTACATTTAATTATGTATATAAGTTTAATTCTTATGTTCTTAAACATAGACATCAAATGATGAAAGTTATTTGACTAAAGATGAACTCTAAACTAAATGTAAGATTGATGATGAATATGATTTTGTTAAAACGATAGTATGATTGAAAGATCAAAAAGTTCTATCTTATGAATCTTTTGATCATAAGAAAATTGTTGCAGTTAAATTCTGTATAGAGGTATCAAATTAAACTTCTTTCTTGTGAATTAAAGTCTATAAATACAGGTACAAAAGGTTTTGAAGATATACTTTTTAAATATTTTGACATACATTGAAATGATAAAAAAAACCTTTATGAGTCTTTTATGAAAACATGCATAATTTTTTTCTTTTTTCTATTCCTCTAATATTAAACGCTCAAATAGAAAAGATCAATCTTCTTCTCGTACAGCAAACGAAAAGAAGAAGTGACATCATTGAAGGCATTTGCCGTTAGGGGCGAGAAACATGTCGTGTTTTGTGTTTTATGTTTTTCTGGTTTCAGGTATCAAATTTCCAAACCCGTACCTGACCTGTTTTCTTCTCAAGTACGGAAATAGATGCCCAAACCCATACTTGTCAGCTTTCGTGTCATGTATCAGTTTACCCATAAACTTGGAAAGTACATAAATTTCAGGTTGTGTTCGGGCCATTTCGTATACCTTTCAGGTTTTTTAGGGTTCTTATGTTTTTCAGGTTTCATGTATTTGAACCGACAACTGTCACAATGTAGCACTAAAACACCAATAGGTCCAGAACAAGAGGTTCAAGATTAAAAATATCATAAACCATTAAATGAAGACGGGAGAGAAGACGGAGGAAGAAAGAGGGCAGCGACTGTAAAAGGAGGGAGAAAGAAGGAAGCGGCTATAAAAGGAGGGTGCAAAGATAGAGGGACGCAGAGGCGGTGGCTGTTGAAGACGGAGAGGAGACGGAAGGCAGCGACTGTAAAAGGTGGGAGCAGATACGGAGGGAGGCAGAGGATGGGACTGTTAAGGACAGGAGAGGAAGCGGAGAGAGACGGAGGCCAGAGGGAGGCGGAGGACGGTCGGACGGGAGACGGAGAGTTCAGACTTCACAGAAAAGAAAAGAGAATGATGTAAAGGTTGGGTAGCCAGGTAGGGGTGGCAGGGCGTGCAAAGGGTAAGGGGTATTTAGGTTTTAGGATTTTACAATTTTAGCTTTAGTAATTAATATTTGGGATATATTTAAAAATATGGATATTACGAGTATAAATGGATAACTCGCAGGTGTACGTGGACACGACCCGCTCTTAGCAGGTAAGTTTCAGGTCTTCTCGATTTGTACTTGAAACCCGCCAAGGTTATGCCCAAACCTGCAAGGAGCGTGTCAGATTTGGGTCATGTTTCCGTGTCGTGTCTGAGATTGCCGCCCCTATTTGCCGTGTAGTATATCTTGCTTAATGGTGGAGGCAAAATTGCTTTAAGGGCAAAAACATTTGTTACATCTCGACTATTTTCCTTCTTCTTTGTTAAATTTCTTTTATGTTTGATTACATACCTTTGTAGTCCTTTATATATACCTGTATATACGCAATTGCAAGTTTGAGGAAATTATGGGATTACTTCTTTGATATTCTCATTCATTTTCATGTACTTCAATTTAGTTATGTTGTTTTTTCATTAATGGTTTACATCTTCCATATCTCCAAGTCTAAATTTCCCCCAAACTTATGATTTAAGATAAATTTAGGACAATAAACATTTTGGTTATAATTTATCATTCACTCTTCTTTGACTTTGGAATATGATGGAATAAAGCAAAATAACTCACTAAATTGGATGCGCTTCTTATATTGTGAAGTAGCAGTTGATCGACAAGACACACTTTTCATCATAGGTCATCGGAAAACAACCTCTGTGTGTTCTAACACATGGGTATGGCTGCATACATCCGACCCCCCATACCCTGCCATAGACGGGAGTCTCTAGGGTAATGGGGTAATGTTGTTGTTGTTATAATTTATCATTATTATCCGAACAAATAAAATACGTTAGGTTATTTATGTTATTAGACACATATCACCTGCTACCTAAGGCTGTCAACCCATTCAGATCTAGTCCCAAAATTCCAATTAATAAGTACAATTTTCACCAAAAGAAGATTTCACAGCTCAACTACTCATCCAAAACCAAACCGACTGAGCCAATTGGAGAGGAGGAGAGTGACGACATCAACTTATAAACTATCGAAATCAACTTGTGTTAGGTCTAACATATGTCAACAACTAAACTTTTTTCAAGCACTTAGAGTAAACAAACGAGTATCTTGTGTCTTGGTGGTTGTAATATGAAGATAAATGCTACTTTCACATGATATCAGCCAGGTTTATGAAGACAAATGATACTTTAACATGACATTACCCAGATTTTGAACGGCTCTTTCGTTACGTAATTGTTTAAAATATTCTTGTATTTTTTCCCTTTTCTTCTCTTAAATCTGTGATTTAAGATTTAATGAGTGAAGAGAAAGACTAGATAATTTTGCATGAGATTTTATGATTTTTTTAATTTAAACTGCAGAAAACTAATCGCACATGCTTCAGTAGAGTGGTGATTGTTGTTTCCGTAATATAAGCTAATATGTTTGGTAAAGTGACATATATGTATAAATACACTTTTTCTTCAGCTAGAGTGGAGAAGTATTTATAATTTTGCTCTTAATCTCAGCCGATCACTACACATACTTTTTGTTTACGTGAATTCAGGGGTTTATTTATCAGTTTCTGAAGGATTTTAAATTGATAAATGTCTAAAAAATTCAAAGGAAAAAAATTTAAGAAGACAAAGATTTGCTCAATACTCAATGTTCCAGTTTGAAGTCTTAAAATTATTTTTGGAGGTGTTTTACAATGTTGAAGAAATTAGGATATTTATAGCAAATATTACACAAGTTTATATATAAGCGCTATGTGAATAAAATAGGCAAAGTTCTCAAAATGTATGTGAACAAAATAAGCAAAGTTGAAATTGCTATATGCCTATTTGGAAAGTAAAATCATAATCACACATAATTGCCTAATGTATGTTCTCATATGCATTCGATTTAATTCTGCATTGCCTCCGTAAATCAAAATCTTCGAACTTGATTATTCCAAATATTTTCTTCACTTTGAAAAATGTCTCATTCTTCAATGGATTTGTAAAAATATCCGGAATTTGTTCTTAAGTAAAGACCATGAGAAAACGCCGCATCCCAAGAAAAATGCATAACCTGATGTGTTTTTTTCTTTCCATGGTGCCACCAACACAATCATTGTTTGTGTACCCCATAGGAGAAATATCATTAGTAAAAGAATAGAATACCCTATGACTTTTTGTACGACTGACATATCTCAAAATCCATTTAGCTGACTGTAAGTGTGATTGACGTAGTGACCCTATAAAATGATTGATAAATCCAACACCATATGTTATATCCAGCCTAGTCACAGTCAAGTATCTCAAGTTTTCAGCTAGTCTTCAGAAGTATGTAGGATCGACTGGCTCACCAGTAGCATCTTTTGATAACTTTAACTTTTTCTCAACCTGTGTTGAGATGGATTTTGCAAATCCATCTTAAACTTTTCAGAATATAACCAACATATGTCTTCTGTGAAATGAATATTCTGCTATCCATATGATAAACTTCCAAACCAAGAAATTAAGATATTAGACCAAAATCTGTTATTTCAAAGTGACTAATCATAGCTTCTCTGAACTCAAAAATAAGGTCATCAACAAATAAGCATACAATAACAATATCTCCTCGATCAGAAACATTCACATACAAACTATGCTCTTATGGACATCTTTGAAAACCAGGCTCGATGAAATAAGGATCAATGCAGGTATACTCACTTAAGGAACATCCACGCTACTAATATTGATTGTTTCTTTCCCACGCACCAACGTAAAGGCTATAATTCTATCACATTTCATAATAACATCTACTACTTCGTCTCTTAATGTACCGCTTCTGTTTTTCTCCAATCATTTAGAATTTTGACAAATACTGTAACGTCTGAAGAAGAGACTGAAATGCCCTTTTGTCTCTTTGACGCGCTTAGTAAAACAAACGATTTAAACTTTACATGAGTTACTTCGTCTGTATTAAAAATCGTTTTAGTTTGACTCCACATAGTTTAAACAGGGATGAGATCTCCTCACCGCGCGGTGAGTCACCGCGCGGCTGAGGACGCGACATGTGGCAGCAGTAGGGGGTGGTGAGGCTGGATGCGGGTTACCCTCATCCAGCCTCACCACCCCCCTTGCTGCCACGTGTCATGCGGTCACGCACGCGGTGAGGGGGATGCGGTGAGGGGATCCTATCCCGTTTAAACATTATTGTCCTACTTTAACTTAGAAATTAATACAATATTTTTAGAACATAAAGAATATTTTGACATCAAAGAGAATTAATTTCAGGTTTGATCCATTGCAACCTCAACTTCATGTTTGAGTAATAGACTTTGAAGCTTGTGAAGTTAAACAATCCATGCTTAAGCAATTATAAGTTCAAAGTATAGAACTCACAAGCAGACTTAATTGAATTTAATGCATCATATTGTTTTAGCTATACAAACATATGTATAGCTTTTTAGGCCTTTAGGAGTTTCTGACGTGTTAATGATTTTAAGATTTCTCATGTAATTTACAATTCTTTTCAAAAATAAATCATTCACTAAAGAGCTTTAGTCTCTCTTTAGATGAATACTTATTTTTAACCAAAAAAAATGACAGGATTTGAACAAGAGTCTCTAGGGCAAAAGAAATAATACTCACCAACTAAAACTATAAGTTTTTTGGTATCTTTAGTTGGATACTTTAATATGAACCTTGATCAAATGATAACGATTTGAAACTCAAGTTTTAGTTCTATTGAAGAGAGCTCAAACATGGCCTTTCAAGACTAACTCCAACGGAATCCAAGTCCCATAAAATGAAGGAAAGTTTAACTTTTCACTCTCTGGTTTGGTTAATCATCTTTCAGACCTGTTATGGTTTTTTAACTTTAGACCTATGTGTATTTGAACCAAATTAAAAACACCATTAGAAAACCTAACTGAGTCTAACTAATCATAATTTTTCTAACATTTGCTAGATTAATCGTTAAATGTTCCTGCATATTTTTTTGAAAGGAATTTTCCTGTTACAGAAATTAAAAATTTATACCAAAATACCCTTATGCCGCCTCTCCTACCTTCATCCTCTCCTGTAGCGACCCGTCCCAAGCCCTAGTATTCGAAACGACTTACCCGCCGTATTTCGCTAAGGAAGATACAAGGCGTCAAAGACAAAACGTATACACGTCAGCAGAAGTTAAAATAAAAATCTTCAAAATATCAATATCATAAATAAATATCAAAAGTCTAGGTCAAATCTATTACAATGTCGGAAATGGAAATAAATAACTAACTAGGTCTCCAAATATCTAAACTGAAAAAAAAAACACAAGTCTCTTAATCCTCAAAGTCTTCAGTAGCCACTATCAATCAACTCTCTTGATCTGGGTCATCCTCTACGTAAACCCACTCGGATTCCTGATCATCTGAAAAAATAGGGAGTGGTATGAGCGACAAGTCGCCCAATAAGTAATCCCACTATACTTACCATGGGATCATACACGAAAAAGCAAGTGTGGTAAAATAAATGACAACATAGAATAATAGCATGCATAAGTAAATTTACAATTATGCCCCTAATATCAAAAAGAAAATAGAGCAAATAGACCCAACAAAATACGTAAAAAAGTCCAATAATGCGTAACAAATTCCAATTAGGGGTTAGTCCAATACCAAAATCGATGATGCAATTCTCCAAATATGCAATGCCAAAGTGTCAAAAGTCAAATGCCCAAAATGTCAAAGACCAAAAGTCCAATGTTTAAAAATCCGATTTAGCTGGTCCAATGTCCAAAATACAAATCCGAGTACAACTCGGTCCAAATCCTAATATCAAAGTGTCCAAAATCCAAAACCAGGCTAAAACGGTCCAAAATAATGCAATGGCTATCTATAGCACTTTTCCTACAAATGAATTATATCGCAAGACTTACGGATTGGTCCCCAACAGTCAATATGTTGTGGCGCTCTATATCACAATAGCTAATATGTCCGGACGCTCTATATCCAAGATAGCCAATATGCCCGGAGGCTCCGCTTGTTTGGAACCAATCCGGCTTAATAATATATTTCAAGTGTAGGGGTGAATTTCCAAAAATATGCAAATACAATTTCTAAAATCCTTTTCCAAGTATCAAAGTTAGTCCAAATTACCAAAATAGGCCGAAATGCCCTCAAAATATCACATAATTCTAAACAAATAATCCAGATAGGGCAAAAATTCCAAAATACCAAATATATCACTTCCAACTGTGTATATATACATGTATATATGCCCATGTTCATACATGCACATATATATGTATGTACGCACACGCTACTCTCTCGGCCCGCTTTCCCTCCAAAATCGATAACGATACGCCAATTTAATACACATAAAATCACACGAATTCCATTCATTTACTCACACAATTTGCATCATATCCATGCCAAATTTAAGCCTCCCGCGGAATATTAATTTACCCAAATCCAACATATTCTCCGGCCTTAAATATCCAACAATTATGAACCATAAACATATATGTACCTATATATACAATACATATCTATTCCATATAAATAAATGAGAATAACACTTTCAAAAGTTGGCCTTTAATATTTTGGCCAGTTCTCAAATCGTATCTTACCTTTAATTTTGTCACAGGTTCACATAACGCACACACACGCACGCTTGTACGTGCATATATAAAATATGAAATGTACATTACATGTAGGTAAAATTTAGACGTTGACCACATCCCGGGGAAATTTATAACTTTCGGCCATTGTTTTTATTTCTCCTTTTTTTCAGCATTTACAACTTATTATATATTTACAATATATTTTTCCATATACACATATGCCTACAGTTTCAAAATCTAACATTGAAATTTCGGCCATTATTAGTGGCTCTTTTAATATTCACAAAACATAGTGCCCATTACAAATCTACACAATTCAACATATATATATATATATATATATATATATATATATATATATATATATATATCAAATTTCCAAAATCAAAATTCCCTACAGCCATGCTGGCTGAATGTTGTATCCCGCAAAACCACCAAATAATTTTGGCCAAAGTCATATACACAATTTTTATGCAAAACGTAAATAGTTATATGTATATTCCATACTTTCTTACATTTATAAGTATATACACACATTCCCTTTTCTTTACATTCGACCAAAACAACCATTTCAAAACATTGCATGTGCACATATAACAATATAACGTACATATATATTCTATATTATTATATACAAATCACAGAAATTTCAATAACTCATGCACACACTCACATGGCCGTGGCTCTTCTTGTGCCTAGGCCTACACCTCCCTTATATATTTAATTCACATATAGATGCAACAATCTATAAAAACAATAATACTTATGCATGATCTAACGTTGATACCAAAATAACACATAGGTTTTGTAAAAGCATAGCATGTATTAGGAGATTAATTACCTATCTCAATACACTATACTGTACGATTGAATCTAGGATTGAATGGGATACGAATTGCTCTCCTCCTCTTCCTTTGTATCCCTCGGCTGAAGGCACAAGGCTACAACTCTTCCTTTTTTATTTTTTTTCCTCCTGCTGCTGGGGACGGCAGGGTTGAGGGTGGAAAAAAACATAAAACTTGGCTGCAAAATTGTGGGGTTAGCTTAGGAAATATATATAGAATAGGTTAATTCAATTAGGATAGATTGATTTAGGTGTTTTCTTCCTAGTAAACTTAGGATATCCTGTGTGACATATATCCTAATTCCCAATCCTAAGTAGTTTAGGATTTATCCTCTATTATTTTATTTATTTTTCTTTTTATTTTAAGGGGCATGGGTATAACAGACCCCCGCTTACAATGAGTTTCGTCTTCGAAACTTACTTATTATGTGATCAATAACTTAATGTAGTTCTGTTTAATCCACTCGCTGGGACATGTCACAATTATCATTTTATCCACTTGACCTTTAGGCTGTTAAGCCTTCAACTCTATTTATACCACTTAACATGTATTATTCAACTTATGTAATGGTAATCTATAATTCCGAATTCTTAAAACTAATCATATATGATTTATCTCCTAGATACGTAACTAAACTAAACATCCATTGAGTTCTCCAATAGGTTCATCATTACTCTCCTTAACACGGAACCAAGCCTTCAAAATCAATTCATGTATACTTATGAACTAACTGTATGGTCATGTGCTTACCTCTTCGGAGATACCATCAATAGCCTAATATGCGAAGTACGTGTATGAACATGTTTTTCTTCAAATAAAAATGTAGCTTATGTATATATACTTTGGAATATAGCTTGAATAAAATAAAATAATATCCATTATAATTTTTGTAAATACTAGAGCCAAAAGATTACATATTTGTTTTTCGCAAAGCGGTGTTTCACGTTGCCTCTTATAAAGCAATGACATAACTTGTTCGTAAAAGTATTACGAGTAGACCGCTTTAAAAATAATTGAGACACATCAATTGTAAAAATTTCTTTTTTATGAAACAATTTGAATACGATGTTTTTTTCCTTCCAAAAGAAATATGCATTTTGAAAGCTACGTTTTGTTTTGCAAAAGAATTAAGTGATTTCCTCGCAAGCGGATAAATAACTTTAAAACATTTAATGGATAAAATGCTTGCAATATCGATAGTCGGAAAATAGAATTTATTTTCACAAAACAGCTGTAACCAAAAACGAAAGTTTGAAATATCGTATAAGAAATATGTAAACATCTCGCTCTTTAAAAACATCAACATTAAAAAAAATGTATACATTTTTTTTTCCAGAGTTTCCGGAGTAGTTGTGTTACAACCCGCATCCCCGGGCGAGGGGATAAAGAAAACAAAAGAAATCACAACAGAAATTAAGTGCGACTGTCGTACCGCACTTGGTATAATATGTATAGGTTACCTAAATAACACTTAAAAACTATTAAGAATTAACTTAATAGGTGCAAGAATAACTAATAATGCATATAAATAAGTGGTACAAATCTTATTTAGGAATTAAATAAAGGAAAAATAAAAATTATACATCAAGAAATAAAGCAAGGACAAAATGGTAAAATCACTACCATTTGCACCCCTACCAAACAGCCACCCCCTTAATCTTCCCAAAATTATTCTCAGTCTCACTCTTTTCTTAATTGTCATCATCACTTTCCTTACACAAATAAGACAACACATCAATGGAATTTCATGCAATTACTTTCTCTTCCCCACTAACTTAGTAATTCAAGAATGAACATCCCTTCACCACCTCATTCATCCTAATTTCGGCCATTACAAGAAAAGGTGTCCAAAGCAAGTTTACTTTTCATTTCATTCCATCATTCCACTCCCTACCACCAATAACCTTCTATGCATACCTTACAACCCACTTATTACCTCTTCCCTTTTCTTTATCTATTCTTTACCTTTCTTCCATCATCAACCATCCTTACAACATGCAAGGTTGTTCACCAATCACCTCCCATGCATGGAAAAATTCTCTATACTTTCCATTCTTCAAACAAGATGAATCCCAACAACATTAGAAAATTTCGGCCATAGCAAATAAACAAAAGAAGAAATTGCCTTTTTGTTCCATCACTCTTTTAAACCCCATTCTTACACAAACCTTACACAAATAATTTAGGCTACCAATCAAGTTGCATGCAAAAGAGTCCCCTCTTCCACTATCTCTCGATAACACATAACTTACCATCCATTTATATTAAAAATTTTCAGCTAATAACTAAATAGGAACTAGACAATTATCTCTTCCTTCATTCCTTAGAAGTCATCACTTTCTTACACAAGAAAAGACACCTCCAATCATATTTCATGCAAGATATCTTTTCTTGCACTTACCCTTCCCAAGCCAAAAGGTAATCATACCCTCTCCACTAGCTAAATTTTGGCCAGTGCATGAACAAGGGAGATAAATCTCCTCTTTTATAAGACAACTCTCGATGTTATTTTTGTCATACCCGTGACTTTTAAGCACGACTTTTAATACTTAAAAGTCAACCGTAAATGCAATTTAATTAATGATGTAGGATGTGAGACTTAGTTACTTAAAATATAGGAAAATAAGAAAAGGGGTTAAAAGTAGAATTAAAGGTAATTAAAGAAAATTACCTAAAAGGTCCCTACTAAAGGATAGGGGAGTTACACAACACTTAGTATAACTCCCCATCTCAGCCTAAGGGGACGGTTATAACACCAAAAAAGAGAGGAGAAAACCGCAGGAGAAAGAGAGAGAAGAGAAAAGGAGAGGAAGAAGAAGAAGAGAAGAAGGAAAAGGAAGGAAAAGGCCAATCTAGGTTCAATCCTTATCAAGATTCTGCGGTAAATTCGTAAGGCTAACTAGAAACAAAGGCAAGTAATCTTTCTATACGCTTTACGTAAATTTTGTTACTTTAGGCCATATGTTCTTACAAAGAGAAAACTTGGATCACACATTAGTAGTTTTGATTTGTTTATGTTAAATGCTTTATTATATGTAATTGTTGTTGTTAGTTGTCTAAAGTCATGTTCTTTGGGCCAAATTTCTTAGAATAGCTATGTGGTGCTTTGTTGTTTGCCAAGCATGCCCATGAAAGTGTATTTTGATGTGTATATTGTTTTGTTATGTTCTTGTGCGGGTTGTCTACACCTTAGATGTTTGAGAGGAGTTGCAGAGAATTGAAGGATGATTGATAGCCTTGTTATAGTCTTATTGTGTTGGGGAAGGTTGAGGATATCTGTTGAAGGTTGTTAATGATAGAAGGTTAAGAGTGGATACTAATAGACATGTCTAAGAATCAATTCATGTTAGTGGTGTGCTAAGCATGATGAATCAAGGTGCTAAGATTGGTCTTGAGGTGTTGAACATGAAAGGGGTTGAAGAAGAAAGGTGTTGGGTGGAAGTTACTGCAGAAAAACTGCAGTTTAGAACTGTCAGAACACTTCGAACACCTACATTAGGCGCTTCAAGTCACATTAGGCGCCTAATGTAGGCGTTCAATGTGTCCCAGAGCAACCCCGTACAATTCGAACACCCACATTAGGCGCTTCATGTAGGCGTTCGATGTATACGGCACATCCGCGAACACTTCGAACGCCTAGTATAGGCGCTCCATGTCCACATTAGGCACTCCATGTAGCGTTCGAAGTATACTGGAAGTCTTTTTGACCCTTTAGGCGCCCTATGTATGTGTAGTAACTCAATACACTTCTTTTGAACATAAAATGCAAGGGTATTTAAGGTGTAATTGAGGTATAGATGGTAAGTTCGACTAAAAAAGAGTAAGATTGAATCCCAAGTGAATTAGTGAGACGAACGGACTTGGAAAGATACGAACGTGGAGTGTTTGAGGTGCAAGACCATATACTTGATATGTAGGATGTATGTGTGTATGTTACATGTTTGATACGAAGTTGCATGAGCATCTTGCATCATGACATGGGCACTTGCATTTGACTTGAGAATTGCTTTGCGAAAGAACATGTGTTTACAAGAGAAGTTTAAAGTTTTCGAAAGGCAAAATGGCTGCTGATTGATCGCAGGGTATAAAAGTCACGCCCGCGAAAGCAGGATATAAAAGCGTGACCTGTGAATCAAAAGCAGGGTATAAAATATGTTATGGGGCAATGGACCTATCAGCACAGAAAATAAAGTATTTTATGGGGCTGTGGACCTATCAGCACGGATATATGATGTATGTAATGGGGCCGTGGACCTTTCAGCACGGGGTATAAAGTTATATGTTATGGGGCCGTGGACCTTTCAGCACAGGGTATAAAGTTCTGTTTTCTGTTTACTGATCACCCACAGGGTATAAAGTTCTGCTACGCGAAGAATGTGATAAGAAGAGTTATGAAATGTTTTGTGAAATGACACGCATGGCATGTTTATGAAAGAAGACATATGCATGGGTGTTGTGTGTGATTTTAAAGAAGTACATGCATCATGATACACGAAGCATAAGATTTGATATGCAAGAGATGTGACTAGCTTATGACTTGCTTATGATGTTATGTTGTTTTAGTACATGTTTATCCTCGTATCCGTGTATCATTTATGTGTTTTATCTGTTTTGAGGAATTCTTATAAAGATGCTACTTGCTAACCCGAGCACCTTATTTTGGGCAATGATCTATACACTGGTGACTCGTCGTGTGTGATCCCGTAAGGTGTATAGACGGGTTACTTGGTGGTGATATTTTTGCTAAGAACAGATACTGTATTCCTTTTCAGGTGAGCCGGAGTGTGAGATGATATTTATCGAAGACGATGGCGAGTGGGCTCAATGGGATGACGGACATGGAAATAGATAGATGCTTGACTACTCTCTTTAAGTTTGGAAACTCAATGTTATTATGTTGTTCTGGAACTTATGTTAGCTGGATGAACAAACGCATTTTAATTCCGTTGTACTTTCTAGTTACATTATTGATGGTAAAGTTTTAAATTTAACAACATTTTCGCTGATTTATCTTACGTCATGGCCGATGTACGCTTGATCTGCTTTGATGCTTCGTTGTTCTCTTAGTAGACTACGGCGGGTGTACTGGTTCCGATGATAGTTTTGGGCCGGGGCGCTACAGGTGGTATCAGAGACTAGGCTTCAGATCTAGCTCAGAAACTTAGGTTCATGATCTTTTAGACATCTAAGATATGATTCTCCCTTAAGGTTGATCCTTAGTTATAAGTACTGATTTCTCTAGAGTTTAAGTGTGATCTGGGTTGGGTGTGTGCGAGCGCGTTTACCATTTAATTCCGTATTAATGGTTTTACTACATACGTCACCCATTCTTATGCGTTCAAGCTTTCAGTAACCTCTTGTATTTACTGAATGCTAATGCGATGTTGATCTTTCAGAGAAAATGCCTCCAAGAAGAGATAACGCAGGGAACTCCAACAAAGAACAGGAGAACCAACCCCCACAAGTTGTTTTACCTCAGGTGCTCACTGATGCGCTAACGGTGATCGCACAAGGGTTTGATCAACAGCATCAGCCTCCGCCTCCTCTATCGCCCCAGCATAACATCCGGTTCTTTTATGGAGAGATGAGAAAGCTGACGGTGCCGGAGTTTGGAGGATGTACTGATCCTAAGGAGGCTCAGCACTGGTTGGCTGAGGTGAAGAAATGTTTCAGGTTAGTACAAGTACCGGAGGAGATAAAGGTTGATGTTGCCACACCCCTTCTAAGTGGCAAGGCTGGTGAATGGTAAGACGGAATGGTGTTGAGGATGACCCCACCAATTTCATGGGCAAAGTTTTGTGATGTTTTCTTAAAGTATTACGTACCGGAGACTGCGATATTAGAAAAGATAAGAGCGTTTGACAGATTGGAGCAAGGAAGAATGACGGTGTCAGAGTATGCGGAGCGCTTTCATGCCTTGGGTAAGTTTGTCCCTGCGATTATGTCTGATAATCGTCTTAAGATGACGAAGTTCGAGAGGGGTTTGGACTCGAGAATACAGTCGGCGATAGTGAATGCGGGGATGAAAACTTACGAGGATATGCTAGATGTGTGGTTCCGTGTCGAGAGTGATTTTCACTGAGTAACGGCAAGAGAAGCAAATGCAGGATCATCTGATAGAGGCAAGAGGTCAAGAGAGGAGGTTAGAGTTGGTGGCAGACTCGGACGTTGGGTCAAGATTCCAAAGAGGGGTCCAGTTGGAAATTTTCAAAGACCCCCAGTGCAAAATCCAGTAGTTCAGCAGGCTATAGGAGTTTGCCCTCATTGCAACAAGAACCACGTCGGGAGTGTAGGAAAGTGGCTGGAGCATGCTTCCGATGCGGTCAAGTGGGACATATGATTAGAGACAGTCCGGAGATGAAGAAAAATAATCCTGGAGAGGCGGCTCAGCAGCCGAGAGCGAAGCCTCGAGCAAATGCCCGTGTACATCTCATGACGGACACCGATGTGCAGGAGACTACCGATGTAGTAGCGGGTACCATTTAAACTAAGTTTGAATTCTTATTGAATTAGGTATTTACGTGTTTAACTTTTTGTGTAAAACTTGATATGGCCTTAGGTGCGGTTTTAGTAAATAAGATACCTGTCAACGTGCTCTTTGATAGCGGCGCAAGCCACTCCTTCGTAGCAAAGAGATTCACTAAACACCTTGGTAGTTTGCCTGAATGGTTAGAAACTCCGTATCGTGTTCAAGCGGCCGGAGATCAAATTATGGTTTCGTATCATCAGTTCCGGGATTGTGAATTAGAGTTTGAAGGACAAACATTCTCCGCCACACTGATCCCTATTTAGATGTATGACTTTGATGTGATATTGGGAATGGACTGGTTGGCCAAGTATCACGCCAACATTGACTGTCGATTGAAGCAAGTGACGGTCAAGAGTGCTAAGATGGAAGAGGTGATATTTCAAGGAGATGAGGAACGAAAGAAAGTTCCCAAGAAGGTATATGTGTCTGTTGCACAAGCACGCAAAGCCTTGAGGAAGGGTGCTGAGGGATTTCTAGTGTATGCCATGGACGCTACTCAGGAAGTACCGTATATTGAGCAAATTCCAGTGGTTAATGAATTTCTTGATTTGTTTCCGGAATATTTACCCGGAGTACCACCCCCGAGGGAAGTCGAGTTCGAGATAAACTTGGTTCCAGGAACTGAACCTATCTCTAAAGCCCCTTATAGAATGGCTCCAACGGAGTTGAGAGAGTTGAAGGAACAACTGCAGGAGTTATTAGACAAGAAGTTTATCCGCCCTAGTGTATCGCCCTGGGGAGCACCTGTTTTGTTTGTAAAGAAGAAAGATGGTAGCATGAGACTTTGTATTGATTATAGAGAATTGAATAAAGTTACCATCAAGAATAAGTATCCCCTTCCACGTATTGAGGATTTGTTTGACCAGCTCAAGGGTGCCAAAATCTTTTCTAAAATTGATCTCCGATCAGGGTATCATCAGTTGCGAGTGAAGGCCGAGGACATCGCAAAGATAGCCTTTCGCACAAGATATGGCCATTATGAGTTTTTGGTGATGCCGTTTGGATTAACAAATGCCCCTGCAGCCTTTATGGATCTTATGAATATCGTCTTTCAGGAACAGTTGGACAAGTTTGTAGTGGTATTCATACATGATATTCTGGTGTATTCTCCTGAAGAACAAACTCACGCTGAGCATTTGAGAACCGTTCTAGGTATTTTGAGGCAGAAACAACTATACGCTAAGTTTAGCAAGTGTGAGTTTAGGTTAAGAAGTGTGACTTTTCTGGTTCACGTGATATCGGAGGAGGGGATTGCTGTCGACCCGAAGAAGGTGGAAGCTATAACTGAATGGCCTAGACCTACCAACGTCACCGAAGTGCGAAGTTTCTTGGGTCTAGCGGGTTATTGCAGAAAGTTTGTGGAGGGATTCTCAAGGATAGCCGTACCTCTCAGTCGTCTTACTCAAAAGAAGTCCAAGTTTGAGTGGACGGCGGAATGCGAGCAAAGCTTCACGGAGCTTAAGAAGAGATTAACGACAGCTCCAGTATTGGCTCAACCATCCGGAACTGATGGGTTTGTAATTTATAGCGATGCATCGAAAAATGGTTTAGGTACGTAAACTGTAGTATAAGGTTATGATCTTGTATACCAATTAAGTGTAGACTAATACCTTATTTGTAGGTTGTGTTTTGATGCAAAACGAACGAGTCGTCGCATATGCCTCAAGACAGCTTAAGCCTTATGAGCAAAATTATCCAACACACGATCTTGAGCTTGCTGCAGTGGTGTTTGCCTTGATGATCTGGCGGCATTATTTATATAGAGAAAAGTGCGCGGCATTCACGGATCACAAGAGTTTAAAGTATTTATTCTCTCAGAAAGAATTAAATATGAGGCATCGAAGATGGTTGGAATTGCGAAAAGACTATGACTTGACCATCCATTACCATCCAGGTAAGGCTAATAAAGTGGCAGATGCGTTAAGTAGGAAGTCCAGCCATGCGCGACAATCACCATTGGAAAGAGAGATAGAGGAATTCGGTTTAGATTTGGTTGACTCCACAGTGAACGTTTTGACAACATTGACTATCACACCAAGTTTGGTTAATCGGATAAATGAGGCTCAGAAGAATGATAAGACCCTCAGCGAAATAATGGAAAGGGTGAAACATAGTCAAGTTGAAGGATTTCGGATCAAAGAGGATGTGAGCTTGTGGTTTAGAGAAAGATTATGCGTACCTGATGTTGACGAGCTTAGAAAGGAAATTTTGCAAGAAGCTCATAGTACGAGGTTATCAATACACCCAGGTAGCACCAAGATGTATAGAGATCTCAAGTAATATTATTGGTGGTCCGGAATGAAACGACATGTTGCTGAATTTATAGAAAGGCGCTTAGTTTGTCAACAAGTCAAGGCGGAACACCAATAGCCTGGTGGATTGTTGGTGCCATTAGAAATTCCAGAATGGAAATGGGAGCATGTCACGATGGATTTCGTAGCTGGTTTACCAAAGACAAGGAGTGGATATGACATGATTTGGGTCATCGTGGATCGCTTAAGAAAGTCTGCCCATTTCCTACCCGTTTCAAGTGAAGCATCTCTTGACAAGTTAGTGAATTTATATATGTAGAATATTGTTAGCTTGCATGGTGTTCCAGTAAGTATAGTGTCCGATCGGGATTCACGGTTTACATCTAAGTTTTGGACAGCATTCCAGAAAGCCATGGGTACGGAATTAAGGTTGAGTACGGCATATCATCCCCAAACTGATGGACAGTCCGAGCGGACTATTCAGACCTTGGAAGATATGCTAAGGGCTTGCGTGTTGGATTTTAAAGGGAGTTGGGATGGAATGGTAAAGCTAATGGAGTTTTCTTATAACAACAGTTACCACAGCGCAATTGACATGGCTCCTTTTGAAGCTTTGTATGGAAGGAAATGTAGGTCCCCAGCTTATTGGGACGAGATAGGTGTGAGGACCATCACCGGACCTGAGCTATTGGAGAAAATGCTAGAAAAAGTGAAAGTCATCCGGGAAAGACTCAAGGCAGCTCAGGATCGCAACAAGAGTAGGGCGGATTCCAAACGCCAACCATTGGAATTTGATGTGGGTGAAAAAGTTTATTTGAGGGTATCACCTGCAAAGGGTGTCATGAAGTTTGGGGTAAAAGGCAAGCTAAGCCCTCGTTTTATTAGTCCTTATGAAATACTTGAGAAGGTGGGAACCTTGGCATATAGGTTAGCGTTACCTCCGGTGTTGGCGCAAGTTCACAATGTCTTTCACGTATCATAACTAAGGAAGTATGTGTCGGATCCAAGTCATGTACTTGAAGCTCAACCTTTGGAACTTAAGGACGATGTTACATACGAAGAGATACCCGTGAAAATTGTGGACCGAAAGGATCAAGTGTTGAGGAAGCGAGTGATTCCTTATGTAAAGGTCCAGTGGAGCAACCACACGGAACGTGAAGCCACTTGGGAGCTCGAAGAACAAATGTGGGAGAAGTATCCTCAGCTCTTTGACTAAGGTACGTAAGTTTCGAGGACGAAACTTTTTGTAAGGGGGGTGGAATGTCATACCCGTGACTTTTAAGCACGACTTTTAATACTTAAAGGTCAACCGTAAATGCAATTTAATTAATGATGTAGGATGTACGACTTAGTTACTTAAAATATAGGAAAATAAGAAAAGGGGTCAAAAGTAGAATTAAAGGTAATTAAAGAAAATTACCTAAAAGGTCCCTACTAAAGGATAGGGGAGTTGCACAACACTTAGTATAACTCCCCATCTCAGCCTAAGGGGACGGTTATAACACCAAAAAGGAGAGGAGAAAACCGCAGGTGAAAGAGAGAGAAGAAAAAAGGAGAGGAAGAAGAAGAAGAGAAGAAGGAAAAGGAAGGAAAAGGCCAATCTAGGTTCAATCCTTATCAAGATTCTGCAGTAAATTCGTAAGGCTAACTAGAAACAAAGGCAAGTAATCTTTCTATACGCTTTACGTAAATTTTGTTACTTTAGGCCCTATGTTCTTACAAAGAGAAAAATTGGATCACACATTAGTAGTTTTGATTTGTTTATGTTAAATGATTTACTATATGTAATTGTTGTTGTTAGTTGTGTAAAGTCATGTTCTTTGGGCCAAATTTCTGAGAATAGCTATGTGGTGCTTTGTTGTTTGTCAAGCATGCCCATGAAAGTGTATTTTGATGTGTTTATTGTTTTGTTATGTTCTTGTGCGGGTTGTCTACACCTTAGATGTTTGAGAGGAGTTGCAGAGAATTGAAGGATGATTGATAGCCTTGTTATAGTCATATTGTGTTGGCGAAGGTTGAGGATATCTATTGAAGGTTGTGAATGATAGAAGGTTAAGAGTGGATACTAATAGACATGTCTAAGAATCAATTCATGTTAGTGGTGTGTTAAGCATGATGAATCAAGGTGCTAAGATTGGTCTTGAGGTGTTCAACATGAAAGGGGTTGAAGAAGAAAGGTGTTGGGTGGAAGTTACTGCAGAAAAACTGCAGTTTAGAACTGTCAGAACACTTCGAACACCTACATTAGGCGCTTCAAGTCACATTAGGTGCCTAATGTAGGCGTTCCATGTGTCCCAGAGCAACCCCGTACACTTCGAACACCTACATTAGGCGCTTCATGTCACATTAGGCGCTTCATGTAGGCGTTCGATGTATACGACACATCCCCGAACACTTCGAACGCCTAGTATAGGCGCTCCATGTCCACATTAGGCGCTCCATGTAGCGTTCGAAGTATACCGGAAGTCTTTTTGACCCTTTAGGCGCCCTATGTATGTGTAGTAACTCAATACACTTCTTTTGAACATAAAATGCAAGGGTATTTAAGGTGTAATTGAGGTATAGATGGTAAGTTCGACTAAGAAAGAGTAAGATTGAATCCCAAGTGAATTAGTGAGACGAACGGATATGGAAAGATACGAACGTGGAGTGTTTGAGGTGCAAGACCGTATACTTGATATGTAGGATGTATGTGTGTATGTTACATGTTTGATACGAAGTTTCATGAGCATCTTGCATCATGACATGGGCACTTGCATTTGACTTGAGAATTGCTTTGCGAAAGAACATGTGTTTACAAGAGAAGTTTAAAGTTTTCGAAAGGCAAAATGGCTGCTGGTTGATCGCAGGGTATAAAAGTCACGCCTGCAAAAGCAAGGTATAAAAGCGTGACCTGTGAATCAACAGCAGGGTATAAAATATGTTATGGGGCCGTGGACCTATCAGCACAGAAAATAAAGTATTTTATGGGGTCGTGGACCTATCAGCATGGATATATGATGTATGTAATGGGGCCGTGTACCTTTCAGCACGGGGTATAAAATTATATGTTATGGGGCCGTGGACCTTTCAGCACGGGGTATAAAGTTCTGTTTGCTGTGGACTGATCACCCACAGGGTATAAAGTTCTGCTACGCGAAGAATATGATAAGAAGAGTTATGAAATGTTTTGTGAAATGACACGCATGACATGTTTATGAAAGAAGACATATGCATGGGTGTTGTGTGTGATTTTAAAGAAGTACATGCATCATGATACACGAAGCATAAGATTTGATATGCAAGAGATGTGACTAGCTTATGACTTGCTTATGATGATATGTTGTTTTAGTACATGTTTATCCTCGTATCCGTGTATCATTTATGTGTTTTATCTGTTTTGAGGAATTCTTATAAAGATGCTACTTGCTAACCCGAGCACCTTATTTTCGGCAATAATCTATACACTGGTGACTCGTCGTGTGTGATCCCGTAAGTTGTATGGACGGGTTACTTGGTGGCGATATTTTCGCTAAAAACAGATACTGTATTCCTTTTCAGGTGAGCCAGAGTGTGAGATGATATTTATCGAAGACGATGGCGAGTGGGCTCAATGGGATGACGGGCATGGAAATAGATAGATGCTTGACTACTCTCTTTAAGTTTGGAAACTCAATGTTATTATGTTGTTCTGGAACTTATGTTAGCTAGATGAACAAACGCATTTTAATTCCGTTGTACTTTCTAGTTACATTATTGATGGTGAAGTTTTAAATTTAACAACGTTTCTGCTGATTAATCTTACGTCATGGATGATGTACGCTTGATCTGCTTTGACGCTTCGTGGTTCTCATATTAGACTACGGCGGGTGCACTGGTTCCGATGACAGTTTTGGGCCAGGGCGCTACAATTTTCCTCCATCTCCTTAACTCACTCTCTCACTAAATATCTTTCCTTTCCTTCTCTCTACAAAATTTCAAGTCTTCATCCCTCTACCCCTTTTACCCGAGATCATCAAGCAAGGAGGAGATGGACTTCTTCCTTTTTCCAAGTAAGAACCAAGGGTGCATGCACCTTACATATCAAGGTAATCACTATATCTAACTCCTTCACATCCTTTCCATCTTCTATTCCTCACAAAAACACTCTCAACCCCTCTATTTCTAGGCCACACCCGTGAGTTCAATGAGGAAGAAGAAGGAACTCTTTAGCTAGTCAAGTGAGAGGATTCCAAACCAAACAAGGTAAAGTTCACTTAGATTGAATCTTAGAACACTCATACTCTTATCTTCCTCATGCAAGACTAATCATTTTCTTCTTTTTTGGCCTCAAGGTCGTATACCCCTCAAGCCTTATCAAAGAAGAAATCTTCCACTTGTGAGTGTAAGATTCAAGTATCTAAGGCAAGTATTCTTCTTAGCTTCTTCAAGAATATTAAAAATGAAGTCTCCTATATTCATATCTAAGAAATGGACCTTGCATGCATCAACTAAAATGATGCTTCTCTTACAAAGTTATAGAAAGTGTGCTTGCATGACTAGATTATGTATGCATGTGTGTGGTTCTTGTATGATTCATGAAAATGGTTAAAATGACATTAAAAGATGACATGCATGGCCAAAAATCATGCTATGGACAGCCCCTTATGGGACGGCCATGGCCTAGTAATGAAGAATCAACATGCATGTCACACCTTGGATGTAAAATGAAGGCAAGTGAGTACACTTTCATAGTAAGTGTACTAAGAACATCCTTAAATCATCAACTTCTTAGGTGCATGTTGAAATAACCACCATTACTTTGAGTTCAAGTATAAGTGAGTGTATTTACATGATAGTGATCATGGTTATGGCGCATTATTCACTACACTATAATGCATGTTTCAAAATACACCATTTTAGATGATCAACATCATAAATCCACCATTTCCTTCTATGAAAGGGGCGGTTGAAGCCCTCATCAAGGACCATGAATTCATCACCATCTTTATGATGTGTATTTTGATGTTCATGGTCCAAGGAGGTATGATTTCATGGGGGGTTACACTTTTATGTGCTTGCATGTCACTTTTATCATGATCATCACCATGATCATAGTTCTTGTGTTCATGAACATATATGATGTGATGTTGTATAAATTGAGCATGTTAAAAATCATGGATCTTGATGTTCATCATGTATTATCATAAAAGTGATCATGGTAGGTAGTCTATAAAAGTAGATGTTATCATCTTGGCATCATGCACGCATACTACATTTTGAAAATTTCATGTTGGCATGCCCCTCCCCAACATTCGGCCAAGAGGCCAAAAAAGTGCCATCTTGGTGTACAAATTATCATTTGAATGTACTTTTGTGATTATGTATATTGGTAATGCATAAATAAAAGAAGAATTGACATAAATGTAATAATTACATCAAGATGAAATTCCAAGAAATCGTGTATGTTAAGTTATGGCCATGGGGTCATAATTAGCATTACATGAGGAATTACACCTATGTGAAAATACCTATATGACTATATATAGTCTAGGTATGATGTATGAAAATTAGCACACTTGAGTGTTTCATAAAACTTAGAAATCAAAATGTGTATGAATGGTAATTTTCGGCCCAAAAGCCAAATGAATGCCTTATCATGGAATAGCCTCATTCAAGAATAATCATGTAATAATATTATAGTGTATGTTATGTGATGCAATCATATTCTATTTAAAGGACAAGCATGAACATGACACCAAATAAAATAAGAAATTAAGAAAGGAACCTATACTAACTTTCAACCCTAAGGCTTGTGGGTATATTCAAAATAAATTATACGTACTTGTACATAATTAACTAAATATAAGTGTTATATGTATAGTATATAGACAATTAGCATAATTGTTATACACCTCAAGTCAAAGAAATTGATATATGCATGTATGATAACAATAGGCCAAAAAGGGCCATTTGGCCCAACTATAATAAGATAAGCTATTTGCATAAATATGAAGTAAATATACACCTGTGACAAATATGTTACATAATTCCAATCAAGGATAATCATATGATAAAACTCAAAAAAGGACAAGATATTTAGCAAAGAATGTTTCAAGGTCATTTAACCCAAAATCACCCTTTTAGGGCAAAATAGTAAATACACATGAGACCTATTAAGAGTGAAAGACTTGGGAACCAAAGTAATTAGAGACCTATGTTAAGTATTCCCTCGTGCATGTTGTTACCATGATTTTCAAAGCAAATGAGTTTTACCTACGAACATGTTATTGCAAGAAATGTTTTTAAGCTTTCATGATTTAAAGGATCGTACCACGAGATGAATGAATCCACACGACTTATGCATGTATATGTGGTTGAGTGTAACAGCTTGTCTGGGACAAGGGATCTCTGCCTTTGAGTTACATCTGCGACGTTCTGTATGGAGAGCTGCCCGATGTCTGGTCCTGGGGGAAGATGTCATGGGCTAAATACATTATTGCAGGGTGTAACACCGCGTCCAGTACTCAGGTTCTCTGTTATAACGTGTCACGGTTAGTCCTATGTACGTATGGTGTAACACTGTTTGGACCATTGGGATTCATAGATGGTACTCGTGGCTACTCGGAGAATCATTTGATATGTCGTTGGTACCATTCTTATGTTACGAAAAGTCCTATAGCCAATTCATGTCATGTCATGTTTATGTATGTATGAAATGAAATGTTTTCTGAAAGTTTTACGATGCATACATTAAGATCACGTCTCATAAACCCCTAGTGCCCCTAAGTTATGACTCTCGTAGTACGATGCCCGGTAGGATTAAGGAACAACAAGAAACGGTGATTTCTCAATCACTCACCCCTACTACTAATCCTTCCACAGGTGAGTCAGAGTTTGACTACATTTTCATGGAGAACGAGACATATTGCGTTAGCTGAGGAGAGTGAAGTTTGCGAGACATTTGGGGACTTCAATGGATTTCATATTTACTTTATTTATATTTGACTTTTGGAATTCATTGGATGTATTAGGTTTCGTCAGCCCTGAATATTTCATTTATTTCAGTATTAGGATTATTATAAATTGAATTTGAATTTTTAATTATCGTTTCCGCAAAAAATTTCTACGTTATTTCTGACGTGTAGGAAGTTTGAACGAAATAACGTGTATGAAGTTTGAACGACGCCTTGTAGTTTTCGTAGTAGAACACGGGGGATGTACTGTTCCCGAAGTTAGGGTTCGGGAGCGGGGCGCCATAGTAAACGCTCATATGGCAGCGAGGGAGTGGTGGAATAAGAGTAGGGGGCGGCGACATGATGTGAGTTGGTGGAGTCGACGGTGCGGTTGGATGGGCGGGGGGCAATGGAGACATGGATGGAAGAATGTAAAGGGAAGGAGGAAAAATTAAAAAAAAAAAAAAAAAAAAAGAAGCAACTGGTGGAGGCGAAAGAGATGGTGATGAACAAGAGGCGTGAAAGAGATGGTGATGAAAAAAGGCGGTGAATGACGTAAAAAATTTAAAAGAAAATTTGGACCACGGTTATAGTACTGCCTTATGTGCTCAAAGGCTTAATTGATCGTTGAGTCCTCATTTTTCCAGTTTGTATTTTACTTTACAGAATTTTTTAATAAAATTATAATAATATCTTCGGAAAAGTCCTTTCCATCTCTTTCTCATGACGGTCGATTTCGGTACAACTAATCCCCTAATGCTGACAAATTCGCATCCATTCCTTTTAATGACGCTTTCGTTTTCCATTCTGCAGGCCTCCAAGCTTCGACCTGCAAACAGATTTTTTCCAATTAGAACATATTTATTCATTTCTCCAAGAAAAATATTTTCATTTTTTTCATCTATCCCGAAATTCATGTTGATATCCATCGTAGAGATTGTCCTCCTATAGTTCTGGGTGTCTTCAACATTTTAGATGACTAAGTGGATTCTGCCGCTAATGTTAGGATTTCAGGGCGAGAAAGCGGTGGAGTTTTTCGTTTTGAAATCATCAGTGGCTGATTCAATTGAGAGGAAACAGGCTTTGGCTTCAAGAATACGAGGGAAGTGGAAGAAGAAGGGGGAAGGTTGTTGGCCGCTGAGGGGGGTTGGCCGGTTGTACCGGGCTTTGAATATGAAGGGGGAGGAAGGGAGACTTGGTGAAATAAAGCTTCATTTCAATGCTTGAGTTCCTGCATAAAATGTAGTCGGTAATATTGGGTCCAATAACTTTAATATAATGGATAGATGTTTGGTTTTCTTCTTCATCAAAAGCACCATCCATGACTAGATCAGTGGCATCTCCTAAGAAAAGGAAATTCGAGGCGTTGAAGATAAAGTTTTTGCTCGCAGATGCTGTTTAAACGTATGTGATACATGCCATCAGGAATCAAGAGCATCGGTGGCTGTTTGTGGCAACAGATGTTTGTGATCATGATTTACTAATTCCCATGATTTACACACCGCCCCAAACCGGACATAATCAGGGAGCGGAAATTGATGGCCATAACAAGATGATTTTTAATTGGAAGAACCTGGTACTACAACAGTTTACTATGGAAAGAATTTAATCACAGCAGATTGCTGTTGCAAGTGAGAAAAGAAAAAAGAAACACACAGAACTCAAAGAAGCGATAGAGTAAGGTAATCCAATTCTGAAAGGAAACCAGTTACCCGATGGAACAAGGAAAATCAGCCGATGCTATATATGATGATAATGCGAAGCTAATCACATTCCTAAAAGTACGTGTTCCCTAGCGGTTTTTTTCTCCTATTATTAGTACTACTACCATTATTGTTTTTTTTATTGTTATTGTTGTTGTTGTTGTTGTTGTTATTATTATTATTATTGGCTGCCACATGATACCTGAAGGGTCCAAACTATGTGTGAAACAAAGACTTCTTTGTTTTGGTTGGTAGCACACCCACTTTGACAAATACAAAGTAGCCATTAAATGAATAGTAACACACATGTGTTTATTCATTTTGCTTGCCTATAAATTGGCAATTAATCCTTCAAAGGAAGACACACCAAAATCAAAGGAAGAAGCAATTTGAGAGCTTCTTGAGAGATGAGTGAGTGAAAGAAAATAGAGAGAGAAAAAGAGAGTTGTGAGATTATACCAATCCGGTATAAGAAAATATTGAGTGTTTCAATTCTCTTGTATTTCTCAAGTTTAAGTTTAAACTTGAGTTGTCTCTTGTATTCCCATTATTTCGAATAGTGGAAGTTGTTTTCACTGCCCGTGGTTTTTTCCCTCCACAGAGAGAGGGTTTCTACGTAAATCTTGGTGTCTATTTTATCTATCTTGCTATCATACTCGAAGATTCTAGTAAGTAGTAAATTACTATTCACGGTTTTATTCTGCTTAGAACCGGGTCGTTATTCCCAACAAGTGGTATCAGAGCTTGGTTATTTGGTTCTTGATTTTCTCGAATATGACAGAGATGAAATTCACTGTGGTAAAATTCAACGGAGATGATGGATTTTCCACATGGCAGAAAAGGATGAAGGATTACCTTATACAACAAGCTGTTCACAAAGTTCTTTATGGCAAAGAGAAAAAGCCAGAAGCCATAAAAGATGATGATTGGCAAGACATGGATGATAAAGCCGCAAGTGCAATCCGCTTGCACTTGTCCGACGAAGTCCTGAACAATGTAGACGGAAACGACTGAGCTATGGAGATTTGGACAAAGCTAGAAAGTTTGTATATGTCCAAAACAATGACAAATAAATTGTATCTTAAGAAGCAGCTCTACACACTCCAAATGAGCGAAGGTACAAATTTTTTGTCTCATCTGAATGATTTCAATGGTATTATATCCCAAATGGCTAGTCTTGGTATTACTATAGAGGACGAGGATAAGGCGATCATGCTCTTGAGTTCACTTCCATCCTCCTTCAATGGTTTGACGACCACTTTACTTCATGGTAAAGAAACAATCACATTGAAAGAGGTCACATCATCTTTGTTGCTGCATATTAAGATGATGCAATCAGAGAAGCAAGGACAGGCTCTTCTTACACAAGAAAGAGGAAGGAGCCGAAATAGAAACTTCAATAGTCATGATAAATCAAAAGATTATGACAAGTCCAGAGGTCGTTCCAAATCGAGAAGTGGAGTGAAGTGCTGGAACTGTGGTAAAAATGGCCACCTCAAAAGGAATTGCAGATCTTTGAAGCAAGACAAAGATCGAGGTCAAAAGCAGGTGGGAGATAACAACACAGCAGCAATAACTTCAAGCAGTGACGAAGAGACAACATTGGTTTGTCACCAAAATGAATGTTGTCATATCTCAGACATAGACCTTGAATGGATCGTGGATACAAGTGCTTCATATCATTGTGCTGCTAGCAAAGAGTACTTCTCCACATACAAAGCTGGAGACTTTGGTGTGTTGAAGATGGGAAATAAAAGCACCTCACTGATCGAGGGAATGAGTGATATCACTGTGGAAACTTCGCTTGGTTGCACATTTACATTACGAAATGTGCGACATGTTCCAGATATGAGATTCAATCTTTTATCTGCAACCGCACTGGACAAGGAAGGTTATGAGCATTTCTTTGGTAATGCGACATGGAAACTTACCAAAGGTTCTCTGGTGGTAGCAAAAGGGAAGCTATGTTGTAATTTGTACAAGACACACTTTAAGGTGTGTGAAAGTCAAATAAATGCAGTAGAAGACGGCGATTCTCCAAACGTGTGGCACAGATGTTTGGGACACATTGGGCAGAAAGGGCTGCAGTTACTGGCAAAGCAATCCTTGATATCGTTAGACAAAGGTAAATCACTAGACCCATATGATTACTGTTTATTTGGAAAACAGCACCGTGTTTCTTTTCAGAAGAACTCCAAGATAAAAGAAAACAAATTGGAGTTGGTTCACTCTGACGTGTGTGGTCCCATTGAGGTAGAATCTCTAGGTGGAAACAGATACTTTGTTACTTTCATTGATGATTCTTCTAGAAAAACATGGATCTACTTGATAAGAAATAAAAGTCAAGTATTCCAATGTTTTCAAAAGTTTCATGCAATGGTAGAAAGAGAGACTGGAGAAAAGTTGAAATGCCTTCGCACTGACAATGGCGGCGAGTACATATCAATAGAATTTGAAGAGTACTGCACAAAACATGGTATACGACATGAGAAGACGGTTCCTGGTACTCCACAGCATAACGGAGTCGCAAAACGGATGAATAGAACCATTGTAGAAAAAGTGCGATGCATGCTCAAAATGGCTAAATTGTCTAAGTCATTTTGGGAGGAGGCTGTCAATACAGCTGTCTACTTGATCAACCAATCACCTTTGGTTCCACTAAACTTTGATATTCCAGAAGCAGTATGGAGTGGAAGAGAGGTAAGCTACGCTCACCTAAAAGTATTTGGATGTAAAGCCTTCATGCATGTTCCAAAAGACCGGAGGTCAAAATTAGATGACAAAACCATTCCTTGTATCTTTGTGGGGTACGGAAATGAGGAATACGGCTTTAGGCTATGGGATCCAGAAAAGAAAAAAATCGTCAGAAGTAGAGATGTCGTGTTCCAAAAACACGAAATGTTCAACGATGCAGAAAAAATGTCTATTGCAGAAAATGTTACAGAGGTAACATTTGTTCCTTCTTTGAACAATGACACAACTGGAGAAAATATAGAAGAAACTGAAACCGGTGATGATTCTAGTGGTGTTGAGCAGTGGGAGCAAACCCCTGATTCTCTTGAATTGGAAGATGTGGATCCTCAACCGAGAAGGTCTGTCAGAGAACGTGCACCTTCTACCTGATATCCTAGTTCTCAATACATTCTTATAACAGATGATGGAGAATCAGAGAATTTTCGAGAAGTACAATCTCATAGAGATAAAGATTATTGGACAAAAGCCATGCAAGAAAAGATGGACTCACTGAAAAAGAATTTCACTTATGATCTAGTTCAACTTCCAAAAGGAAAGAAAGCTCTGAAAAACAAATGGGTCTTCAAGTTAAAGAAAGACGGCGATAAGTTGCTAAAGTACAAAGCTCGATTGGTGGTGAAAGGTTTTGGTCAAAAGAAAGGTATCGACTTTGATGAAATCTTCTCACCAGTTGTTAAAATGAGTTCTGTTCGACTTGTACTTGGTTTGGCAGCTAGTTTGAATTTAGAGCTAGAACAACTAGATGTAAAAACAGCTTTCTTACATGGTGATCTGGATGAGGAAATCTACATGGAACAACCAGAAGGCTTCTTAATCAAAGGCAAAGAAGACATGGTTTGCAAGTTGAAAAAGAGTCTGTACGGATTGAAGCAAGCACCACGGTAATGGTACAAGAATTTTGACTCATTCATGCTGAGTCAGAAATTCAAGAGAACAGTTGCTGATCCTTGTGTATATATTCAAAGGTACCATGATGGTAAATTTATCATTCTTCTCTTGTATGTTGATGACATGCTGATTGTTTGAGAAGATGGAAACATGATCCAAATCTTAAAAAAGAAATTGCCAGAAACATTTGACATGAAAGATTTGGGTGTTGCAAAACGTATCTTGGGAATGAATATCATACGAGATCGAGCAACAAGAAAGCTTTGGTTATCACAGAAGGGATATATTGAACGAGTGCTTCAACGGTTCAATATGGACAAAGCTAAGCCAGTTACAACTCCACTTGCTGATCATTTCAAGCTAAGCAAGAGAGATTGTCCTTCAACTGAGAAGGAAGAAGAAGAGATGTCATCAATTCCATATTCTTCTGCAGTAGAAAGCTTGATGTATGCTATGGTCTGCACAAGGCCAGACATTGCTCATGCGGTAGGAGTAGTGAGCAGGTTTCTATCAAATCCAGGAAAGACGCATTGGGAAGCAGTGAAATGGATCTTTCGATATCTTAGAGGAACTTCAAAATTATGCTTAACTTTTGGAGGTTCCGGACCAACTCTTGATGGATACACAGATTCAGATATGGCTGGAGATCTAGATGGTAGAAAATCAACTTCTGGCTATCTATTTACATTTGCAGGGGAGCTATATCTTGGCAGTCGAAACTTCAAAAATGTATCATTATCGACTACCGAAGCAGAGTACATTGCAGCTACAGAAGCTGGTAAGGAGATGCTTTAGGTGAAACGATTTTTACAGGAGTTGGGGTTCCAACAACAACAATACATAGTATATTGCGATAGTCAAAGTGCTATTGACTTGAGCAAAAATACGATGTATCATGCGAGAACCAAACATATCGATGTGCGATATCATTGGATTCGGGATGCCACTGAGGAGGAACAATTCCAAATCAAGAAGATCCACACAGACAATAATCCTGCTGATGTAATGACAAAAATCATGACAAAAGAAAAGTTTAATTGGTGCGTCAAGCAAGCTGGAATGGACTCTCAATGAGAGTTGGAGTATGCCTCTAGTTTGGAGGGGGAGATTTGAAGGGTCCAAACTATGTGTGAAACAAAGACTTCTTTGTTTTGGTTGGTAGCACACCCACTTTGACAAATACAAAGTAGCCATTAAATGAATAGTAACACACATGTGTTTATTCATTTTGCTTGCCTATAAATTGGCAATTAATCCTTCAAAGGAAGACACACCAAAATCAAAGGAAGAAGCAATTTGAGAGCTTCTTGAGAGAGGAGCGAGTGAAAGAAAATAGAGAGAGGAAAAGAGAGTTGTGAGATTATACCAATCCAGTATAAGAAAATATTGAGTGTTTCAATTCTCTTGTATTTCTCAAGTTTAAGTTTAAACTTGAGTTGTCTCTTGTATTCCCATTATTTCGAATAGTGGAAGTTGTTTTCACTGCCCGTGGTTTTTTCCCTCCACAGAGAGAGGGTTTCCACGTAAATCTTGGTGTCTATTTTATCTATCTTGCTGTCATACTCGAAGATTTTAGTGAGTAGTAAATTACTATTCACGGTTTTATTCTGCTTAGAACCGGGTCGTTATTCCCAACAATACCATGATGAGTTCTGATCCTATCTGCAAGAACTTAAAATAGAGAAGGTGAGATCTGCTTCTAACAATGCTAATTAGGCTTAGCTGACTGATTAACATCAACTGAAATGCATATCAAACAATCACAATAAAGCACAATCCCTGAATAAGATAAGTTACATAATAAATAATCACCGAACTGGAAAACTGTTAATAACATTAAAGTCTGATACATTAACAGAAAATTTGACAACTTTTCTTTTCCTGGTAAGCACGAAAAAGCAAATTATGAGAATTAACTATTTTTTTTTTGTAAAAAAAAAAATAAACGAAACGTTAAGGACTCTACTAATGGACTAGCTTGAACCCAGTTTAGGTAAAATCCATCCTGCCCGTGACTTGTATCCTTGGCAGAGTTCTTGAGAACGAAACCTGCTAATTTGCCCAGTTGCCAAATAAAATATACATATCTCCTCATCACCTTTATAAGAAGGATCGGCATAAGTACATTGGCACTTATCTATATAGTATATGCAATTTGGCTTGCAATTTTGAAAATCATAAGTGGATGTCGAAACTGACCCATTAAGTCCCAGAAACAGAGAAAATATCCCCAAATCCTGCACCTCAACCCACTCCATGGCCTTTGTTGAATCATACGGTTGCGTACGGCAAAGCTTTTGTACCTTGAACCCCACAGTTGTTATTAGACCAAGAATTTTAGAGAAGACCCTGCGAACTAATAATAAGTCTTGATCGAATTCAACTAAATACACAGTATAGTAGTCCACCACAGGGGTAGGATACCGTACGATATAGTCAATTGTTGAACCCCTTGTACCATCACCCCACTTTCCTGAAAGATCAATACAAGCAAGCTCATACGAGATATTTATCGCATATAGCTTTCCCTGACAAAAACAGGCATCCTTCACATGCAAAAAAGCATTGCTTGGATAAGTCCACGAACTTTCCCCTGCTTTTATAAATGCCAACACTTTAGGCCTACCATGGATTGCCACAGCAATCCAATCCTTTGGATACAAGCTAGGATCACAAGACAATATAACCTTGTCAAGCAAATATTCAAAATAGTAAAAGTCAGTTTGTATATCTAGGATTGGGATGAGTGTCGGAAGATGTATCTTTTTTCCAGAGAAGGGATTAAGCAATGTAACAGAGACAGATGCTCTGTTTTCATTTTCAGGAAAAGCCAACCACCCATAACTTGATCCGCAGCACCTCATTTGAAAAGGAATTTGGAGGAGTTGAGGATAATGTTTCTGCTCGCAGATGCTGTATAAATGTCCATGATTCAGGTCATCAGGAATCACGAGCATAGGTGGTTGTCTGTGGCAGCTCTTGCTGCGTTCTTGTTGCTGATCGCGAGCAACTGATTGCCAAGATTTACACACATCCCCAAACCGAACGTAATCAGGAATTAGAACCAGCCTATCTAATATCAGACCAAGCAATTCTCTGGGCATATCTGCCCAGTTTCTTGTCGTTTTAGAACAAGCAGCCATGGTAACACAAATTCCAATCAAATTGAATCCTTCTTCAAGAATATAGACCCCTGCAAGAAAACTTGACTGCTGCTGGTAACCAAATATATAATTTAAGTACGGCAGATTCCTATTGATGGTAGAAAAAGGAGCTAATAGGTAAGGAGGCCATAGAAAAAAAAAAAAAAAAACCTTATCCCAATTCTAAAAGGAAAAAAGCGGAAGGAAGATTCCTCAAATATTGAGTCACAAAAAGTTTTGGACTTTTTCCTTCGATAAGAAAAATATTAGTCCTAGAATCTTGTTGCGTTTCTCTCGTGATTATAGTTTTTTCAAAATATTTAATGAAATTATGAATACTATATGTTTATCATGAGACATAACAAATATTAACTAGTTGAAAATATTCCTCCAAAACAAAACAAAAAAATGGCACAGCAACATATAAATTATTTTTCATCGCTGAAAGTCTATCAGAAAAATACATACGATATTTAAAAAGAAATTACTTTATACACAGGGAAAAATGATACAGTTCGAGCTATAGTTATCACCGGATCTTTAGCACACTAAACCAATTCAAATTCTAAAATGCACATGATAATCTCATGTGGCTATCTACTTCCGTTCTTGTCTAATCGAGTTAAATAAATAACAACATGATGAATAAGTATTAACCAATTACGTTTATTTTTTCGACATTTGGGCTGATATCATGATACTTAATGCATAGGTTAATAATAACACACGTCCATTGTAAACATTGCGATCCGTTGTTTTACTATATATTTGGGCTGATATAATGATACTTAATCCATGGGTTAATTATAACGGACGTTCATGGTAAAATGTTGGGATCCATTCTTTTATTGAAAGGATATTAACAGTTTCACCACAAATATTACATCTATATTAGTGTATTCTCTTCTTGTAATGTGTATATGCAAATATAGTAATGATTTTCATCATGATTTCGAAACACGAATTAGAAACATGAATTATACGTATCATAAAACAAAAAAGATGATATCTTCTGGTATAAACCAAAGTTGTTAGATTCAGTTTTGTGTTTTGTGTTTTTGGATTTCAGGTATCAAAGTATCAAATGCATATCTGACATGTTTCCTTCGTGTATACGAAAATAGATACCTAAATCTGTATATGTCAGGTGTACATGTGGTTTATCACGCTTGTCAAAAAACTTGACAAGTACAAATATTCCATATTGCTGAAGGGCGGTGGTTGTAAAAGGTGGGAGCAGAGGCATAGGGCGGCGGCTGTTGAAGGCGGGAGTGGAGAAAGAGGGAGGCGGAGGACGGAGGATGTAAAAGGTGGGAAAAGGAAGAAGGCTTTTCGCCTGTTTTACTTTTTTAATTCCAGTCTTAGAGACAATTCAGAGAAGAGAATGACAGAATGCGTGAGTAGGGATTAGGACGTTGGGCAGGGGCAGTCGGGAGGGCGATTTAGGTTTTATGATATTTAAATTATTTTATTTTACAATTTTAACTTTAAAAAAATTCTCCGGGCATATCTGCCCAGTTTCTTGTTTCACACACCGTCTTAGAACAAGCAGCCATGGTCACACAACTTCAATCAAACTTGATGCTTTTCAAGAACCGGATGCTCTCCGACAAATCTATATCGCAACCAAATTATATATATAATTTGAGTACATCATATTCCTATTGCTGGTAGAAAAAGGAGCTAATAGGTAAGGACGTCATACAAAAAGACTAGTCCCAATTCTAAAAGAAAATGGAAAAGAGTGGAAGAAAGATTCATCAAATCTTGAGGCCCGAAAGATTCGGGCTTTTTCCTTCAATAAAAAAACATTAGTCCGAGTATCTCGTAGCGTTCCTCTCATGATTATAGTTTTTCCAAAATATTTAATGAAATTATGAATACTGTATGTTTATCATGATACATAACAAATATTAACTAGTTGAAAACATTCCTCCAAAACAAAACAAAAAATGGCACAGCAACATATAAATCATTTTTCATCGCTGAAAGTCTATCAGAAAAATACATACGATATTTAAAAAGAAATTACTTCATACACAGGAAAAAATGATACAGTTCGAGCCATAGTTATCACCGGATCTTTAGCACACTAAACCACTTCAAATTTCTAAAACGCACATGATATGTTTCTCATGTGGCTATCTACTTTCCTTCTTGTGTAATTTAGATAAATATCATCATGATGAATAAGTATTAAACAATTTCGTCTATTTTTTCGATATTTGGGCTGATATCATGATACTTAATGTATAGGTTAATCATAACACACGTCCATGGTAAACGTTGAGAGCCATTCTTTTATTATACATTCAGGCTGAAGTCATCATACTTAATGTATGTATTAATTATAACGGATGTTCATTGTAAACGTTGAGATCCATTCTTTTATTGAAAAGATATTAACACGTCCTCCACAAATATACATCTATATGAGTGTATTTCTTCTTATGATATGTAAATGCAAATGTATAGATTTTTACATCATGACTTAAGAACACAAATTGAAAACATGGATTATGCAGATCATAAAACAAGAAAGCTGACATCTTCTTGTATAAACCAGTGTCGGCCACCATGACTCGGCTAGGTTACAGGTCTGAGTTGCACCTAAGAGCCGACATTATAAGCACTTGGTCATATATATATATATATATATATATATATATATATATATATATATATATATATATATATATATATATATATATATATATATGTATGTATGTATCTATATATATGTATGTATATATATGTATGTATATATATATGTATGTATGTATATATATGTATGTATGTATATATATGTATGTATGTATGTATGTATGTATATGTATGTATGTATATATATATGTATATATATATGTATCTATCTATATATGTATGTATGTATGTATGTATGTATATGTTGGAATATAAAATGTTTTGATGATGTTAAAAGAGGTTTTGAATGGGCTAAAATAGAATTTCACACTTTGAGTTTGAAGCAAAATGAGAAAAACACATTGTGAGACGTCAATCTCTCACATGGATCGATTGACGTATACATCAGCCCCTCAGGAAGGCACATGGATCGATCCATGTGAAGATTGTTGAAGTTTAAAACTTTCGTCCCTACGTCGATCTCTCAACTAAGGGGACATCGATCGATCGACATTGCGTGAGTCTCTCAGCAAGAGACGTCGATCGATCGACGTAAGACAGATTCAGAGCCTGAATGCTTTGGCAAGACATCGATCTCTCAGGCCAGGAGACATCGATCGATCGATGTACATCAGTCTTTCAAAGGAGAGACATCGATCGATCGATGTAGTACAAGTTCAAAATTGGAACCTTTCGGGTGGACGTCGATCTCTCAGCACATGCACATGGATCGATCGACGTCCCCCAGGATTCAAAATTTTTTGAATGTTGGAACAAAATCCAAGGGAGATTTATGATGTTTTCCTTCTCCAATCTTGCTCAAATTTCTTGTGGACTTTACTCCAACATACTACATGCTTCCTTGACTATTTTATCCATGTCTAAGATTCTCTAGGGTGGCTATTGAAGATCAAATCACTCCATAGGGTGGCTAAAGACTATTTTCAATTTTTCAAGACTTGGAAATTGACTTGAAGACATGGTGAAGGCTCCAAAA
>AP025053.1:23210009-23233286 GCA_036186865.1 Eustoma russellianum | reverse complement strand
TATGTATGTATGTATCTATATATATGTATGTATATATATATATGTATGTATATATATATGTATGTATGTATATATATGTATGTATGTATATATATGTATGTATGTATGTATGTATGTATATGTATGTATGTATATATATATGTATATATATATGTATCTATCTATATATGTATGTATGTATGTATGTATGTATATGTTGGAATATAAAATGTTTTGATGATGTTAAAAGAGGTTTTGAATGGGCTAAAATAGAATTTCACACTTTGAGTTTGAAGCAAAATGAGAAAAACACATTGTGAGACGTCAATCTCTCACATGGATCGATTGACGTATACATCAGCCCCTCAGGAAGGCACATGGATCGATCCATGTGAAGATTGTTGAAGTTTAAAACTTTCGTCCCTACGTCGATCTCTCAACTAAGGGGACATCGATCGATCGACATTGCGTGAGTCTCTCAGCAAGAGACGTCGATCGATCGACGTAAGACAGATTCAGAGCCTGAATGCTTTGGCAAGACATCGATCTCTCAGGCCAGGAGACATCGATCGATCGATGTACATCAGTCTTTCAAAGGAGAGACATCGATCGATCGATGTAGTACAAGTTCAAAATTGGAACCTTTCGGGTGGACGTCGATCTCTCAGCACATGCACATGGATCGATCGACGTCCCCCAGGATTCAAAATTTTTTGAATGTTGGAACAAAATCCAAGGGAGATTTATGATGTTTTCCTTCTCCAATCTTGCTCAAATTTCTTGTGGACTTTACTCCAACATACTACATGCTTCCTTGACTATTTTATCCATGTCTAAGATTCTCTAGGGTGGCTATTGAAGATCAAATCACTCCATAGGGTGGCTAAAGACTATTTTCAATTTTTCAAGACTTGGAAATTGACTTGAAGACATGGTGAAGGCTCCAAAACATGGTGAACTTCATCTATAAATGGGAGAAGCTTGGATGAGGCAAATACACACTTTTACCATCATCTAGCTTCATTATTCATTGTTATATAGTTCTCTCATATTTGTAAAATTGTTTAAAGCTTGTTAAGCTTCTCTTTGTCTTCATTGTTGTATATTGAGAGATAGAGAGTCTAGCACAAGAGGAACCATAAATATTCGATCTCTTGCTTGTGCTTAGACTAGTGAGAATGTGTGAACCTTACTATTTTTTTCAACCCACTGTGAGAAAGTTCTTGAGGGAACTTTGTTGAAGTTGTAAGGTAGCAAGAAGTTGTTCTTGCTAGAGCTGTAGTTGCTGTAGTTGCACAAGTGTATTTTGTGCAAGGAGTTGCTGTTGTTGTTGCTTACACTAAGGTGTTAGTGTAAGTGTTGTTGTGGTTGTTCTTATTGTCTCTAATAAGAAGAGTAGTTGTTGAAAATCCACTTTGGTAACAAAGTGGTAGTAGAGTAGAATCATTTACGATTCGAACCACTTTATATCCAGTGTATTCATTCATTGCTTCTCACCTTCCATTCTTGCTTTGATTTTGAATTTCTTTTAAGTTGAGCCAAACAAGAAAATTCTGCAAAAAGTGCCAAACACTCTATTCACCCCACTCTAGAGTGTGTTTCGGACCTAACAATTGGTATCAGAGCCTAATCTTGATTGCTTGGCCTATCTTTGCAAGTAGCAAGGTTAATAATCATGGCAATGACAACCCCAACCTCTTCATCTCGCACTTTATCTCCCAAGTCTACTGCACTATTTTCTGGATCAAAAACTAAAGCACCTATGTTTAATGTCCAAAATTATTCTTTGTGGAAATTTCGAATGATCAATCATTTGAAAGGCTGTGGATTTGATATGTAGAGAGTCGTTGTCAAAGGAATTGAATTTCCTATGATTACAAACTCAAAAGGAGAATCAATGTTCAAAGATGAGGATGACTACACCGACGAAGAGAAGATAAAATTCGCCATCAATGGAAAAGCATTTGATATTCTCTCAAGTGCTCTTACTACCACAGAGCTCATAAGACTTCAAGGTCTTGAAACAGCTCATGAGGCATGAAAAAGGTTTGAAATGATACACGAAGAGACTGAGCAAGTAAGAAGGCCAAAAGACTCATGCTCATGAAGGAATATGAGATGTTCGGAATAAAGAGCGGTGAGAAGATTGAGGAAACAATCGACCGATTCACACGAATAGTGAATCAACTTTCCATGGTGGACAAGAAAATCTCAAATGAAGACCTTGTCTCAAAACTCGTCAACTCTTTGCCAAGAGAATGGACACCTAAAGTCACGGCCATCACCGAATCAAAGAATCTCAAGATTCTTACTCTTGATGAGCTATCTGGTAATTTTCTTACTCATGAAATTCTTATTGACGAACAAAATAGGATGAATCCTATCAAGCCCACACAAACATCACACAAAAGTTTGGTGGTAGAGTCTGATGAATCGGATGAGGAAGTTGCTTTTCTAGTAAGAAAATTTAGAAGAATGGCAACAAGAAATAAAGCTCAAGCAAGAAAGTTTTTCAAAAGACCACCCAAAGAAAAAAAAGCAAGTGAAAATTGCTATAGATGTGATCGACCCGGTCACTTCATTACCGATTGCCACATCAAGGAGCCGCAAAAACAAGAAAATAAGATCTTTCCTCAAAAGAAGAAGGCTCTTAATGCGGAGGTAACTATGTGGAATGATCTCCTTTCCGAATCAGAAGAAGAAGAGAGTGAAGATCAAGGTGTTGAACTTGTTGCAATAGTTGAAATTCCAAAGGTTCGACATACTTGTCTCATGGAAATTGAAGATGACCTTGAGGTAAATTCTAATCCTTCTAATTTGCTAGATGGAATAGGAGATTTGCAAGATGATTATGAAAAACTGAACTTAAAAGTATAATCATTTGAAGAAAGATTTCAACAAGTGCATTTTAGAAAATAAGAACTTGCATGATAAGAACATTTTAATATTTCAAGAGCATGACATCATACTCGCCATGCATAAAATCGTAGCTCTTGAAAATGTAGAAATTAGAAAAGAATGTGAGAAACTAAGGTTAGATTTGCAAAGACTAACCAATGGTAAAAATAATCTAGACAAACTACTTGGAAACCAAAGAATTGGAAATGATAAATCCGGTTTAGGATTTAATTCATCACATTCTTCCATTAAGCCTAAGTCATTAAAGAAAAAGACAAACAAAAGAAAAATACAACATAACTCATCATCTAAACCAAGGCATGTACCCACTTGTTTTCGTTGCAACAAAGTAGGACATGTTGAGAAATATGTTTGGATAATTTTCAAAGTCATGATTTTAAGTGGTGAATACTTAAAAATGTCATGCATGGTGTTATATGTGGTTAAAAATTGAAAAAGTTGACATCGATCTCTCAGTTTGTTGCACATCGATCGATCTATGTACATAGATCTCTCACATCGATCGATCCATGTAAGGCAGTGAAAGTTCAAGACCTTATGATGAGACATCGATCTCTAAACCTGAGACACATCGATCGATCGATGTACATCAAACCCTCACTTCGATCGATGTAGGTCAGAGAGAAAACCTGAACCTTTCTGTGAGACATCGATCTCTGAAGCTGAGACACTTCGATCGATCGATGTCTAGGGTTTTTAGAAATAATTTTCTAAAATGTGATAGAATGGTTGTTTTCATTTGTATACGATTTATACATGTTTATTCTGTGATTATTATGTGTTTTTGGTGATTTTAAATGTTTTGTGGCTAACGTGCCTTAGAAGTTTCTACAACTTACCAAAAATGGCAAAATTGGTATTTTGAGTTTTGTATGAACATCACATGGTGAAAATAATTCAAGGGCATATTCTTATACTATTTATCATGACAAAGGTGATATTATGATTATTTCTGACCATCCGGATCATTTCTGGAGTTTTCATATACTAGGGGTATTTTGGTCATTTCACTCCCGAGGGTATTTTTGGTATTTTCACTCAAGGAATCTCTTGAGCATATTATTATCTTCATTCTGGAGCTGATTTATTATTAATTTGAAGATGATATGGTTATTCTTTATTTTATTCTCTCACATGATGATATTATTGACTATAGCAGGATATGTGACGACTTGAGATGTCACATTCTATTTTTTCTTGAAGACTCTCTGATATGTGTTATAAGAAAATATATATCATCATTGTTCAGAGGTATCAAAGGTGTCAAAGATATAAAAATGATCACGACATATAAGAAAAATATTAGGAATTTCGGTGTTACACGTTGACATAATCTTGTCAACTATTATCTATTAATTTATTCTTCAAAAATTTGTGTTTTTACACATATTTGTATGATAAAAACGTGTATTAGCAGCTGTGTGTGAGGTGGTATTCATTTTATGAGTTGGTGACAAGTGGACAAATCAAAAAAGAGCTAGTTGGCAAAAATGCCAACTAGGAAAATTCAAAGATGTAGCCAAACGGCTACTTGGTATTCTTGGGTATTTTCAGCAAATTTTTGAAGTCAAATGAAGACTCCACATGTCCTATTCTTGTGTTTGGAGTTGAAGATATTTTGGTGGTATTATCCTTTCTTATTTTATTAAGAAAAATCAAAATTATTTTTGGAAAAATAATAAGGTAGCCAACGGCTACTAAAGGAATTTTGGAGCTGAATTTTCATTTGAATTTGTCAAATACTCACATGCCTATTATCTTGCTAAAGAGTTGAGAAGATAATGGAGTTGTTATGGCTTTTATCTTTGGGTATTCTCTTCACATTTTCAAGACAATTTGAAGGTGGAATTTTTGGCCAAGTGTAATGCCAAAGTGGACCAATTATGTTGTCTTATTTTGCTAAGTGTACAAAGCTAACCAATGATGTGAAGACATTTGGATTTGATGATGAAGATGGTGACACATTGGAGTTCTTATCTCCAAGGCTCAAATCACACTATAAATAGAGGCAATGGTGAAGAAGATGAAACACAATTGAAGCTCACAAGCATTTGTTGAATTGTCTAGCTATCATCTTATTCTTGTTGTTGTTCTTGTTTCATTTTTTGTAGGAAAGGTGTTCTTGTTGTTTTTGTTGTGCTATAAGCCTCTTGAGCTTCATTTTTAATATTGATTAGCCATTTCTATAAGGCTATATCAATAGGTGGTAGAGGCGTTGCAACTAAGTGTTGCTTAGAAGATGATTATCCAAGTCTTGAATAGGGTTGGTGTATAACCCAAGGATCAAGCTTGGTTCTTGTTTTAAGGCGATTCATTTCATAGTAAAATACATAGAAAATGTTCCTTGGGACTGGAGTAGATCACATTTGTAGGATCTGCAAGGCACCACTAGAAGGAGGGGTTGAATAGTGGGTGCGGAAAATGTGGTTTTTAAAATTTCTTTGAACCAAAAACCCAACTTCTGAAAACGGTTTCTGTTTTCAGGACCAGTTTTAAAACGTTTTGAAAACTAGGTTTCAGGTCTTCAAAAATTCTGAAATTTGGAGAAAACTTAGACTCAGATGTTATGAGTATCTCCTAAAAATTTCAGATTTAAATTCAACCTCTAACCCCTTGAAAATTTGTTGGTGGTCAGATTGTGCAAATCTGCCAGAACCGATACACTGATTTGAAAAATTAATTCCAATTTGTAAACAACTTCAAATGCTTTGAAAATTTAACCACTAACCCCTTATATGTTATATTTAAATGGGTTGAAACAGTTTTGAAAAATTCTTTTGGGAAGTTAGTCAAATACGATCAAAGTCTCAACCTTTGCAAGCCTGAAAATCAGACTGCACTAGTCTCAGAACTTTGGATGTTTGAATGACTTATACTTGTCCAAAAGGGTTGAAACTTACGCCAAAAGGACCCTAGAACGTGTGGTTATATTTTCTGAAAGTTTGTGATTTTTGAAATTCGTTTATTATTTTTACGAACGTGATTAAAAACAGTAAACAGTGCTGAAACAGAAAATCAGTGCTGAAAGTAAATGACACCAAGAATTTTATACTGGTTCGGTTATCAACAACCTACTCCAGTCTTCAAGGAACACCTTCCTTGGTTCACACTAATCACACAACTCAAAAACTCCTTACCACAGGGTTGATAGAGTTACACCTAACTCCAACCCTTTACAAACCTTGTATAGTGAATACAATTTGCACGAACACCACCACCTCGCAAGAATGAAGATTGATCACACCTTGATCAATCTTTTACAAAGATGTATGAATGGTGGTTTATCTCAAGCCTATTTAAGATTGAAAGAATATGAATACAATAGGCTTTATAAGAAGAAAGAAAGAAAGAAAGAATGTAGAAGAAGAAGAACTAGGCTTTTGATCACTTTGATTTTGCAATGCTTGGCCTTATTTTGTTTGCTCTCTTCTCTTTCTTTTTAACATGTCCAGCCGTCCCCCTTGAGCCTCTCTTCCCTCTTGAAAATTTCCTTTTAAGTGCTTGAAGGAGTGTAAGACATCATTGTGACAATACCTTGCTTGCTTGGCATCATTCTATTGGATCATCATTTAGTCTTTGCTTACTTGACACCTCTTTATTGGCTCAATGTTGTCAACATGATGACATGGAAATAATCTGAGATTAACACTTTAAACATGTGCCAATATCAATCATAAAATCATACCATAAGTCACAAATTTCATCATAAATTGCAAGACAATAAAATCCCTCCTTTTCTACCCAAGAAAATCGGCCATGATGTTCTTGTCATGCTGAATTTTTCAGCATGTGCATTATGAAATAAAATTCAGATTATTTACCATTTTTCTTTGAATTTTTATCATAAAAATGAATCAACAATATATGGTAAGTATTTCTTCCAATTGAGAAATGAATTTGGACATGAAATAGGTTAAGAATTCGGCCAGCTAGGTTATGCATGTGCTGAGAAATTTTTCAGCATGTAACATGTAACATATCACCATTTATTTATTTAAATAATATTCAAAACATTACCATATCCTCTTCCAATCAATCACCTAATAAAGGATGACAAAATATGTCACACTTTATGACAAAAAATCGGCCACCATGTATGTAGTATGCTGAAATTTTCAGCATGTGACATAAGAGAGGTATATGTTGAATACTTACCTTTTGTAGCTTCTTTCTTTGATTCATCAACATTGTATGATTGATCCTTGACCAATCAATATGCCAACAAGGCTCCACATGTGCTCCATCTCAGCTGTATATAACGTGTATACATGTATATGCATGTGCCGAATTTCATTTTTGCTAACTTTGTAAAATAATGCATATTTAATAATACACACATGTAATATTCCAATCAGCCCTTAATTTAATTTTCTAGAACACTTTAAGATGTATATCATATGTAAAAAGTGTCTAGATACGTGTCACATGATGTTCAAGAAAAACGTTCCATGTTATGTGCGTAGAAAACCGAATTTTCGATATTTATCGATTACCCGATTTTTCTCTAATTTGAATTCCAACTTTTGCACATGATATATATATTATGTTATACATAATATATATAATATATACATTAAATTTCAGCAATTGGCTGATTTAAAGTGGTACCATAAACATGTGACAAAATTAAAATTGGAATCTTCACATTTTGGCCTAAATGTGGGGTGATTTGTGTGTGCCAACATGGAAAGTATTTTTGGCTGATCACACCATGTGTAGCACGAAATTTTCATCAATTTTTGATGTATATGGGCTGGCCATTTATTTATGGCAAGTACGTGACACGTTGGCGAAGTTTCGGTATTCGCCCGATACGACAAATTTCGGTTTAGAACCTTTTATCGTGTCGTATTTAATTTGTCATCACCATATCTTATATCATATGATATAAGACCTGAATGTACTCATAAATATGAGTTAAGTATAGTGGTGTGACGTTAACGTACGTACGTAAGATATATAACGTGTCGGTAGTACGATGGAATACATGTGTATGTGCCTTTTATAAAAAATCTGAAAATATAGTATATATGTGTATAAAAACGTGTGACATTGAATGTGGGGAGGAGGAGAAGACTTTCCTTCCATAGCCATGTTGCCTTTGTGCCTTTTCCAAATGCATCTTCCTTTAATGAACTACTTAGTTTATTAAACTAAGTACTTCACTTAATGAACTACTTTAGTTCATTAATTGTGGCACCTGAAAATAGTATAAACTCAACAAATGTTCGCCATATGATGTAAGCTTTAATGCTTCATGGCTCGTTAGTACGGCAACATAATATATAAGCTAAATAAGGCAAGTTATCATGCATACATGTACACTTGTGTATGTATATATCTTATGCTCGTTTTTGTGCACATTTAAATCATGCATTTGAAAATTACTCAAACCCCTTTTTCTCTACAACATTGACCGAACCAAGATAAATCCTGGGTGTTCTTGTCTTGTTTCTTCATTTCTATTTTCTGCCTGTTTTTACTACAGTTTTCAAACAACTTATAAAAATTTTAAAAAATTAGCTAAACACTTTCAAAATTTGTGATTTTTGGTGAAGTTATACTTCAGAATGTTAGCTTTCATTTTCAACAAGAATCACTTGATTTGAGCAATGGAAAGTTAGTCTTTCAGTCTCTGCAATATAACTGCTCCAATCTGGCTATAACCTGACTAGTTTTGAGAAAACTTAAATTTTGTATTTATCAAGAAATGTTTGAGGTCAGGGCCTTTTGGAAACTTCATCTACACATCCTAAAGAGTGTTTTGATATAAAGATAAACCTGTTTAGTTGAGTATTCAAAGAGAAACACTATTTTCAAAATCAGCAACATTCTGTCCAATTATGTCCAGATTGACCATCTGAATCTTTTTATTTGTTCGAAGGGCCAAATGATCTTATTTTTGTCTGATTTTTGGACAGAGTCTTTTTAACTCATTGAAGTTAAATTCTAGAAAGTTTCATAATTTTTGTAGTTGTGTACAATTATTTTTGAATTTTTCAAAAACAGGTTCTGAATCTGAGACAGTTTCAGATTATGTTTTCGAAGGGGATTTTTGAGTTAATTGCACCTGGTATCCATTATTTTCCACCAAGTTTTAAGTAGCATCCAATGTTTCATGAAACACACTTGCCATCCAGACTTATAGGGTTAATAGACACCTGGCATCCATGCTGACATCATTTAGGCAATTTTCATTTATTTTTTAAAAGTTTATAGAAAAAATAATTCAAAAATAAAAAGAAAAACCCCACCCCCACCCCCACCCCCACCCCCACCCCAACCCCAACCTCAACCCCAACCATCGACCTCCCTCCCCCATCTTTCTCCATCTTCATCTTCTTCCTCTATCTCCATCTTCATCCTCCCCTATGAATCTACATTCCTCCATCTTCATCTTCTTCTTCATCTCTTCACAATCTGAGTTCTGTTTCCACAATCTGAATTCTGTTTCTATTCTTTAACATTGTTTCTTCATATACTAGGAATCTACATAATCTATATCTATAAAATAGCCAAAGCTTTTCCTCTCCCCCTGAATCCCTCGGCAGCAACAGATTTCCCAGCAAATTGGCAGCGTTGCTGCCCTTCTCACCCCCACAAGCATAACAAATCGCCTTAAACATTTTCTTCAATGCAATTTCACCTTATACACTTTTTTTCCACTGGAATATCAACTACTAGAACAAAACATCAATCCAAGAGAAATCCATTATAGGAATATCCGAAGCTAAAACACATCAGCATTGCCTTTACTGATTTAATATAAAAAAAACATACATAAAATAATCTTTTACCATCAGCAGGATGATGTATTAGAAGTAATTAAATATGCCCCCAGGGGCATAGTCCAATGGTAAGTGGCAAAGGTGATTGGGGCTAAAACCCCGACGTCCCGAGTTCGAGTCCGTGTGGAGACAATCCTTGTTGAAATATTACAAGAGTTGCCTCTGGGCTGGCTGAGTCTCGAGTGTCCTCTCCCTTTGCAGGGCTGCCGGTGGAGCACATCCCTTGATTTACATCTCACCTGGCTAAGGAGCCTCTGGTACAGGTGGGGGGAGAACCCACTCCCTCATCAAAGTAATTAAATAGAAAAGCAAAGATTGAAGGCTTCTGCCAGGAAAGGAGTTGATTAGCCAAGGAAAATGCAGCTAGATGCCATAAACCACGAGCTACAATTAAAGGGTATATGAATCACTTCAACAGTCCTAACTTCTGGAATTAAGAAGCTTTTCATGTAGCCCGTCAGTTGCATGTTTTGATTTTGGAAACAGAACTCAGATTGTGATGAGATGAAGAAGAAGATGAAGATGGAGGAATGTAGATTAATAGGGGAGGATGAAGATGGAGATGGAGGAAGAAGATGAAGATGGAGAAACATGGGGGAGGGAGGTCGATGGTTGGGGTTGGGGTTGGGGTGGGGGTGGAGTTTTTCTTTTTATTTTTGAATTATTTTTTCTATAAACTTTTAAAAAATAAATGAAAATTGCTTTTATGACGTCAGCATGGATGTCAGGTGTCTATTAACCCTATAAGTCTGGATGACAAGTGTGTTTCATGAAACATTGGATGCTACTTAAAACTTGGTGGAAAAGAATGGATACCAGGTGCAATTAACTCGGGGATTTTTACAAACGGTTGTAGTGTAATTTTCGCTAACCACTATTCACCCCCTCTAGTGGTGTTTATTGCAGATGCAAGGTTCAACAATTGGTATCAGAGCCAGGTCTGCACCACTCAAAGAAGCAAGATTCAACAACGTATAATCAATATAAAGCCAAGAAACAATTACTCTTTGTAGCCTGCTTATCTCAAGTTCTTTTTGATTTATCACCATCTGGGCTGAGATCAAAATTTTCTTGCTTTTCTTCCTATTTGTCTCATTATTTCTCATATGTTTAGTGTACTCGATTGTATTATATAGTTTTTCTCGAAACAAAAAATCACAGATGCCAAAAATCGAGTGTTAATTTGTTAATGCAGTACCTCTTCCCCCACCTGTTCTGTTGCGATTTTAACTCTTCGATCGAGTCGCTTGGGTGACTGTTCTTCAACATTGATGGTAGTGTGGGTCGCAAGATCTGATTTTTTTTCCAGATCTGGTCACGATTTTCCCATTCATTTCTACAGAATCAATTTTTGTTCATCGGGCATTAAGTTCTGTTGGATTCTCTTGTTTTTGGCATTTTGGGTGAAGTTATCGATTACTCGCTTGTAGGATCTGAAGAAATTCGCGTTTCTGATAGAATTGATACATTTTGAAGGCGTTCATGTGATGCTTTAGATTTCGAATTTTCTCCTCACAGTGCCTAAAGTGGATTTCCCTTCGATTTCTTAAGGGGCAGAGTCTCATAAGATCTGCCTTTTCATCATTTTCCTCTTTTTCATCTTCCATTTTTTTCCCGGTTAATTTCCTTGTATCCGTACGAACACCCTCCATCTGAGTTCAACAGCACCGAAGCGCACATATACAGAGGTACTCTGGCAGTGAAGGTACTCTGTTGCTCTATTGGATCTTGGTGTGTCACAACGGTCCAACCAGGTGATATAATTTCATTTTTGTCTTATTGCCATTGAAGTACTTTTGATTCTTTACATTTAGTTTCAAACTTTCTATATCTGTAGCATACCTTGGATCTGTAGTTTTAGTTGCAATAATTGATTGTATACGTCATGATTTTTCCGTGAGACTGTGTCTTAAGGAAGAGGGGTGTAGGTAAAGGGAAGAAAAATGAAGATAGTCTAAGGGTAGCCTCTTGGAATGTAGGAACATTAAATGGTAAATTGTTTGAGGTTATAGATACACTTAAGAGACGTAAGATAGATATAACATGCCTCCAAGAAACTAGATGGAAAAGGAATAAAGGTAAAGAGTGTAATGGGTATAAGTTGTTGTATTCAGGGTCAGATGTGACGAAGAATGGGATAGAATTCCTAGTAAAGATAGAATTACACATGAACGTGATTGATGTGATTAGATATAATGATAGAATTATGCTGTTGAAGTTAGTAGTAAATAAAGAGGTATTAGCAGTGATTTTGCGCCTATGCACCCCAAGTTGGACTAGGAGAACAGGCGAAGAAAAGGTTTTGGGATTGCTTAGATGTTGTGTTAAAGGCAATACCCAGGGAGGAACGAATTTGTATCGGGGGTGATTTTAATGGACATATTGGAAAGAATAGTGATGGTTTTCAGGCAGTACATGACGGATTTGGTTATGGGGATAGAAACGAACAGGGTAGAGGTCTGCTAGACCTAGTAGTAGCCCATGACCTAGGCATTATAAACTCGTTTTTTTAAGAAAAACGAATCACATTTGATCACGTTTAACAGTGGAGGACGTCACACGCAGATCGACTATTTTCTTATGAGGCGTGAAGACCAACGGTTGTGGGGGGACTGCAAGGTCATACCAAGAGAGACAGCGGTGATGCAACACCATTTACTAGTGGTAGTTATAACATTGAGCCAAAAGCTGAGTAAGTGGGTTGGAAAATTCCCACCCAGTATTCGATGGGGAATTTTGAAGGACAAAAAAATTAATATATTCAGACAAGGTCATCTCTGCGAAACTAGATCGTCTAGGTGATGACACAAATCAGATGTGAGAAGCTATATCGACTACTATTACTCAAGCCGCGAGAGAAACGCTCAGGGTAACAACAGGAAAGAAGTCCGTACATAAAGAGACATGGTGGTGGAACGAGAATGTGCAACAAAAAATAAAGGACAAACGAAAGATTTTTAGAGAGCTGTTAAGATGCACCAATGGGGAAGAAAAAGTGCGATTGAAGGATAATTACAAAATCGTCAGGAAGGAGGCGAAGAAGTCAGTGACAGAGACAAAGACTGCAGCTTATAAAAGGATGTATGAGAGACTAGAAACAAAAGAAGGAGAACATGATATGTTCAAGATTGCCAAAGCTAGGGATCGAAAGAGGCAGGACCTAGGAGGCGGGAAGTTCATAAAAGGAGAAGATGGACATGTGTTAGTCAAAGCACAAGACATCAAGTTGAAATGGCAAACATACTTTCACAATCTTTTCAACGGCAGTAGTGCCGACTACGAAGAACGTGAAAGCATCACTGACCAACAACGACAATATAATAACTCCGACTGTTAGAACATCACACAAGGAGAGGTGATGAGAGCACTGAAGAAGATGGGAAGAGCTAAAGCGGTCGGCCTAGATAACATACGCATTGAGGCATGGAAGTATTTAGGAGAGGAAGGGGTCCAATGGCTAACTACTCTGTTCAACCGTATTTACAAAACAGGGAAGATGCCAGATGAGTGGAGAAAGAGTGTTGTGGTCCCCCTATATAAGAACAAAGGAGACGCACAGTGTTGCGGGAACTATAGAGGGATTAAGTTGCTAAGCCATACCATGAAGTTATGGGAGAGAATGATCGACACTCGAATTAGGAGAGAAACTCAGGTTACGGTGAACCAATTTGGTTTTATGCCAGGAAGGTCAACTACGGAAGCAATACACATTCTTAGGAGATTAATGGAGAAGTATAGGGAGAAAAAGCACGATTTACATATGGTTTTCATCGATCTTGAAAAAGCATATGATAGTGTGCCGCGTAGTCTGATATGGGATAGTCTGGAGGCAAGAGGGATCCCTATGAAGTATATAGACATAATTAGAGATATGTATGCTAGGACAAAAACAACCGTTTGTACGCCTGTGGGGAATACAGACTTCTTTCCGGTGGAGGTCGGTCTCCATCAAGGGTCTGCGTTGAGCCCATTCCTTTTTTGCAGTTGTCCTTGACGAGTTGTCAAAGTCGATACAGGAGGCAGTACCGTGGTGTATGCTTTTTGCTGACGATATTGTATTAGTTGCAGAAAGTAGACGTACCCTGAGTATGAGAGTAGAGCAGTGGAGAGGTGTTTTAGAGAGAAAAGGCTTAAAGATTAGCCGTTCTAAGACCGAGTACCTGCACTGCGACTTCAGCGGCGTAGCAGACAGTGAGGATAGCCAGCTCACCATCAATGGTCAAGTGGTACCACAGTTAAGTAAGTTTAAGTACCTAGGATCATTTGTGCAGCAGAATGGCGACATAGATAACGATGTAGCACATCGAGTTCAAGCAGGCTGGTGTAGATGGAGGGCGGCCTCAGGGATGCTGTGTGACAAAAATTTTCCAACTAAATTAAAGGGAAAATTTTATAGGGTGGCAGTGCGACTGGCAATGCTATATGGGACAGACTGCTGGGCCATCAAGAGGTCACAACTACAGAAGATGGAAGTGGCAGAGATGAAAATGTTAAGATGGATGTGCGGACATACAAGGCTAGACCGGATCAGAAATGAGGTGTTTCGAGAAAGGTTAGACGTGGCTAGTATAGCAGATAAGATAAGGGAGGGAAGATTGAGATGGTTTGAGCATGTCAAGTGGAGACAGACAACGACGTCAGTCAGAGCGATTGAAAGCCTCATTTTAGAGGGAAGCAGGAGTAAAGACAGGCCCAAACTGACTTAGGATGAGCAGATAAGGCACGAATTACTAGATTTGCACCTCTCTGAGGACATGGTCCAGGATAGGAGTTCATGGAGACATAAGATTAAGGTTAACGGGGTATAGGTCATATATAGGGACACTTTAGAGTATATTTAGGGACATAGATAGGCGTAGATACTATCTACGCTTCAGATTAACTTTTCACTTGGTTGCGTATGTTATACCGTTGTTTTACATTACATGTATATATATAAGTGTTGTGTATTTTAATATCGAAAGGCCTTTCTTTGTATTTCTTGAATCTACTCACTCACACACTAGCACAACATACCACAATTATCATGTCATTTATGCAGGTAGAGCCGGGGGTCTCATTGGAAGCAGACTCTCTATCCCTTGGGATAGAGGTATTGTCTGCCTACCACTTACCCTCCCAGACCCTAACGATAGTTTTTGTTGTCGTTGGGATATACTGGGTTCGGATGATGATGGATGATGAAGCCTGCTTATCTCAGATTAACGGTACATACTATGGCAATAGTTTCTCACAAAGGTGAGTTGGAAGGTATGTCCACTCAACGCCCTCCTCTTTTTGATGGCAATAATTTTGTTCATTGGAAATTAAGAATGAGCCTATTCTTGATGGCTATAGACATCGATTTATGGTCTATAGTTGAAGATGTGCCGTACATTCCAATGAAAGTTGTACAAAATAGTGGAGTCACTCAAGAAGTTGAAAAATATAAAAGTGAATGGTCATCGGAAGATAAAAAGTAAATGTCCATGAATGCTAAAGTTATGCAATTACTTTTGAATGGACTTACAACTTCTGAAGCATGGTATGTGTCAAATTTCACAAGTGCACATGATATGTGGAAATCACTTGTATTAAAGCATGAAGGTACTAGTGGTGTTAAAGAATCAAAAATAAACATGCTTATGACTGAATTAGAGTCTTTCAAAATGTTGCCAAACGAATCCATAACATCTATGGATTTGAGGATTACTAACATTTTTAATGCCCTTGAAGCTTTAGGGAAATCGTTCACGAACAATGAAAAAGTTCAAAAGGTGCTACGAAGCCTTTCTGCTGAATGGGATCCAAAGGTGACTGCAATCGAGGAGACAAAGTCAATCACTAAGATGGATAATTGATCGGGTCTCTTAAAGTCTATGAGGTAAAACTAAACAAACGGAAGTCTGAGTCATCAAAACAACTGAAACACATACAAATAATGATGATAGTAATAGTGACACTAAATTAGATGATGACTTGATATTAATAGCGAGAAAACTTAGAAAGTTTTTCAAACGTCTTAATAGGAATAGACAACGTTGTTCTTTTTCTTCTTCTCAACCTAGGAAAAATAATACAAACAAATGGTATAATAAAGAGTTAAAGTGTTATGAATGCGGTCAAAAAGGACATATTTCATATGATTGTCCAACAAAGAAAAATAATAATAATAACAACAATAATAAACAAGACAAGAACAAAGAAGCACAAGCGACTAAGGCAAAGGAGTCTAAGACAAGGAAAGGGAAACGAGCAATGAAGGTGAGCACATGGAGCGACTCATCCGACTCAGAATCCGAAACTGAGGAAGCTCAAGTCTGCTTCGTATCAAATAAGGTAAGTTCTTCATCTGATAGTGATTTTGAAAATGAAATGACATTTGATGAAATGTATGAAGAATTTTTAAAAATGCATGCTCACTATAAGAGGATCTCTAAAGAAAAGAAGAAACTAATTGAAGAAAATAACAAGTTGAAGACGTCCAACTTGGAATTTTCCGATCAATTAGAATCTTTTAAACAAGAATCTACTAATACTCTTGATTCTTTAGAGAATAAAATTGAATCACTTAGGAAAAATGAACAAAAGTTAAAAACGGAAAATAGCATGTTACAATCTAAGCTAGAAAGTTGTGACAATGAGATAATGAAACTTAAGTCTTCTAAACTTACCTTAGAAAAAATGTTAGAACAATTTAAATCTGGTGCAAATATGTTAGATACACTTATATGATCACAAAAGTATGGAAATGATAAAACAGGCTTAGGATATAAAGACAAAAATGTAAAAGTAGATAAAAAGACTAAGTTCGTCTCATATAGCACAAAGTTGCCATATAATACAACAAAATCAACTTTGCCTACTACATTTTCTTCCACACCCTCTTCTACTTATATCAAGGCAAAAATACAACACACACCCACAAATATACACATGCATAAACATACATCTAGGCCAAATTTTGCATCTAGACAACCTAAAAATTATGCATATATATATATATATATATATATATATATATATAAGAATACAACTAGAAAGAATAAAATGTATCCAACTTATTATGAACCTAAGTATAGGCAACACTCATATAAGTCTTATAGAAATGCCTATGAACACACTTATATAGCGCCATTCAAGAAACAAAATCGCATGCCTTATACACTTTATACAAATCAGCCATCATATAATGATTATCAACCATGGTGTAACGTGTATAACAATGCATCTTCACTTATGTAGAATGATCATCTATGTGCTAATCCTTCTTATTTTCCAAATTATAATCATGCTAAAAATGTGCCTAAAAGGTATGTTCAAGTTTGGATACCTAAGAGATATATAAACAAGAATAGTGCCCCTAACATTCAAGGACCTAAATAAAGGGTACCTAAAACTTTGTCTCCATTGTAGGAAAAAGGCAAGGAATGCAAGAAGGAGGTGAAGTCAAAGAATCTGAAAACCAAAAGGTTTTTAGATAGTGGGTGTTCGAGGCATATGACAGGCAACCCCAAACTATTCATCGAATTGGAATATATCAAGAATGGAGGAAAAGTAACATTCGGTGACAACAACAAAGGACAAGTTCTTGGAAAAGGAACAATTGGGGATCTTGACATATTTCAAATACGAAATGTGTTTTCAGCAAGCAATCTCTCGTATAATTTACTTAGTATTTCTCAACTTATAGATTGTGGTTATAATGTCTCTTTTCTTCCAAATTCTTGTGATATAATAAATAAAAAAGGAGAAATAGTATTAAAAGGAAATAGAGATGGTAACATTTATACTCTTACCTTAGATAACATGTTAGATGCTAAGGTTAAGTGTCTAATATCACATGACTTAGATGTGAATTTATACCATAGAAGATTAGGCCATACAGGAATTTCAACCATTAAGAAATTATCTAAGAAGAATTTAATTAGAGGAATGTCTAAGTTAGACTTAGATGATTTTCAAATGTTTGAAACATGTATTAAAGGAAAACATACTAAAGAAACATTAAAACCGAAGCATGAAGTGAGTACTAGTCATGTAATAGAATTGATTCACTCAGACTTATTTGGTCCAAGTATGACAAGAAAAGTCTAGGTGGACACTACTATGTGTATGTCATAGTAGATGATTACTCACGCTACACATAGACCTTGTTCTTAACACACAAAGAAGATGCTCCATTAGCAATCGAAACTCTTATTAAGCAACTTGAAAACATTTACAAAGAAAATGTTAAAAGGATTATAAGTGACAGAGGTGGAGAATTTAAAAACAAAGATGTAATCAAATTTTGTGAACTACACAGAATTAAACATGAATTTCTCACCACCTAAAACACCACAACTCAATGGAGTTGTTGGACGTAAAAATAGAACAATTCAAGAAGTTGCTAGGACAATGCTTTGTGAAAATAAATTACCTAAATATTTATGGGCTGAAGATGTTAGTTGTGCATGCTATATTATAAATAGGCTTACTATTAGAAAGAAATTAAGTAAAACTCCTTATGAATTGCTAAACAATAGACAACCTAAGATAGATTATCTTAAAGTGTTTGGATGTAAATGCTTTGTGCTGAACATTAAGGATAATCTAGATAAATTTGAACAAAAGTCTATTGAATGCATATCTGTTGGGTATTCAACTAACTCAAGAGCATATAGGTGTTATAATCCTGCATCTAGAAAGATAATTGAATCCATGTTGGACCGTGCACCTGCAATGAACACCACTAGAGGGGGTGAATAGTGGTTAGCGGAAATTACACTACAACCCTTTGTAAAAATCTCCTTTGAAAACAGAATCTGAGACTACCTCAGATTCAAAACCCGTTTTTGAAAAATTCAAAACTAATTGTACACAACTCAAAAAATTATGAAACTGTCCAACATATAACTTCAATGTGTTAACAAGACTCAGTCCAAAAATCAGACAAAAATAAGATTGTTTGACCCTTCAAACAAATAAAAAGATTCAGATGGTCAATCTAGACAGAATTGGACAGAATGTTGTTGATTTTGCAAAACATGTTTCTCTTTGAATACTCAACCAAACTGGTTGATCTTTATATCAAAACACTCCATAGAATGTGTAGATGCATTTTCCAAAAGGCCCGGACCTTAAACGATTCTTGATAAATACAGAATTGAAGCTTTCTCAAAACTGGTCAGATTGCAGCCGATTGGAGCAGTTATCTTGCAAAGACTGAAAGACAAAATTTTCCTTACTCAATTTAAGTGATTCTTGTTGCAAATGAAAGCTAACAGTCTAATGTATAACTCCACCAAAAATCATAAATTTTGAAAGTGTTTAGCTATTTTTCCAAAACGTGAGAAGTTGTGTGAAAACTACAGTAAAAACGGATAGAAAACAGAAATGAAGAAACAAGACAAGAACACCGAGGATTTATCCTGGTTCGGTCAATGTGACCTACTCTAGTCCCAAGGAACACCTTTTCTTGGATTTCACTATGCAAAGAAACACCTTACAACAAGAATCAAGCTTGATCCTTGGGTTATACACCAGGCCTATTCAAGACTTGGATAATCACCTTCTAAGCAACACTCATTGCAACACCTCTACCACCTATTGATATAGCCTTATAAGAATGGCTAATCAATCTTACAAATGAAGCTCAAGAGGCTTGTAGCACAAAAACAACAACAATAACACCTTTGCTAGAAAAAATGGAATAAGAACAACAACAACAAGAAGATGATAGCTAGACAATTCAACAAATTCTTGTAAGCTTTAAGTGTGTTTCATCTTCTTCACCATTGCCTCCTATTTATAGTGTGAATTGAGCCTTGGAGATAAGACTTCTAATGTGTCACCATCTTCATCATCAAGTCCAAATGTCTTCTCATCATTGGTTGGCCTTGTACACTTGGCAAAATAAGACAACATAATTGGTCCACCTTGGCAAAATGATGTTGGCCGAAAATTAGCTCCAAGAAATGACTTGGAATTATCTTGAAAATGTGAAGATAATATGGTCATAACAACTCCATCATCTTCTCAACTCTTTGGCAAGATAATAGACATGTCGGCATTGACATTTTCAAATTAAAAAATCTGCTCCAAGACAACATAGTAGCCGTTGGCTACTTCACTTTTTTCCCAAAATAGTTTTGATTTTCCTTAATAAAATAAGAGAGGATAATACCACCAAAATATCTCCAACTTCAAGCACAATAATAGGACATGTGAAAGATCCATTTTGACTCAAAAAATCTGCCAAGAATAGCGTTATACACCAAGTAGCCGTTTGGCTACATTTGAATATTTCCAAGTTGGCATTTTTTCCAACTAGCTCCTTTTTGGTTGGTCCATTTGTCACCGAGCCATAAAATGAATTCCACATAATATCCAACTGTATATGCATGTTTTTCAACATATATATATGTGTAGCAACTCAGATGTTTGAAGAAGAAATCAATAGATAATAGTTGACAAGATTATGTCAATGTGTAACTCCGAAATTCTCAATATTTCTTCTTATATATTATGAACATTTCCACACCTTTGACACCTTTAATATATCTGAATAATGATGATAAATGTGCTCTTATAACATATATAAGAGTGTCTTCAAGAAAAAAATAGAATGTGACATCTCAAATCGTCACATGTCCAGCTATAGCCAACAATATCATCATTTGAGAGAAATAAGATAAAATCACCATATAATCTTCAAATTAATAATAACTCAGCTCCAGAATGAATATAATATTATGCTCAAGAGATTCCTTGAGTGAAGATACCAAAAATACCCTCGGGGTAAAATGACCAAAATACCCCTGGTATATGAAAACTCCAGAAATGACCCCGATGGTCAGAAATATTCAAGATATCACCCTTGTCATGATAAATAGTATAAGAATGCACCCTTGAAATATTGTCACCATGTGATGTTCCTACAAAACTCAAAATACCAATTTTGCCCTTATCGGTAAGTTTGTAGAAACTTCCAAGACACGTTAGTCAAAATACATTTAAAATCATCAAAATCATATAAGATTCACATAATGAGCATGTATAAATCATATACAAATGAAAAACAACCATTTTAAAACATTTTAGAAAAATATTTCTAAAAATCCTAGGCATCGATCGATCGAAGTGCCTCAGCTTCAGAGATCGATGTCTCACAGTAAGGTTCAAGTTTTTACTCTAACCTACATCGATCGATCGAAGTGAGGGTTCCATGTACATCGATCGATGTGTCTCAGGTTTAGAGATCGATGTCTCACAGTAAGGTCTTGAACTTTCACTGCCTTACATAGATCGATCGATGTGAGAGATCTATGTACATAGATCGATCGATGTGCAACAACATGAGAGATCGATGTCAACTTTTCCAACTTTTAACACCATGTATGACATTTTTAAGTATTCACCACTTAAAATCATGACTTTGAAAATTATCCAAACATATTTCTCAACAATCCATACATGTAAAATTCAATGAAAATTCATACTTAAAAGTTAGTGATAAAACTCAACATAAACCTGAGAATGATGTTGAAAATATGTTTGATGATGATGTAATACTTGAGCCTGTATTTGATCATCTAGAACCAACTCTCCCTGAACAAGACATGCATGAACCTTTAGATGAAATAAATGAAGAAACTTTGCAATTAGAAGATAATACACCTAATGATCAAATTACATATGATAATGTTCACACAAATGAAACATTTGAACAAGATGAGGGTGAACCTAGTCAATCTAGGAATTGATGGCATCCTAGAGAACTAATCATTTGGGATCCAAGTGTTGGGGTTAGAACACGTAGAAATATAAGTCAACTTGAAGGACATAGCTTAATCTCACAATTAGAACCTAAGAATGTAAAGGAAGCCTTAGGTGATATATCTTGGATAGATGCTATGAATGAGGAATTAAATCAATTCACAAGGAACAATGTGTGAGACTTAGTACCTAAACCCGAAAACAAGTCTATAATAGGAACGAAATGAGTGTTTAGGAATAAAATTACAAGAAATAAGGCTAGACTAGTCGCACAAGGTTATAATCAACAAGAAGGAATAGATTATGAAGAAACCTTTACACCCGTTGCACGACTAGAAGCAATTAGATTGTTACTTGCGATTGCAAGTGTAAGGAATATTAAGCTCTTCCAAATGGATGTCAAGAGTACATTCTTGAATGGATACATCCAAGAAGAGGTGTTTGTCAAACAACCCCCTGGATTCGAAGATTTAAAGAATCCTAACCATGTTTACAAGCTTAAGAAAGCTCTATATGGTTTGAAACAAGCTCCAAGACCTTGGTATGATAGATTTACAAACTTTCTTATTACAAATAATTATCAAAGGGGGACCATCGACAACACATTATTTCTAAGAAGAAAAGATAATGACTTGTTAATAGTTCAAATATATATAGACGATATTATCTTTGGTTCGACCAACCCTATCTTAGTAAAAGACTTCGAGGAGTGTATGAAGTCAGAATTTGAAATGTCAATGGTAGGAGAATTGAACTACTTCTTAGGCCTTCAAATCAAACAAACTCCTCAATGAATTCACATTAGCCAACTTAAGTATGTCAATGATATGATTAAGAAGTTTGGATTTGAAGGGTGGAAACCTACAACTACCCCTATGAGTGTAAGCACCAAACTAGATAAGGATGAAAATAGAAAAGCTTTTGATGACACACTTTATAGGTCTATGATTGGATCACTGTTATACTTAACTTCATCAAGACCCGACATCATGTTTAGTGTATGTATGTGTGCTAGGTTTCAATCTTGTCCCAATGTATCACATTACAATGCGGTGAAAAAGATCTTTAGATATCTTAAAGACACACCTCACTTAGGACTGTGCTATGATAGAAATGCTAAGTTGAATTACATGCATATTGTGATGCTGATTATGGTGGTTGCAAATTAGATAGAAAATCCACTAGTGGTACTTGTCAATTCATAGGAACCAACTTGATCTCTTAGTTTTCTAAAAAGTAAGCTAGTGTAGCTCTTTCTACCACTGAAGCCGAGTATATTGCCTTAAGTTTATGTTCTACCCAAATACTTTGGCTTACTTTTTAGAAAATTAAGAGATCAAGTTTCTTTATATTTCCTTAAGTTTATGTTCTATTTTTTCTTAAAGACTCTCTTATATGAGTTATAAGAGCATATTTATCATCGTTAGTCAGAGGTATCAAAGGTTTTATAGGTGTGGAAATGATCATGACATATAATAAGAAATATTGGAAATTTCGGTGTTACACGTCGACATAATCTTGTCAACTATTATCTATTAATTTCTTCTTCAAACATTTGAGTTGCTACACATATTTGTATGATCAAAAACGTTTATTAGCAGCTGTGTGTGAGGTGGTATTCATTTTATGAGTTGGTGACAAGTGGACAAATAAAAAAGGAGCTAGATGAGTTTCAAGCGCTCTAAGCCCGGCCCGCACGCGGTTAGGAAGATTGGCCGCAATCTGAGCGGTACCACCCACCCTACCCTACCACCTATAGGCGGCCGTCCGTCCTACAGCCGCCCGAAAAGGAACTGCAGTGATCTTGAATAGGGATCCTACAGCGATAAATAGAATCCCCATATAAATACCA
>AP025053.1:23198223-23209999 GCA_036186865.1 Eustoma russellianum | reverse complement strand
CCTTCTGGTGAACCGGTTGACGAAACTGATCCGGTTTGGTCCACTAAAGGCCCGGGGAGACCCCTTTATAATATAAGTCCATAGAGAAAAGATCTTTGGCTCCAGTCTGGGCCACCCAAGGCCTTAGACAAAATATTAGGCCTACCCAGACTGCTCCTTGCTCGCATGGACCCGAGACAGTCTCTCTTTTTTTAAGAAGGCAGCCTTAGCCTTATCTTTTAAGGGTCCCGTGGTTCCTATGCCGCCGCATTTCCCGGTCCTTTTCTTTTAGTGCTTCGACCCGAAGAGATAGCTTCTAGTTAGTTCAGTGGATAAGATGGCTGCACTCCAGCTCACTCAAGAATGGGACGGCAGTGGTCTGCTGGCTTGAAAAATTCAAAGATGTAGCCAAACGGCTACTTGGTATTCTTGGGTATTTTCAGCAGATTTTTGAAGTCAAATGAAGACTTTACATGTCCTATTCTTGTGCTTGGAGTTGAGGATATTTTGGTGGTATTATCCTTTTTTATTTTATTAAGGAGAATCATAATTATTTTTGGAAAAATAATAAGGTAGCCAATAGCTACTAAAGGAATTTTGGAGCTGAATTTTCATTTGAATTTGTCAAATGCCCACATGCCTATTATCTTGCCAAAGAGTTGAGAAGATAATGGAGTTGTTATGGCTATTATCTTTGGGTATTATCTTCACATTTTCAAGACAATTTGAAGGTTGAATTTTCGGCCAAGTGTAATGCCAAGGTGGACCAATTATGTTGTCTTATTTTGCCAAGTGTACAAAGCCAACCAATGATGTGAAGATATTTGAATTTGATGATGAAGATGGTGAAACATTAGAGTTCTTATCTCCACGGCTCAAATCACACTATAAATAGACGCAATGGTGAAGAAGATGAAACACACTTGAAGCGTACAAGCATTTGTTATATTGTCTAGCTATCATCTTCTTCTTGTTGTTGTTCTTGTTTCATTATTTGTAGCAAAGGTGTTCTTGTTGTTTTTTTGTGCTACAAGCCTCTTGAGCTTCATTTGCAATATTGATTAGCCATTTCTATAAGGCTATATCAATAGGTGGTAGAGGTGTTGCAACTAAGTGTTGCTTAGAAGGTGATTATCCAAGTCTTGAATAAGGCTGGTGTATAACCCAAGGATCAAGCTTGGTTCTTGTTGTAAGGTGATTCATTTCATAGTAAAAGCCAAGGAAAGGTGTTCCTTAGGACTGGAGTAGGTCACATTGACTGAACCAGGATAAATCCTCGGTGTTCTTGTCTTGTTTCTTCATTTCTGTTTTCTGCCTGTTTTTACTGTAGTTTTCACACAACTTCTCACAATTTCAAAAGAATAGCTAAACACTTTCAAAATTCATGATTTTTGGTGGACTTATACTTTAGATTGTTAGCTTTCATTTGCAACAAGAATCACTTCATTTGAGTGAGGGAAAGTTAGTCTTTCAGTCTTTGCAAGATAACTGCTCCAATCTGATTGCAATCTGACCAGTTTTAAGAAAACTTAAATTATGTATTTATCAAGAATTGTTTAAGGTCAGAGTCTTTTGGAAACTTCATCTACACATCTTAAGTAGTGTTTTGATATAAAGATCAACCTGTTTGGTTGAGTATTCAAAGAGAAACACTATTTTCAAAATTAGCAACATTCTGTCCAATTCTGTCCAGATTGATTATCTGAATCTTTTTATTTGTTTGAAGGGTCAAACGATCTTATTTTTGTGTGATCTTTGGATAAAGTCTTGTTAACTCATTGAAGTTAAATTCTGAAAGGTTTCATAATTTTTGGAGTTGTGTACAATTATTTTTGAATTTTTCAAAAACAGGTTCTGAATCTGAGGCAGTTTCAGATTCTGTTTTCGAAGGGGATTTTTACAAAGTGTTGTGGTGTAATTTCCGCTAACCACTATTCAACCTCTCTCTAGTAGTGTTTATTGCAGGTGCACGGTCCAACAATGTGAAGAATGAATGTAGAGCTAGATTTGGAAGCATGTATGTTTGGAAGCCTAAGGGTCGCAAACTAACCCTGAAGGACCCAACCATCAAAGGTACCAATACATAAATCTTTTGGTTTTGTAGGCTCTCAAGATAAATGGAGTAGCCAAAGAAGAAGGAACCAAATGGCTTATGGACATCGGATGTTCATCACACATGACCGGAGATAAAACGTTATTCACCAAGCTCAAGCTCCAAGATGGTGGAACGGTGCATTTTGACAATGGGAGAGCCAAAATCCTTGGACATGGAGAAATTGGTAACTCTTCTTTTACTATTAATAATGTACTATATGTAGAAGGGCTTAAATATAATTTGATAAGTGTTAGCCAACTATGTGATGCTAATTTTCAATTTGAATTCGTGAAAAGAAAACGCATTGTGAAATAGAACGATAAGATTGTTTTTGAGGCTATAAGAAAAAATGATTTTTACAAATTTAGCACACATGATTTGATATCACAAAATGTTTCTTGCCTAGTTGCCGAAAATGATTTGACTCAACTGTGGCATAGACGACTTGGACATATTAGTTTTAAAAATTTCAAAGAGATTTGCAATAATGAAAAAGTCCAAGGTCTTCCAAAATTGAATTTCGAAAACCATGGGTTATATGATACTTGTCAAAAGGCAAAGCTTGTTAAAACAAGCTTCAAGCCCAAAACTGACATCTCCACTACCAAACCCTTACAATTACTTCATACGGATTTGTATGGGGATATTGGTACGGCAAGTCTAAGTGGAAAACATTACACCTTTGTGGTGGTAGATGACTTCCCTAGGTACACTTGGATAATGTTCTTAGCTAAAAAGAATGATGCATACCAAGAATTTATAAAGCTTTGTAGGAGACTAGAAAATCAAAGAGAAGACACAATTAAGGAAATTAGAAGTGATAGAGGTGGTGAGTTTGATGGAGAGTTTCAAGAATTTTGTGTATCCAAAGGTTATGGACACAATTTCTCGGCTCCAAGAACTCCTCAACGAAATGGTGTTGTGGAAAGGAAAAATAGAACACTTCAAGAATGAGTAGAGCCATGCTAAATGAATTTTAGCTACCCAAGTATTTTTGGGCCGAAGCGGTAAACACCGCTTGTCATGTGATCAGTAGAGTTTATCTGAGACCATCTCTCAAAAAGACTCCTTATGAGCTTTGGAAAGGTAGATTACCAAATATTGGTTAATTCAAGGTATTTGGTTGTAAGTGTTTTATACTTAACACCAAAGATAACTTGTATAAACTCAATTTCAAAACAGATGAAAGAATATTTGTGGGATATGCTCAAGATAGCAAGGCATTTAGGGTATATAATAAAAGGAGCACGAAAGTTGAAGAATCAATTCATGTCAAGTTTAGTGAACTCATTGAGGATGAACCAAATACTAATGATGATGATGATGAAATAATTGAAGTAAGTCATATAGAGAAATTTGTGAATCCAAAAGGTAATATTGTCCATTGACCTTAGGATTGATCCCCTTGAACCTAAGGTTGAAGATGAAGAAGTAGGAGGAGATACCTCAAATTTACCGGATTTATATAAATATAGAAAAGATCATCCATAAAGAATTGATATTAGGTGAAACTAGTCAAGGCACAATGACTAGGAGAAAATTTAATGAAAATGCTTTCATTTCACAAGTTGAGCCTAAAAATTTAAAGGAGGCTATAAATGATGAAGATTGGGTATTAGCCATACAAGAGGAATTAAATCATTTTGAAAGGAGTGATGTTTGGGAATTAGTAGCTAAACCTAGTGATCATCCTATAATTGACACTAAATGGGTATTTAGAAACAAAATTGATGATAAAGGAAACATCACTAGAAACAAGGCTAGGTTAGTAGCTCAAGGATATAGGCAAGAGGAAGGCATAGACTATGATGAGACCTTTGCCCCGTAGCTAGGTTAGAAGCTATTAGGATGCTATTAGCATATGCATGCTATAAGGATTTCAAACTATATCAAATGGATGTGAAATTTGTATTCTTGAATGGAATAATTCAAGAAAAGGTGTATGTAGCTCAACCTACATAGTTTGAAAATCATTATTATCCAAATCATGTATTTAAACTCAAAAAGGCCCTTTATGGACTAAAACAAGCTCCTAGGGCATGGTATGATAGGTTAAGTAACTTTCTACTTTAAAATGAGTTTTCAAGAGGAAAAGTCGACACTACTCTTTTTATTAAAGAATAAGGCAACCATCAATTGCTTGTTCAAATTTATGTGGATGATATTATATTTGGTTCTACTAATGATTCTCTTTGTGAGCATTTTGCTAAATTAATGGAAGGAGAATTTGAGATGAGCATGATGGGTGAACTCAACTACTTTCTTGGTCTTCAAATCAAGCAAACTCAAGACGGAGTGTACATATCTCAAACAAAGTATACAGAGGATTTACTCAAGAAATACAAGTTTGATAATGGAAGAAGTGTGAGCACACCAATGAGCACAAGTACAAAGCTTGACAAAAATGAAAAAGAAAGCCGGTTGAGGTAACCAAATATAGGGGTATGATTGGTAGTTTATTTTATTTGACCGCTAGTAGACTGGATATTTTGCATGTTGTGTGATTATGTGCTAGATTTCAAAGTATGCCTAAGGAATCGCATCTAGTTGCCATTAAACGTATATTTAGGTACTTGAAAGGAATCTTGAACTTTGTATTGTTTTATCCCAAAACTGGTTGCTTTGATTTAAGAGGGTATAGTGACTCCGACTTGCCGGAAATCTTGTTGATAGAAAAAACACCTCCGGGACATGCCAATTCCTTGGAGATTGCTTAGTTTCTTGGTTCTCCAAGAAACAAAATAGTGTCACTTTCAACGGCAGAATCTGAATATGTGTCGGCTGCTTCGTGTTGTGCACAACTACTTTGGATGATCAACACTTTAAACGATTACAATGTTAAGTTTGATAAAGTTTTATCCTATGTGACAACACATCAGCCATAAGTATATCAAAAAACCCGGTTCACCATAGCAGGACCAAACATATTGAAGTGAGGCATCACTTTATAAGGGATTGTATTAAAAAAGGATTAGTATGTGTTGAATTTGTTCCAACCAATGACCAACTAGCGGATATATTCACCAAATCCCTTCCTACTGAGACATCCGAGTCCATTAGAACAAGCTTAGATATGATAAACAATGTTTAGAGGGTTAAAATTGAAAATTTCAAAAATTAGTATACATGGATCGATCCATGTATTAAAAGGAGAGATCCATGTACATCGATCTCCAACGTCGATCGATCGACGTCATTGTTTTCTGCACTTTTAAATTTAAGTTAGAAACGATTTCACCTCATTTCTAATCCACCCAAATCGACTGAAGCCCTATCAAAATCAGCGCCTCCCTCTCCAAAAACCTCTCCTCTCTTCAACCTCATCTTTCAATCAAAATATCATCATCTCTACACTTGATTTTCATCTTCTACACTCATATTCTTCCACCCTTCTCTAGAAAATCCTAAATTTGTACCCTAATTCTCCAAGAATGTCTTCCAGAAGCAAGAACACCACCAAAAGGCTAAGATCATCTAGGAGTGGAGGAGAAGGGTCAAAAAATCTTTCTCATGGACAAGCTTCTCAACCTAGGAGAAAAAAATCAATGGATGAGAGCCAAAGTCAAGTTGTAGCAGAGATTAGAAGTGACCTAAACTTCTCCAACTTTCCTTGGATCAAAACTAGAGAAGCCAAAGATGCTTTGACGGAACCTTACCCACCCGAACATGTGATGTATATCACTAGACACTCTCAAATGTTACATGACAAATGGGATAATGAAGAGAGAGCCACTATCCCACTCAAATTACTTAGAATCAATGATATTATAAGCAATAATGAGTTGAGCCCTATCATTGAGTGGTTGGATGTCCAACAATGGAGAAGTATTTGGTTTGAGAGAGAGATGGACAAAATGTCCACTAGGTACACTAGGCTCTTTTATGCAAATCTATAGATTCAATACATAACTAATCTTCCTTTAGCTTTGCATACTATTATTGATGGACATCACATTGAATGAGATGTTGGAACAATTTGTGGATCGATTGGTGTACCCAATGAGGGATACTTTGAGTTTGATGTATGGAAGTGGGATACGGCTCGGTGGAGAGTCAGTCAGGTTTGAAGTGAAGACATTCTTAGGCTATCATCCCACTAAGAACACCAATGATACGCCCTTGGTTTATCGTACTCTTCTTGCCATTGTTACCTTTTGTATCAATGGCAACCCGCTAAAGGGCCAAGTAACCTAGACTTCTACGTTGCATACTAAATAGGCAACCGTGAAAAAGTGAACTTTCGGGAGCTTTTTATGACAAATATCATTGAGGCCGCCACGAAACAAAACAAAGCCCTACCCTATGGTAACCTTATCTAAAGGATGCTGGTAAAGTTGGGGATTGATGTAGACAACACGGATATTGACCAAATCACGCATAAGTATTTCTATGATAAGGTTAACATCCAAAAAATATTGAAGGCTAGGAAAGAAGCAATGAAAGGGAGAGCCCAAGCAGAAGAAGCTGACGAAGATGAAGGCGTTCCAGACGAGGCACCTATTCCTGAAACAGATACTCACGAAGCACCTAGTAGCTTGAGCTCAAATGTTCCTGAACTTCAAGCTTAAGTTGCTAGCCTTCAATAGGAGGTTGGTGAGCTCCGAGGAAAGGTGTCCTTTTACGAGTCAAGGTTTGTCAAGCTCAAGGCCAAGATGAAAGCGTGCATCCCCGGCATAACTTTTTCTTCCGATGAAGACTAAAATTTCTTTTAGCTTGGTTATTATGTTTATGATTCTAGTATAGTATTTATTGGTACTTGATAAACTTGGTTGTGTTGATATGAAGTAGTATGTTCTATATTGTTGTTGTTTTTGATGCTTTCAAAAAGGGGGAGAAAGTTAGTCATCTATTGTTTATTTCTTATGAGTTAGTTAGTGGTTTAAATGTTTATTGCTTATAAGCTAAAATGGAAGCATAAAAAGCATTCTTGGTATTTGATGACATAAATTTGATGACTAGTGCAAAGAGGTAATTTGGAGATTGAACATGCTTGGTTGAGGGGAAGGAAATTGGTGCATGTTTGGTAAATTGGTGCATGTTTGCTTGAGAGGGAGCTTTTTAGTGCATATTTGTCAAAGGGAAGCATTTTGATATATTCATTGGAGTTGTAAAATCCTGTTCACATTAGTTATTATGGAAAGTATAAAATACGTATACTAAGGGGGAGATTAAAAATTTTCAACTTTGAAACATCAAATTAACCAAAATGAAGCAAAAACATCTTTTAAAATTTTGGTTTTGAAATCATCAAAAAGGGGGAGATGTTGGAATATAAAATGTTTTGATGATGTTAAAAGATGTTTTGAATGGGCTAAAATGAATTTCACAGTTTGAGTTTGAAGCAAAATGAGAAAACACACATTGTGAGACGTCAATCTATCACATGGATCGATTGACGTATACATCAGCCCCCTCAAGAAGGCACATGGATCGATCCAGGTGAAGATTGTGGAAGTTTAAAACTTTCGGCCCTACGTCGATCTCTCAACTAGAGGGAAGTCGATCGATCGATGTTACGTGAGTCTCTCAGCAAGAGACGTCGATCGATCGACGTAAGACAAATTCAGAACCTGAATGCTTCGGTAAGACATCAGCCTCTCATTCCAGGAACATCGATCGATTCGATGTACATCAGTCTCTCAAAGGAGAGACATCGATCGATCGATGTAGTACAGGCTCAAAACTGGAACCTTTCGGACAGACGTCGATCTCTTAGCACAGGCACATGGATCGATCGACGTCCCCAGGATTACAAATTTTTGAACGTTGGAACAAAATCCAAGGGAGATTTATGATGTTTTCTCTCTCCAATCTTGCTCAAATTTCTTGTGGACTTTACTCCAACATACTACATGCTTCCTTGACTATTTTATCCATGTCTAAGATTCTCTAGGGTGGCTATTGAAGATCAAATCACTCCATAGGGTGGCTAATGCTATTTTCAATTTTTAAGGCTGGAAATTGACTTGAACACATAGTGAAGGCTCCAAAACATGGTGACCTTCATCTATTAATGGGAGAAGCTTGGATGAGGTAAATACACACTCCCACCATCATCTAGCTTCATTATTCAGTGTTGTATAGTTCTCTCACATTTGTAAAATTGTTTAAAGCTTGTTAAGCTTCTCTTTGTTCTTTATTGTTTTATATTGAGAGATAGAGAGTCTAGCACAAGAGGAACCATAAATATTTGATCTATTTCTTGTGGTTATACTAGTGAGAAAGTGTAAACCTTACTATTCCCTCCAACCCACTGTAAGAAAGTTCTTGAGGGAACTTAATTGAAGTTGTGAGGTAGCAAGAAGTTATTTTGCTAGAGCTGTAGTTGCCTGTAGTTTACACAAGTGTATTTTGTGTAGAGAAAAAGGGGTTTGAGTGATTTTAAAATGCATGATTTAAATAACGTGTTACAAAGAAATGCATGACATATTTTATGACATAACACGTTGTTGCGTAAAACTTGCCTTATATAGTTCATATATAATATTGTCGTACTAACGAGCCATGAAGCTTAAAGCTTTCATCAAATGGCAAATATTTGTTGTGTTTGAACTATTTTCAGGTGCCACAATTAATGAACTAACTAGTTCATTAAGTGAAGTACTTAGTTAATTAAACTAAGTAGTTCATTAAGGAAGTTATATTTGGAAAAGGCACAAAAGCAACAAGGTGAAGGAAAGGAAGTCTTCCACTCTCCTCTCCACACTATATTACACGCCTTAACATATACATATATATATTCAGAATTTTTGAAAAAGGCACATACACATATATTCCAACATACTACCGACACGTTATATATTTTACGTACGTACATCACACCACCATACTTAACTCATATTTATGAGTATATTCATGTCTTATATCATATGATATAATTCATGGCGATGACAAATTAAATACGACATGTTAAAAGGTTCTAAACCAAAAATTGTCGTATCGGACGAATACCGAAATTTCGCCAACGTTTCAAACCATAATTAGATGGCCAGCCCCTACACTTCAAAATTAGCCATACATTTCGTGGCTTACATGGTATGTGCAGCATAAAATCATCCATGTTGGCACACACAAATCACCCCCCACATTAAGGCCACATTGTGGAGATTCCAATTTCAATTTGTCACATGTCTAGGCGCCACTTTAATAAGCCTTATGAGCTGAATATTAAAGTTTAATTTATGTATATTATTTGTAACATAATATATATAACATGTGCAAAAGTTGGGAATTTAATTAGAGAAAAATCGGGTAATCGATAAATATCGAAAATTCAGTTTCTCCTACGTACACGACACATGGAACGTTTTTGGGCACATCATACAACATGTATCTAGACACTTTTTACATATTTCATACATCTTTAAGTGTTCCAGAAAAATTCAATTAAGGTCTGATTGGAATATACCATATGTGTATTATAAAATGTGCACTATTTTACAAAGTTTGCAAAAATAAAATTCAGCACATGTATCTACATATTATACCGCCTCTACCAGCTTGATGGAGCATATGTGGAGCCTTGTTGGCATATTGATTGGTCAAGAATGAAGTATACAAAGTTGGTGACTTAAAGAAAGAAGCTACAAAAGGTAACATTCCAAATCTTGTCACAATTGTGACATATGCTGAAAATTCAGCATGTGTGCTAATAGGCTGGCCGAATTTATCCCAATTATGAGCCATGTTATACTTCATGAATTAAGTGAGTTAATTGGGAGATTGTATGGAAGTGTTTTGAATATTTTATGGAATAAAGACAGTAATATTTTTAAATATCACACATGCTGAAATTTCAGCATGTGTGTATTGCATAGTGGCCGAAATATTGGCCTTATTGGTGTCCAATTGTTATTCCATAAATGATAAGAATATTGTATACTAAATGGTGATTGAATTATTATTTGATTTCTTGGATTAAATCAATGCAAAATAGGCAATATTTTGAACAAAAGGTGATGTTACACATGCTGAAATTTCAGCATTTGCAAAAGACTTAATGGCCGATTTTTTCAAGGAAATTTGAAGAAAAATTGTCTTGCTAATTTTATGTGATGATCTTGGGAGTTATGGTAAATATTTTATGATGATTATGACACATGTTTCAAGTGTTATTCTCAGATTTGTCTAGTCATCAAGTGATGACGACATCCAACCAATCAATGAGTGCCAAGTAAGCAAGAGCTTAATGATATCCAATGGGAAGATGCCAAGTAAGCAACGACATGTCACAATGATGGCCATATACTCTTCCAAGGACTTAGAAGATAATTTTCAAGAGGGGAAGAGCACATAGGGGGCGGCCATAATGATTAAAAGGAGAGAAGAACAAGCCTCACAAGTTCAAAAGTGCAAAAAGGGTCTTCCATTCCCTTCTTCTTTTACATCTTTCTTTCTTCTCTCTAAAAAGCCTATTTTAACTTACATTCATATACTTGAATAGGCTTCATATAGTCCACCACATATTCTTTTCATTGTTGAAAACGATTGATCAAGGTGTGATCAATCTTGCACTTGCTAGGTGTGGTGTTAGTGACAATTGTATTATCATGACAAGGTTTGTAAAGGGTTGGAGTTGGTGTGTAACTCCATCAACCCTTTGGTAAGGTGTTACTTTGTGTTGTGTGATTAGTGTGAACCGAGGAAGTGTCCTCGAAGACTGGAGTAGGTTGTTATAACCGAACCAGTATAAAATTCTTGGTGTCATTTACTTTCAGCACTTACTTTCAGTTTCAGCAACTGTTTATTATTTTGGATCACGTTCGTAAAAATAGTAAAAGAAATTTCAATAATTAACGGAACTTTTCAGATCATAGCCACACGTCTTAGGGTTATTTGGCACAAGTTTCAACCCTTTTGGATATATATAAGTCATCCAAACGTCCAAAGTTCTACGACTAGTGCAGTCTAATTTCAAGGCTTGCAAAGGTTGAGACTTTGATCTATTTGACTAACTTCCCAAAAGAATTTCTCAAAACTATTTCAACCAATTTAAATAAAAACTTATAAGGGGGTAGTCTTTAAATTTTCATAGCATTTGGAGTTACGTACAAATAGGAATTAATTTTCAAATCAGTGTACCGTTTTCTGGCAGATTTGCACAATCTGACCACCAACAAATTTTCAAGGGGTTAGAGGTTGAATTTAAATGTGAAATTTTTAGGAGACACTCATAAGATCTGAGGCTAAATGCTCTCAAAAACTTCAGAATTTTTAAGACCTGAAACCTTGTTTTAAAAATGTTTTAAAACTGGTCCTGAAAAACAGAAACTGTTTTCAGAAGTTTGATTTCTTGGTTCAAAACTATTTTAAAAACCACATTTTCCGCACCAACTATTCAACCATCCCCCTTCTAGTGGTGCCTTTCAGATCCTACAAGTGGTATCAGAGCGCAGGAACACTCACATAAAAAAGATCCAACGATCTAAGTGAGATGGCAACCACAACCGTGCAAGAAGGAATGTCAACCGTAAGGCCTCCTCTTTTTGATGGTGAGTCCTTTATTCAATGGAAATTAAGAATGAAACTTTTTATTATGACTATTGATATTTATCTATGGTCCATCATAGAAGACGGTCCATTTGTTCCTTCCAAGTTGTCTATTGTTGATGGTGTCACACTAGAGGTTTCAAAAACGAAACAAGAATACACCAGTGATGATAAAAGGAAGTTGAGTATGAATGCTAAAGCCATGGAACTAAT
>AP025053.1:23134149-23184236 GCA_036186865.1 Eustoma russellianum | reverse complement strand
TGATACGTGCAAGAATGGACCTTTCTTTAACTCTAAAGCTCCTCCTCCAAATATGGTTTAGGCACAATGAAGATAGCTTCACCTTGCTTCCAAATAAGTTGAAGAAAACCTTTTGAACATAAGTCCTCCAATGAGTTTCACATAACCCAAGCAAGATACCTCCCTCTTGGATGCCTCCCTCCCAGGAATTGGACAACTCTCACAAGGATGTTCAAGCCTTGAAAGATTCTAGCCTTGATTTTGAATATGAACCAAGAAAACACACAAGAATTGCTCTTGAAGAAGACGAAATTTTCATTAAAGGTGTGAGATTACAAAGCTTCTCTTATGTGCCTTTTATAGGCAAAAAATATCACAAGACAACAAACTATCTTACAAATTGAAATAATGATTGAAAAGACTACACACTTCTAAAAACTATTCATGTAGGCTCCATAAAGACTAGTCTTGCAAGTCTTGAATGATGATTTTTAAAGTAGGTCCCTCAAGTACTATTCATGGAAGACTTTAAGCATTTGTCTTCATCTTGAAATCATTTCTGGTTTGTGACTGATTTTTGAACATCTTCCAATCCGAATTAGTCCTTGCTCTTTCTTAGAGAATTGTAGCCAATTGAGTTTAAAAAATAAGCATATAAAGTTCTTTGCATTTGGCCCAACCATTGAGGAGATACATCCAAATTACTGAAGGTATGTCACAGAATTCGGTAGAAACAGTACTTCCATTTGCATTGTCTTTTTGAATGCCAAGACGACCGATTTTGGAAAAATACAAACCATGAAAGTTGTAGATCTTTGTCTTAGATTTCGAATGCATCCTGAAACTCTTAATTTGGCCTTGTGGTTAGAGAGATACGCCAATTCTACCAAAACGGGTCCTGCAGAAACTCACAATACGAGATGGGCCTAAACTAATACAACATAAACATTTAAAAAAAACAAAATAAAGAACACATTCTATACTAATGATATTTTACAATGGTTCTAAAATTTCTTACAAATCATGTTGTAGGTCCAATAAGGTGAACCCAATGTATAAGTTCCCTTGGTTCATCTTGCACATGTTTAAATAGGAAGGCCCCCACTTCATGCATTAGTTTCTTAGTTTTACTTCTTGTTAAGGGTCCTTGATCTTGCATTTTTGTAAAATTATGTGCATTCTCATTATCTTGGCATGTATCAGGGTTATGGACCTCATCAAGATGGACCGACGCAACAACAACCAAAAGTGTTGTATATGTAAACAAATAGGCCACAATTGAAACACTTTACCGGTTGCATAATAGCCTCGAAATAATGTTTAGATGTTTTCCTTCGAAGTAATTTTTTTTCAAGGAATAAATTGTTTGTATACTATGTAATATTTGTGTTGAACAGATAGATTATTGTTTAACCCCTCAAGTTCTTTAGTGTTCATGGTTTACGGTGTAATTACAATTTGATAAATTCATGCATAGTATTCTTCTTTAGGTTATATGAATAACGAGACAACACAGAAAACAAACCATTTTCATACAAGACAATACAATACTCAGTCCGCTTACTATTAATGAGAAAACACACAAATCATAGACAAAACCTTTAACTAGTGGCTCCTTTTACGAGTTTCATAATTTCATCGATGGTGCATTTGGCTTTTGGAGCCTCATCACCAGTGCTGCTTGGACCCTTTTTGAGAACATGATGTAATGTGAATGTTATCGGTTGTTGGCACCATGTTAGTGTTTGTCTCAGATTTTCACCATAGTATATTGTTACTGCATCTTAATCAAACCCTTTACGTTTTCTCGGACCTAAACATGGCCATCTACAAACAAATCCAGTGCCATCTTTAGGTTCGTCTTTTCCAACATTCACCAACACATGTCGAGTAAATTTATTGAACGTTGTCCATTCTGAAAATTTTATGATTATAGGAACATACTTTTTTTGAACATGAAAAAAATGAACTTCTATTCTCCTCCCAAATATGAAATTCCAGACGTTAATTTTGAATTTTAATTGCTTGTTGCACAAAAGAATATATTAATACATGTATATTTATATTTCTGTCGTGCATGTCCTAGGATAGAACTTGCACCGTCGTTCAGGCCGTTGGATGCACCTGAAATTTTTGTCTTCGCCATTGGATGCATTTACCAGAGCTATCCAGTCCTGGGTGGTTTTCCACCCTCCAAAAGCATTCTTCCTAGTCCGAAAACAGCTTATCCTGTGGACGTACTTGCGAGTGTCATCCAAAGTCCAAAGATGGCTTATTGGACGGTACTAGCAAGTACATCCAGGATCTTGTAAGATGGCACTAGCGAATACATCCTAAATATTTTCCCAAATCGTACTATATTTTGGATTTTTCTTATTAAAACTACAATATCTTATGAAATTTCTTGTTTAGGTTCACTAACCTATATTATAATGTACAAGTAAATATTTGCAAGATTATTCAAATACAAATTTATATTTATAATTTACAATACTTATATAAGATCTCATAAGCTCTTACATATGTATTTTTCTTTTCTAAAACTTAAGCAAGAGAATAAGATGATACTCCCTCAGTCTTAAAAATATTGTACTACTTTAACTTGTGGGAACTATAGAGGGATTAAGTTGCTAAGTCATGTTGAGAAAAAGGGGTTTGAGTGATTACAAAATGCATGATTTAAATAACGTGTACTAAACAAATGCATTACACGTTTTATGACTTAGACACGTTTTTACATGAAACCTGCCTTATATAGTTTATATATAATGTTGCCGTACTAAGGATCCATGAAGCTTTAAAGCTTACATCAAATGACGAACATTTGTTGTGTATGAACTATTTTCAGGTGCCACCATTAATGAACTAAACTAGTTCATTAAGTGAAGTACTTAGTTAAATGAACTAAGTAGTTCATTAAATGAAACCATATTTGGAAAAGGCACAAAGGAAACAAATTGAAGAATGGAAAGTCTTCTCCTTTCCCTATCACACGCCTTTATATATATATATATATATATATATATATATATATATATATATATATATATATATATATATATATTCAGATTTTTTTTAAAAGGCACTATACACATATATTTCAACGTACTACCGACACGTTATATATTTTACGAACATACGTCAACGTCACACCGCTATATTTACCTCATATTTGTGAGTATATTCAGGTCTTATATCATATGATATAAGTCATGGTGATTACAAAATTATTGCGACACGTTACAAGGTTCTAAACCAAAAATTGTCGTATCGGGTGACTACAGAAACTTCGCTAACGTGTCACGTACTTGCCATATATAGATGGCCAGACCCTAAATTTCAAAAATGGCCACAAATTTCGTGACTTACATGGTATATTCAGTCATAAAATCATTCCATGTTGGCACACACAAATCACACCCAGTTAAGGCCAAATTGTGGAGATTTCAAATTCAACATTTTTAGCACATGCGGCGCCACTTACACTCAGCCTTTAGAGCTTAATATTAAAGTTATTCTATTTATATTATGTGTGACATAATATATATAACATGTGCAAAAAATTTGAATTCAATCGGAGAAAAATCGCGAAATCGACAAAAGCCGAAAATTCGGTTTTCTACGAACACGACACATGGAACGTTTTTGACATGACATATAACATGTATCTAGAAACCTTTTACATATTCAATACATTCTAAAGTGTTCTAGAAAAATCAATTTAGGGCTGATTGGAATATACCATATGTGTATAATTATTGTGCACTATTTTATAAAGTTTGCAAAAAAAAATTCAGCATATGCCAATCCTACATCACACGCCTAGCTCAGCCTTGATGGAGCATATGTGGAGCTTTATTTGTATCTTGATTGGCCAAGAATAAAGTATACAAGGTTGGTGATATAAAGGAGGGAGCTACACAAGGTAATGTTTCAAACTATGTCACATTTGTGACACATGCTGAAAATTCAGCATGTGTAAATAAGGTTGGCCGAACTTTTGTACTAAATGGTGACTTATTTATTTCTTTAATTTAAATGGAGTGATTGGATGATAATATGTCAATAATTTGAACTTGTCTTGAATATATTTTCAGCATTTGAAGAAATGGGGTGGCCGAATATTTGAGCTTAATGGTGATCAAGTTGTCTTGCAAATTTTATGGGATTGATTATGTGACTTATGACAATATTTTAACCACTAATTGGCACATGTTTTTAAGTGATATTTTCAGATTTATACAATCATCAAATGATGACAAGTCTCATCCAATCAATGAGTTCCGAATAAGCAAAGCCAAGATAATCATCCAATGACGTGTTGCCAAGTAAGCAAGTGAACGTCACAATGATGCAAGATATTCTTCCAAGGACTTAAAAGATAATTTCCAAGGGGAAGAAAAGCAAATAAGGGGTGGCCACATTTGATAAAAAGGAGAGAAGAAGAGCAAATCAAATACAAGACAAGTCTTGCAAATCCTAGAGTGAAAAACGTTTTCATCATCTCATTCTTCTGCACTTCTTTCTTCTTCTTCAAAGCCTATTGTATTAATATTCATACATATTGTATAGGCTTCATATAAACCACCATACACGCTATATTATTGTAAAAGATTGATCAAGGTGTGATCAATCTTTCATCCGCTCGGTGGTGGTGTTCGTGATCATTGTAAGGTTTGTAAAGGGTTGGAGATGGTGTATAACTCCATCAACCCTGTGTGGTAAGCTGTTGTTTGTTGTTTTGTGATTAGTGATAACCGAGGAAGGTGTCCTCGAAGACTGGAGCAGGTTGATTTAACCAAACCAGTATAAAATTCCTTGTGTTCTTTACTTTTCAGCACTTACTTTCAATTTTTAGCACAGTGTATCATTTTCATCACGATCTTAAAAATATCAAACAAATTTCAAAAATCACGAAACTTTCCAAAAACATAGCCACACGTTTTAAGTTTCATTTGGCGCAAGTTTCAACCCTTTTGGACAAGTATAAGTCATCCAAACGTCAAAAGTTCTGAGAATAGTGCAGTCTGATTTTTAGGCTTGCAAAGGTTGAGACTTTGAACATATTTCACTAACTTCCCAAAGGAAGTTTTCAAAACTGTTTCAACCCAATCAAATACACATAGTAAGGGTTTTTTTATTAAATTTTCAGATCATTTGGAGCCACGGTTTAATCAGAATAAAATTTTCAAGTCAGACTACCGTTTCTGGCAGATTTGCGCAATCTGACCATCAACAATTTTTAAAAGGGTTAAAGGTTGAATTTTGATCTGATATTTTTAGGAGATACTTAAAACATCTGAGACTAAGATCTCTCCAAATTTAAGAATTTTTGAAGACCTGTAACCTAGTTTTTAAAACGTTGCAAAATAGGTCCTGAAAACAGAAACTGTATTCAGAAGTTGGATTTTTGGATTAAAACAAGTTTAAAAACCAAATTTTCTGCACCACTATTCAACCCCCCTTCTAGTGGTGCCTTGAAGTTTCTACAAGTCATACCATGAAGTTATGGGAGAGAGTAATCGACACTCGAATTAGGAGAGAAACTTAGGTTACGGTGAACCGATTTGGTTTTATGCCAGGAAGGTCAACTACGGAAGCAATACACATTCTCAGGAGATTAATTGAGAAGTATAAGGAGAAGAAGCGCGATTTACATATGGTTTTCATCGATCTTGAAAAAGCATATGATAGTGTGCCACGTAGCCTGATATGGAATAGTCTGGATGCAAGAGAAATCCCTATGAAGTATATAGACATAATTAGAGATATGTATGCTAGGACAAAAACAACGTTCGTACGCCTGTGGGGAATACATACTTTTTTCCAATGGAGGTCGGTCTCTATCAAGGGTCTGCATTGAGCCTATTTCTTCTTGCAGTTATCCTTGACGAGTTGTCAAAGCCGATACAGGAGGCAGTTTTGTGGAGTATGCTTTTTGCTGACGATATTGTATTAGTTGCAGAAGTAGACATACCCTGAGTATGAGACTAGAGCAGTGGAGAGGTGTTTTAGAGAGAAAAGGCTTAAAGATTAGCCGTTCTAAGACCGAGTATCTGCACTTCGATTTCAGCAGCGTAGCAGACAGTGAGGATAGTCAGCTCACCATTGATGGCCAAGTGTACCACAGGTAAGTAAGTTTAAGTACCTATGATCATTTGTGCAGCTGAATGGCGACATAGATAATGATGTAGCACATCAAGTTCAAGCAGGCCGGTGTAGATGGAGGGCGGCCTCAGGGGTGCTGTGTGACAAAAAATTTCCAACTAAATTAGAGCGAAAATTTTATAGGGTGGTAATGCGACCGGCAATGCTATATGCGACAGACTGCTGGGCCATCAAGAGGTCATAATTACAGAAGATGGAAGTGGCAGATATGAAGATGTTAAGAAGGATGTGTGGGCATACAAGGCTAGACCGGATCAGAAATGAGGTGTTTCGATAAAGGTTAGGCGTGGCTAGTATAGCAAATAAGATAAGGGAGGGTAGAATGATGGTTTGGGCATGTCAAGTGGAGACAGACAACGGCGTCGGTCAGAGCAATTGAAAGCCTCATTATAGAGGGGAACAGGAGTAAAGGCAGACCCAAACTGACTTGGGATGAGCAGATAAGGCAAGACCTACTAGATTTGCACCTCTCTGAGGACATGGTCCAGGATAAGATTTCATGGAGACATAAGATTAAGGTTAACGAGGTATAGGTCACATATAGGGACACTTTAGAGTATGTTTAGGGACATAGATAGGCGTAGACACTATCTGGGCTTTATGTTGACTTTCCACTTGGTTGCATATGTTATACCGTTGTTTTAAATTACATGTACATATACATGTGATGTGTATTTCAATATCGAAAGTCCTTTCTTTGTATTTCTTGAATTTTCTCACTAACACATTAGCACAACATATCTCTATTATCATAATCCGTAGCACCTCATGTGAAAAGGAATTTGGAGGCTTTGAGGATAATGTTTTTGCTCGCAGATGTTGTATAAATGTCCATGATTCAGATCATCAGGAATCACGAGCATATGTGTTTGTCTGTGGCAGATCTTGTTGCTAATCGCGCGTAACTGATTGCCATGATTTACACACTGCCCCAAACCAAACGTAATAAGGGATCAGAACCAGCCTATCTAATATCAGACCAAGCAATTCTCTAGGCACATCTGCCCAGTTTCTTGTTTCATACACCTTCTTAGAACAAGCAGCTATGGTAACACAACTTCCAATCAAACTTGATCCTTTTCAAGAATCGGATGCTCTCCAACAAATCTATAGATACCTCTATAAGAACACTTGATCGCTTCTGGTAACCGAATATATAATTTAAGTACTGCCGATCCATGATACATGATCCAATTTAATACCGAAAGTATAGATATATAATTTGCCAAATAAAAACATAGTAAATACACCGAGGTTACTGACATCGATTCAGGTATACTATACGTAAACGAAGTTGGAATATGTTGAAGCCAAAGGTTTCTCCTTCCTTTTTCGTAGTGTTTACACGGCTTATGGGGCTAGGGGGTTTGAGGGAAATTTTTTTTATGTAGATGTTGTTTCGACTGCAGAGAGAAACTGGGGAAAACGTTGGGGTGGGGAAAATATTTAAAAGTGATTAACATTTTTTAAAGGATAAGTTAGGATCAAATCTGTAGCGTCCCGTCCCAGATTACGTCTACGGAACAGTTTGTCCGCCGTACTCTGCTGCGAGAAGTACAAAGCGTCGTTACCATTCATCACATGTCTCATGCGAGACATAGATCGGTATGACGAAAACATAAAAATTTAAACATAAAAAGTCATGCAGATAACATTATCCAAAATAGAGTACACAACCGTCCAACAAAAGCCAGAAGTCAATAATACAATCATAAGATAAAGTCATCATTCTGAGGCGTACATCGCTCGCTCACTAGTCATCTCCTCTCTTCTCATCCTCGATGTACTCAACCTCAAAATTCCTGTCTTATGCAAAGTTTATATATAAACAACGGTTAGGCGATATATAAATCACCTAACAAGTCCAACCCTTGGATCTGTCATGCCGGATCAAGCAAGATGAGACATGATAGTAAAAACATAAGTAAGAACATAAATACCTTTTCATGTCTCAATTAAGGAAAATAATTTAACATCACACACATCGTATATAAAGCAGTAAATCAATAAAACAAGATATTTATAATATCATCACATACAGAAATTAAATCTATCCTACCTATTTCCGTAAAAGTTCAACCGGAACATGTTCATTCCTATCTTATGAATTCATGTCTTATCCTAGTCGTCAAGGATCCATTGTCCCTCCTAGCAAAATCATCATCTAATTTTCTACCCGTAACGTTAACATTTTTCTTATCTTGGATTTAAAAGTTTCCTTTAGTTATAACTTAAAATTTCATAAAACATGATCTTGAAAATGCATGACATAAACTTTCTTTAGCATACAAAACATGACATGATATATGATGACCATCTCCATGTAAGAACGATATCAACGACATATGGAATAATTCTCAAAATAGTCATAAGTACAAATATGGCTTCCTTTGGTCCAACCAAGGTATTACGACATTTGTACATATCATTAACTGTGACGTAATGCCCATGATCCCTTAGGTTCAACCCAATTGTTACACTCGGTTTATAATCATGAACATATCAAAACATAACTTATGCCCATGACACCAACCACCCTGGTCCTGGTGTCATACCGGCCGCCAATATGTCGAACACGACGTAATCATAACATAGAGAACATAACATGTCTTGGAATTATCAGTTTCATTGATAAGTTCATTACGTGGCCTTAACTTTCTTTTGAAAACATGATTTTCATAACATGACATTCGAAAAACGTAGTCTTTATTTCAAAACATCATACTTGATGCAAATGTAACTTTTCTTAATTCATAAAGTTGAAAACATTGGTTTTTATTTAAAACATGGAATGTGATGCAAAACACTTTAATCATGGGTTCATTTGTTCGCTAAGTGTCTTATTTGATTTATTAAACTTATGATTGGCGAATTCCGTAATTTATTTTCTCGAATATACCAAATAATTCCTTAAATCCCTATTTTGCCATTTTCCTTTGGCTTTCGGCCAATGCCCCAAAACAGTCCCTATTTTGCTAATTTCATACTTATCCATATCTTGAAATCCACCTTGCATCTTCATCCTAAAATCATTGCAAAATCATTAACAATATCAAAGGATTCAAAACTTATCATAATAACATAACCTAAGGCATAACAATCACATATGTAACAAGACTATAATTTTTTACATAACATACATAATACGCATATCATGGAAATAGAGTTTAAATGAAGCAAGTGAGGTGTGTCACACCCCACCCTAAAGCCGTGGGGTAGGGGGTGTCTTACACCCTCAAAATGCTTCAATTTCCTTTAATCTTTTACTCCTTCACTAATTTTATAATTATTATGCTCATTTTATCACACGACATTATGATGCTCTTATGGTCATAAATATGTAGGATGGTCATAATTTGTAATAGATTATCTATTATGATTATGCTCGCTTATTTGTCAAAAACTACATACTTGAAAGTCAAGAACACAAAGAAAACATAATGGTTGGAAGAGAGATCATGTTAACATACTTCCTTTGGCCTTCATTTGCAAGATTAAACACTTTTAACATGCCTAAAAACCGTGTTCCGAAAACAGCCCCATTTTGGCTAAGTTTTACAAATAAAACTTGGAAGAAAAGTGATGATCATCAGTTCAAGAATTATACTTTAATGTAATGTCTTGTTTCAAAGCTAATCAAAATCATAAGATGTCACAAAAATGGAGAATAAGACATGTCAAATGTTTAGCATGATCATCTCATAGAGAAGATGTTCAAAATAGAGTCAAAAAGTCTACTTTCAAGGACATGCAACATACTTTTTTGCTAAGTATCAATACTATGTTCAAATAGTGCACATACAAGTACACATCAGACTTGATTTCAAGAACATCTTCACATGCATAATCATATTAGCTAAAGCTCAAGTCTCTAATCCTAGTTCATGTCATAAAACAAAAGATTTAGCCTTCAACCACACATGCAAACATAATCTTATAGCGTCATAATAAGAAAATGGCTTGAAGCTAGTCTTGAATGATCATATTTTATGTGAACATAGATTCATATTTTTTAAAATAACATGGATGATCTAAGTGAAGGACTTGCCTTATGAGCCTTGGTTTAAAGCTTGGATAATTAAAGTGAGCTTGTTCTTGGACTACACTTGAAGATGTCACTCTCCTTCTTCACCTTTTTCTTGGTCCAACTTAGATGTTAAGAAGGCTCCTTCCTTCTTCCTCAACTTGGAAGAGTTTTTCTCCCTCATTTGTCTATACACTTAAATATTTGTGAGATTATTCAAATACAAATTTATATTTATAATTTATAATACTTATATAAAATCTCATAAGTTCTTATCTATGCATTTTCCTTTTCTAAAACTTAAGCAAGATAATTAGATGATCCTCCTCTGTCCTAAAAATATTGTCTTATTTTAACTTGAGTAAAATTTAAAGAAGTCAAACAAATTTGGCCATTAATCCTATTTTACCAATAATTGCACATTTGAGGTAAGCTAAAAAATCATGTAACTAGTATGAAAATTTTGACTCGGAAAATTTTTTTATTTCTATAATGTGGATCAATCAATCAATTTATAGAGTGGACAATATTTTTAAAAAAATAAAAATAGAAATTATGATAATATTTTTGCAATTGAGTGAGTTTTATTTTTCACACGGGAAATATAGAGGACTGTAATGCTAATGGGTAGCTACTCTTTTATATCATCAAGTATTATAGTTAAATCCTAATCTTTTTTGTCATGGTTCTGTCCTCATTGAAAGTTCCAAACCTTCTTCAGGCATTATAGCATATGCCAAAGCCAAACTCTCCCGCCTTGTGTACTACCGCCCCAAAAGCGTGATACTCGATTTAAATAACGAAAAATCATGAGTTCTGATCCTATCTACAAGAACTTAAAATAGAGAAGGTGACATCTTTTTCTAACAATGCTGTTTCCTTTTGCAAATAAAGAATCAGGCATAGTTGTCAGGAATTTAGAGGATATGCAGGGGCATTATAGTCATTTTGCTTTATATTTTGGGTTTCTCCGAAAGAGGCGTCTTTATTTCCATGCTTGCAGGATTCTTTCTCTTTCCTTGCCATTAGTGAGGTACAGAAACCACAGAGAGTGTTCTAGCTTGTTGAAGGGGAAACACGGTGGTTATAGTAGGTAGGAATTGCAGCTTGTTTTCATTGAAGAATTTTGCAAAAACAACTTCTGAAGATTCAGAATTCCTTAATATCAATTTCTAACGTTCATTTATCTCTTTCATCTTTCCTTCTTATTTTATTGATTTGGGCTCAAATTCATTTTGCATTCCTAACATTTGGTATCAAGAATTGGTGGTAGACAATACGATATCGAGGTCATGGGAGGAGTCAGTTTGTTTGTTTAACCAGGAGCTTCGAGATTTGCATCACTCTATAGATGTAAGATTTGCTGAGGTTTCTAGTAAATACGAGGGTGTGCAACACCATCTTATTCAGATTACTATAGATAACCAAAAATTGTTGAAGTTGATTGAGGGCCTGGTTAAAGGGAAGGAGGTTGAACATTATCCGCAAGATCGACACCCAGAATCTTCATAGCATGTTCCTGAGGCTCCAGTTACAGTGACCAATCAGCCTTCATGCAACTCAAAAACAAGAATGGATTAGCTGACTAAAGTACCACAGATGGATTTTCCAGAGTTTGTAGAGGAGGATCCAATTGACTGGGTGGGCCATTTTGATACGTATTTTGAGTTACAGGATGTGTGGGACAATGTGGTTAAGGTTAACATCGTAAGATTGTATCTTTAAGGTGATGCTGCAATTTGGTATTCGAGTTGGAAGATAGGTGAGGCTGAGGTGGGTTGGGAGTTATTTTGTAATGAGATTGTTCAGCGTTTTGCAGGGAAAAGTGGGTTGGATATTATGGAGGAATTTCATAACCTTAGACAAACAGGGACGGTTGATTCTTACCAAACACAGTTTGAAAATTTGCGTGCTAGGTTCATGGGATGAACCCAAAAATTGGTGAGGAATACTTTGTGCAGGGGTTTGTCACGGGGTTGAAAGATGAAGTTAAGATTATGGTCAAGTACTCAACAACTCTAAGTCAGGCTCTTAAATTAGCTAGAGCCCAAGAATCTTTGATGTTATGTACGAAACCCAAACCAGCTACCAAGCTTGGCCCAGGGGAGTCTAGATTCTCCCCTATTCCCCTCAAGATGGAGTCAAAATGGCATACTCCTTATATACCAATCAGTGCCAGCGAGTTGCAGGAGAAGAAAGCTAAGGGTCTGTGTTTCAAATGTGGAGATAAGTATTTCCTAGGTCACCGATGCAAAAATAAGCACCTCAATTTCATAGTAGATGATGAGGTTGAAGAGCCTCCTGATCCTGGTGAAATCACTTTGGAAGGAGATGTCTAACTTTCGGTTAATACCATGTTTGGGCAGATAACCTCTAGTACTATCAAGATTCAGGGGTTAATCAAGAAGACCTCCGTTACTGTGCTAGTAGGTAGTGGAAGCACCCACACTTTCATTATACTCACTTGGCTTGTTCACTCAATTGCGTCATTGAACCCACTAACCCACTAATTGTCACAGTTGCAGATGGTAATAGGATGGTTAGTAATGCAAAGCGTCCTAGCCAACCTTGGATTATGCAGGGACACAGGTTTTCACATGATGCTAGACTGTTACCATTAGGAGGTTGTAATATGGTTCTTGGGGTTGATTAGATGCGTTCCTACAGCCCAATGGTGTTTGATTTCCAAAAGATGGAAGTGTCTTTTGAGAAAAATGGAGAGCGGGTATCACTAAGGAGCCAAGGACACCCAGCTCAACTAAAAATGGTCACAGGAAAGAACATCAAGGGGCATTCAGAAGAGGAGCTGTAGGCTTATTTGAACAGTTAAATATGTTGGGAGTAACTGACACAGAAGAAACAGTCCCTTGTGTGGTACTTCCCTTACTGAGTAAGTTCGAAGTGGTGTTTAAAGAGCCTTCCCAACTGCCACCAAGTAGGAAGATTCAACATGCCATTCATATAAAGGAAGGGATAACACCCTTTAAGGCCAAACCATACAGATACCTGTACTATCAAAAGGCAGAGATGGAATCACTGGTAGAGCAAATACTTCAGCAAGGGATCACTCAACCTAGTGAGAGTCCTTTTGCTTCTCCTGTGTTACTTGTAAGGAAAAAGGATGGATCATGGAGGATGTGTATACATTATAGAAGATTGAATGATGCAACTATCAAGGATAGTTTTCCTATCCCAATCATTGATGACCTGCTGGATGAATTGGGGAGAGCCAGAGTATTTTCTAAGATTGATTTGATATCAGGTTTCCATCAGATTTCGCTTAAGCCTGAGGATGTTCATAAGACTGCTTTTGTAACTCATAATAGATTATATGAGTTTTGATGGATCGTGCACCTGCAATAAACACCACTAAAGAGGAGGGTGAATAGTAGTTAGCAGAAATTACACTACAACCCTTTGTAAAAATCCCCTTTGATAACAGAATCTGAAACTGCCTCAGATTCAGAACCCGTTTTTGAAAATTTCAAAAATAATTGTACACAACTCCAAAAATTATGAAACTTTCCAGAATTTAACATCAATGCGTTAACAAGACTCTGTCCAAAAATCAGAAAACAATAAGATCATTTGACCCTTCAAACAAATAAAATGATTCAGATTGTCAATCTAGACAGAATTTGACAAAATGTTGCTGATTTTGAAAATAGTGCTTCTCTTTGAATACTCAACCAAACAGGTTGATCTTTATATCAAAACACTCCCTAGGAGGTGTAGATAAATTTTCCAAAAGGCCCTAACCTTAAAAAATTCTTGATAATACATAATTCAAGTTTTCTCAAAACTAGTCAGATTACAGCCAGATTGGAGCAGTTATCTGCAAAGACTGAAATACTAACTTTCACTTGCTCAAATCAAGTGATTCTTTATGAAAATGAAAACTAACAGTCTGAAGTATAAATCCACCAAAAATCACGAATTTTGAAAATGTTTGGCTATTTTTTCAAAACATGAGAATTTATGTGAAAACTGCAGTAAAAACGGCAAAAACAGAAATAAAGAAACAAGACAAGAACACCGAGAATTTATCCTGGTTCGGTCAATGTGACCTACTCCAGTCCCAAGAAACACCTTTCCTTGGATTTCACTATCAAATGAATCACCTAACAACAAGAACCAAGCTTGATCCTTGGGTTATACACCAACCCTACTCAAGACTTGGATGATCACCTTCTAAGCAACACTTCATTGCAACACCTCTACAACCTATTGATATAGCCTTATAAGAATGGCTAATCAATCTTACAAATGAAGCTCAAGAGGCTTGTAGCTCAACAAAAAAAAACAACAAGAACACCTGAGCTACAAAGAATGGAACAAGAACAACAACAAGAAGATCTTAGCTAGACAATTCAACAAATGTTAGTAAGCTTCAAGTGTGTTTCATCTTCTTCACCATTGCCTCTATTTATAGTGTGAATTGAACCTTGGAGATAAGACTCCAATGTGTCACCATCTTCATCATCAAGTCCAAATGTCTTCTCATCATTGGTTGTCCTTGTACAGTTGGCAAAATAAGACAAAATGATTGGTCCACCTCTAAATTTCAGCATGGCCGAAAATTCCACCTTAAAATTGTCTTCATAATGTCAAGATAATACCCAAACAAACAACTCCATTATCTTCTCAACTCTTTGGCAAGATAATAGGCATGTGGGCATTTGACAAATTCAAATTAAAAAATATGCTCCAAGACCTTCATAGTAGTCGTTGGCTACCTTTTGTTTTTCCAAAAATAATCTTGATTTTCCTTGTTAAAATAAGAAAGGACAATACCACCAAAATATCCCCAACTTCAAGCACAATAATAGGACATGTGAGAACTCCATTTTGACTCAAAAAATCGGCCAGGAATAGCCACATACACCAAGTAGCCGTTTGGCTACATTTGAAAATTTCCAAGTTGGCAATTTTGGCCAACTAGCTCCTTTTTGATTTGTCCACTTGTCACCAAGCCATAAAATGAATACCACATCATATCCACCTGATTAATCACGTTTTTGGACATACATATATGTGTAGCAACTCAGATTTTTGAAGAAGAAATCAATAGATAATAGTTGACAAGATTATATCAATGTGTAACACTGAAATTCCCAATATTTCTTCTTATATGTCGTGATCATTTCCACACCTTTAACACCTTTGATATCTCTGAATAATGATGATAAATATGCTCTTATAACATATATAAGAGGGTCTTCAAGAAGAAAATAGAATGTGACATCTCAAATCGTCACATATCCAGCTATAGTCAACAATATCATCATTTGAGAGAATAAAATAAAGAATCACCATATCATCTTCAAATTAATAATAAATCAGCTCCAGAATGAAGATAATAATATGCTCAAGAGATTCATTGAGTAAAAATACCAAAAATACCCTCGAGGGTGAAATGACCAAAATACCCCTAGTATATGAAAACTCCAGAAATGACCCGGATGGTCAGAAATAATTATGATATCACCTTTGTCATGATAAATAGTATAAGAATACATCCTTGAAATAATTTCACCATGTGACGTTCCTACAAAACTTAAAATACTATTTTGTCCTTTTTGGTAAGTTGTAGAAACTTCCAAGACACGTTTGTCACAAGACATTTATGATCACCACAAACACATAATAATCACATAATAAACATGTATAAATCATATACAAATAAAAACAACCATTTTATCACATTTTAGAAAATTATTTCTAAGAACCCTAGACATCGATTGAACGAAGTGCCTCAGCTTCAGAGATCGATGTCTCACAGAAAGGTTCAGGTTTTGTCTCTGACCTACATCGATCGATCGAAGTGAGGGTTCCATGTACATAGATCGATCGATGTGTCTCAGGTTTTGAGATCGAGGTCTCACAGTAAGGTCTTGAACTTTCACTGCCTTACATGGATCGATCGATGTGAGAGATCTATGTACATAGATCGATCGATGTGCAACAACCTGAGAGATCGATGTCAACTTTTTCAACTTTTAACCACATATAATACCATGTGTGACATTTTTAAGTATTCGCCACTTAAAATCATGACTTTGAAAATTATCCAAACATATTTCTCAACATTTTCCCCTTTTTGGATCATTTTCAAAATAACCTAACATGATTTTAATGCCACAACTTATAACCAATTGTTTATCAAACTTTGTATTTAACAAACTTTTAAATAGTACGCTCTCCCTCAACTTATACTCCCCCTCTCAAATTATACTCTCTCCCTTAACCTATACTCTACTTATACCATTTGAAACTTAGCATGACTTACCATCTCAAAAGACTTAGCATGACTTACCAGCTCAAACCATGTTCTTATTCTATCTCCCCCTTTATTTTGCAAATCATGCAAAAGATAGAACTACGCAATGGTATCGTAAGTTATCATACCTAACTTGGCTCGTAAGTTTTCAAAAGTGGCTTGATTAAGGGGTTTGGTAAAGATGTCAGCTATCTGATGATCAGTTCTTATATGGTTTATAACTATATCCTCATTTTGAACATGATCTCAGAGGAAGTGGTATCGCACCTCAATGTGTTTGGCCTTAGAATGAAGCACCGGTTTCCGAGAAAGATTGATTGCACCTGTGCTATCGCAGAAAATTGGAATCTTATTCATTTTAATGCCAAAATCACTAAGTTTCTGTTTAAGACAAAGTATTTGGGTAGTACATAAGCTTAAGGCAATATACTCGGCTTCAGTGGTAGAAAGAGCTACACTAGCTTGCTTTTTAGAAAACCAAGAGATCAAGTTGATTCCTATGAATTGACAAGTACCGCTAGTGGATTTTCTATCTAATTGTCAACCACCATAATCAGCATCACTATATGCGTGTAATTCCAACTTAGCGTTTCTATCATACCACAATCCTAAGTGAGGTGTGTCTTTAAGATATAAAGATCTTTTTCACCGCATTGTAATGTGATACCTTGGGACAAGATTGAAATCTAGTATAGATACATACACTAAACATGATGTCAGGTCTTGATGCAGTTAAGTATAACAGTGATCCAATCATAGACCTATAAAGTGTGTCATCAAAAGGTTTACCATTTTCATCCTTATCTAGTTTGGTTCTAACACTCATGGGCGTAGTTGTAGGTTTCAACTCTTCAAAGCCAAACTTCTTAATCATATCATTGACATACTTAATTTGACTAATATGAATTCCTTGAGGGGTTTGTTTGATTTGAAGTCCTAAGAAATAGTTCAACTCTCCTACCATTGACATTTCAAATTCTGACTTCATACACTCTTCGAAGTCTTTTACTAAGGTAGGGTTGGTTGAACCAAAGATGATATCATCAAAGTATATTTGAACTATTAATGAATCATTACCTTTTCTTCTTAGAAATAATGTGTTGTCGATGGTCCCCCTTTGATTATTATTTGCAATAAGAAAGTTTGCAAATCTATCATACCAAGCTCTTGGAGCTTGTTTCAAACCATATAGAGATTTCTTAAGCTTGTAAACATGGTTAGGATTCTTTGGATCTTCGAATCCAGGGGGTTGTTTGACAAACACCTCTTCTTGGATGTATCCATTCAAGCATGGACTCTTGACATCCACTTGGAAGAGCTTAATATTGCTTAGACTTGCAATCGCAAGTAAAAATCTAATTGCTTCTAGTCGTGAAACGGGTACAAAGGTTTGTTCATAATCTATTCCTTCTTGTTGATTATAACCTTGTGCGACTATTCTAGCCTTATTTCTTGTAATTTTTCCTTGTTCATCCATTTTATTCCTAAACACCCATTTCGTTCCTATTATAGACTTGTTTTCGAGTTTAGGTACTAAGTCCCACACATTGTTCCTTTTGAATTGATTTAATTCCTCATGCATAGCATCTATCCAAGATATATCATCTAAGGCTTCCTTTACATTCTTAGGATCTAATTGTGAGATTAAACTATGTCCTTCAAGTTGACTTATATTTCTACTTGTTCTAACCCCAACACGTGGATCTCCAATGATTAGTTCTCTAGGATGCCACCAATTCCTAGATTGACTAGGTTCACCCTCATTTTGTTCAAATGTTTCATTAGTGTGAACATTATCAAATGTAATTTGATCATTAGTTGTATTATCTTCTAATTGCAAAGTTTCTTCATTTATTTCATCTAAAGGTTCATGCATGTCTTGTTCAGGGGAGCTGTTTCTAGATGATCAAGTACAGGCTCAAGTATTACATCATCATCAAACATATTTTTAACATTATTCTAAGGTTTATGTTGAGTTTTATCACTAACTTCAAAGCATGCATTTTCATTGAATTTTATATGTATGGATTCAATTATCTTTCTAGATGTAGGATTATAACACCTATATGCTCTTGAGTTAGTTGAATATCCAACAAATATTCATACAATAGACTTTTGTTCAAATTTATCTAGATTATCCTTAGTGTTCAGCACAAAACATTTACATCCAAATACTTTAAGATAATCTATCTTAGGTTGTCTATTATTTAGCAATTCATAAGACATTTTATTCAATTTCTTTCTAATAGTAAGCCTATTTATAATGTAGCACTACTAACAGCTTCAGCCCATAAATATTTAGGTAATTTATTTTCACAAAGCATTGTCCTAGCAACTTCTTGAATTGTTCTATTTTTACGTCCAACAACTCCATTGAGTTGTGGTGTTTTAGGTGGTGAGAAATTCATGTTTAATTCTGTGTAGTTCACAAAATTTGATTACATCTTTGTTTTTAAATTCTCCACCTCTATCACTTCTAATCCTTTTAACATTTTCTTCGTAAATGTTTTCAAGTTGCTTAATAAGAGTTTCGATTGCTAATGAAGTATCATCTTTGTGTGTTAAGAACAATGTCCATGTGTAGCGTGAGTAATCATCTATTATGACACACACATAGTAGTGTCCGCCTAGACTTCTTGTCCTACTTGGACCAAATAAGTCTAAGTGAAGCAATTCTAGTACATGACTAGTACTCACTTCATGTTTCAGTTTTAATGTTTCTTTAGTGTGTTTTTCTTTAATACATGTTTCACACATTTGAAAATTATCTAAGTCTAACTTAGGCATTCCTCTAACTAAATTCTTCTTAGATAATTTCTCAATGGTTGAAATTCCTATATGGCCTAATCTTCTATGCCATAAATTCACATCTAAGTCATGTGATATTAGACACTTAATCTTAGCATCTAACATGTTATCTAAGGTAAGAGTGTAATTATTACCATCTATATTTCCTTTTAAAACTGTTTCTCCTTTTTCAATTATTATATCACAAGACTTGGGAAGAAAAAAGACATTATAAGCACAACCTATAAGTTGAAAAATACTAAGTAAATTATAAGAGAGATTGCTTACTAACAACACATTTCGTATTTGAAATGTGTTAGGGTCCCTAATTGTTCCTTTTCTAACAACTTGTCCTTTGTTGTTGTCACCGAATGTTACTTTTCCCTCATTCTTGATATATTCAAATTCGATGAATAGTTTGGGGTTGCCCGTCATATGCCTCGAACACCCACTATCTAAAAACCATTTGGTTTTCAGATTCTTTGACTTTGCCTCCTTCTTGCATTCCTTGCGTTTTTCCTACAATGGAGACAAAGTTTTAAGTACCCTTTATTTGGGTCCTTGAATGTTAGGGGCACTATTCTTGTTTAGATATCCCTTAGGTATCCAAACTTGAACATACCTTTTAGGCACATTTTTAGCATGATTATAATTTGGAAAATAATAAGGATTAGCATATAGATGATCATTCCACATAAGTGAAGATGCATTGTTATACACGTTACGCCATGGTTGATAATCATTATATGATGGCCGATTTCTATAATGTGTATAAGGCATGCGATTTTGTTTCTTGAATGGCGCTATATAAGTGTGTTCATAGGCATTTCTATAAGACTTATATGAGTGTTGCCTATACTTAGGTTCATAATAAGTTTGATACATTTTATTCTTTCTAGTTGTATTCTTATATATATATATATATATATATATATATATATATATATATGCATAATTTTTAGGTTGTCTAGATGCAAAATTTGGCCTAGATGTATGTTTATGCGTGTGTATATTTGTGGGTGTGTGTTGTATTTTTGCCTTGATATAAGTAGAAGAAGGTGTAGAAGAAAATGTAGCAGGAAAAGTTGATTTTGTTGTATTATATGGCAACTTTGTGCTAGATGAGACAAACTTAGTCTTTTTATCTACTTTTACATTTTCTTCTTTATATCCTAACCTTGTTTTATCATTTCCATACTTTTGTGATGACAGTAGTGTATCTAACATATTAGCACTCGATTTAAATCGTTCTAACATTTTTTCTAAGTTTAGTTTAGAAGACTTAAGTTGTACTATCTCATTATCACAACTTTCTAACTTAGACTGTAACATACTATTTTCCGTTTTTAACTTTTGTTCATTTTTTCTAAGTGATTCAATTTTATTTGCTAAACAATCAAGAGTATTAGTAGACTCTTGTTTAAAAGATTCTAATTGATCGGAAAATTCCAAGTTGGACGTCTTCAACTTGTCATTTTCTTCAATTAGTTTCTTATTTTCTTTAGAGATCCTCTTACAGTGAGCATGCATTTTTAAAAATTCTTCATACATTTTATCAAATGTCATTTCATTTTCAGAATCAAATCAGATGAAGAACTTATCTCATTTGATACGAAGCAGACTTGAGCTTCCTCAGTTTCGGATTCTGAGCCGGATGAGTCGCTCCATGTGCTCACCTTCATTGCTCTTTTCCCTTTCCTTGCTTTAGACTCCTTTGTCTTTGTCATTTGTGCCTCTTTGTCCTTGGCTTGTTTATTGTTATTTTTATTATTATTGTTTTTCTTTGTTGGACAATCATATGAAATATGTCCTTTTTGACTGCATTCATAACACTTTAACTCTTTATTATACCATTTGTTGTTGTTAGAGTTCCTAGGTTGAGAAGAAGAAGAAGAAGAACGTTGTCTATTCCTATTGGGACGTTTGAAAAACTTTCTAAGTTTTCTCGTTATTAATATCAAGTCATCATCTAATTCAGTATCACTATTACTATCATCATTATTTGTATGTGTTTCAGTTGTTTTGAAAGATATTGACTTACTTGATGATTTAGATGACTCGGACTTCCGTTGGTTTAGTTTTACCTCATAGACTTTAAGAGAGCCGATCAATTCATCCATCTTAGTGATTGACTATGTCTCCTCGATTGCAGTTACCTTTGGATCCCATTCAGCAGGATGGCTTCGTAAAACCTTTTGAACTTTTTCATCGTTTGTGAATGATTTGCCTAAAGCTTCAAGGGCATTAAAAATGTTAGTGATCCTCAAATCCATAGATGTTATGGATTCGTTTGAAAACATTTTGAAAGAATCTAATTCAATCATAAGCATGTTTATTTTTGATTCTTGAACACCACTGGTACCTTCATGCTTTAATACAAGTGATTTTCACATATCGTGTGCACTTATGCAATTTGACACATATCCTGCTTCAGAAGTTGTAAGTCTATTCAAAAGTAATTGCATAGCTTTAGCATTCATGGACATTTTCTTTTTATATTCCGATGACCATTCACTTTTATACTTTTCAACCTCTTGTGTGACTCCACTAACTTGTACAACTTTCATTGGAATGTACGACTCATCTTCAAATATAGACCATAAATCGATGTCTATAGCCATTAAGAATAGCCTCATTCTTAGTTTCCAATGAAAAAAATTATTGCCATCAAAAAGAGGAGGGCATCGTGTAGACATACCTTCCAACTCACCTTTTTGAGAAACAATACTCATTGTATGTACCTTGGATTTGAGACAAGCAGTATATAATGAATTGTTATTTCTTGGCCTTGTATTGTTCGTATGGTGTTGAATCCTGCTTCTTTGAGTGGTGTAGATCTCGCTCTGATACCAATTGTTGGACCGTGCATCTACAATAAACACCACTAGAGGGGGGTGAATAGTGGCTAGCGGAATTTACACTAGAACCCTTTGTAAAAATCCCCTTTGAAAACATAATATGAAACTGCCTCAGATTCAGAACCCGTATTTAAAAATTAAAAAATAATTGTATACAATTCCAAAAATTATGAAACTTTCTATAATTTAACTTCAATGAGTTAACAAGACTCTATCCAAAAATCAGACAAATATAAGATCGTTTGACCCTTCAAACAAATAAAAAGATTAATATGGTCAATCTCGACAGAATTGGACAGAATGTTGCCGATTTTGAAAATAGTTTTTCTCTTTGAATACTCAACCAAACATGTTGATATTTATATAAAAACACTCCTTAGAATGTGTAGATGAAGTTTCCAAAAGGCCCTGACCTTAAAAAATTCTAGATAAGTACAGAATTTAAGTTTTCTCAAAACTGGTCAGATTGCAGCCAGATTGGAGCGGTTATTTTACAAAGACTGAAAGACTAACTTTCCCTTGCTCCAATCAAGTGATTCTTGTTGAAAATGAAAGCTAACAGTCTGAAGTATAACTCCACCAAAAATCATGAATTTTGAAAATGTTTAGCTACTTTTTCAAAACATGAGAAATTGTGTAAAAACTGCGGTAAAAACGGGCAGAAAACATAAATGAAGAAATAAGACAAGAACACCGAGAATTTATCCTGGTTCGGTCAATGTGACCTACTCCAGTCCCAAGGAACACCTTTCCTTGTATTTCAATATCAAATGAATCACCTTACAACAAGAACCAAGCTTGATCCTTGGGTTATACACCAACCCTACTCAAGACTTGGATGATCACCTTCTAAGCAACACTTAGTTGCAACACCTCTACAACCTATTGATATAGCCTTATAAGAATGGCTAATCAATCTTACAAATGAAGCTCAAGAGGCTTGTAGCTCAACAAAAAACAACAAGAACAACTTAGCTACAACGAATGGAACAAGAACAACAACAAGAAGAAGATGATAGCTAGACAATTCAACAAATGCTTGTAAGCTTCAAGTGTGTTTCATCTTCTTCACAATTGCCTCTATTTATAGTGTGAATTGAGCCTTGGAGATAAGACTTCCAATGTATCACCATCTTCATCATCAAGTCCAAATGTATTCTCATTATTGGTTGGCCTTGTACACTTGGCAAAATAAGACAAAATGATTGGTCCACCTCTAAATTTCAGCATGGTGGAAAATTCCACCTTAAAATTGTCTTGATAATGTGAAGATAATACCCAAAGAAACAATTACATTATCTTCTCAACTCTTTGGCAAGATAATAGGCATGTGGGAATTTGACAAAATCAAATTAAAAAATATGCTCCAAGACCTTCATAGTAGCCGTTGGCTACCTTTTTGTTTTTCCAAAAATAATCCTGATTTTCCTTGATAAAATAAGAAAGGATAATACCACCAAAATATCCCCAACTTCAAGCACGATAATAGGACATATGAAGTCTTCATTTGACTTCAAATATCTGCTGCAAAATATCCATAATGACCAAGTAGCCGTTTGGCTACATTTGAAAATTTCCAAGTTGGCAATTTTTGCCAACTAATTCCTTTTTGATTTGTCCACTTGTCACCAAGTCATGAAATGAATACCACATCATATCCACCTGATTAATCATGTTTTTGGACATACATATATGTGTAGCAACTCAGATTTTTGAAGAAGAAATCAATAGATAATAGTTGACAAGATTATGTCAACTTGTAACACCGAAATTCCTAATATTTCTTCTTATATGTCGTGATCATTTCCACACCTTTAACACCTTTGATATCTCTGAATAATGATGATAAATATGCTCTTATAACATATATAAGAGGGTCTTCAAGAAGAAAATAGAATGTGGCATCTCAAATCGTCACATATCCAGCTATAGTCAACAATATCATCATTTGAGAGAATAAAATAAAGAATCAACATATCATCTTCAAATTAATAATAAATCAGCTCCAGAATGAAGATAATAATATGATCAAGAGATTCTTTGAGTGAAAATACCAAAAATACCCTCGATGGTGAAATGACCAAAATACCCCTAGTATATGAAAACTCCAGAAATGACTCGGATGGTCAGAAATAATTATGATATCACCTTTGTCATGATAAATAGTATAAGAATATATCCTTGAAATATTTTTACTATGTGACGTTTTTACAAAACTCAAAATACCAATTTTGCCCTTTTTGGTATGTTGTAGAAATTTCCAAGGCACGTTAATCACAAGACATTTATGATCACCACAAACACTTAATAATCATATAATAAACATGTATAAACCATATACAAATGAAAACAACCATTTTATCACATTTTAGAAAATTATTTCTAATGACCCTAAACATCGATCGATCGAAGTGCCTCAGCTTCAGAGATCGATGTCTCACAGAAAGGTTCAGGTTTTGTCTCTGACCTACATTGATCGATCGAAGTGAGGGTTCCATTTACATAGATCGATCGATATGTCTCAGGTTTAGAGATCGATGTCTCACAGTAAGGTCTTGAACTTTCACTGCCTTACATGGATCCATCGATGTGAGAGATCTATGTACATAGATTGATCGATGTGCAACAACCTGAGAGATTGATGTCAACTTTTTCAACTTTTAACCACATATAACACCATGTGTGACATTTTTAGGTATTCACCACTTAAAATCATGACTTTGAAAATTATTCAAACATATTTCTCAACATTAAAGTGATGCCTTTTGGTCTCACTAATGCACCAGCAACTTTCCAGAAGTCTGTGATTGATTTGTTGCGTGCCTGTTTGAGGAAGTTTGTTTTAGTATTTTTTGATGACATTATGGTTTATAGTCCTGATATGGATACTCATGCGCAGCATCTAGCAGCTGTACTTTTTTAGTTAAGGGATAATAGTATTATGCTAAGAGGAGTGAGTGTTCCTTTGGGCAATCTCAGGTAGAATATTTGGGTCACATAATTCAAGATGGCAAGGTATCTACGGACCCTAAAAAAATTGAGAGCATTCAGAAGTGGCCCTGTCCCTCTAATATAACTGAGCTGAGAGCATTTTTGGGACTTACAGGGTTCTATAGACCGTTCATTAAGGATTGTGGTCTTATTACCAGGCCCTTGCATGATTTGCTTAAGAAAAATGCGTTTGAATAGAGTGATTCTACAACTAGAGCTTTTGAGGCATTGAAGGGGGTAACGTGTGGTGCACTAATTCTAGAGTTACCTGATTTTTCTAAGACATTTGTGGTGGAGACTGATGCAAGTGGCAAGGGAGTAGGGGCAGTACTACACCAGCAGGGACAACTGATATCTTTTCTCAGCAGGGCTTTTAAACCAAAGGAGTTGGCACTATCTATTTATGAGAAAGAACTAACAATAGTAATTTTAGCAGTGACAAAATGGAGACATTATTTGATGGGGAGACCTTTCATTATTAAAACTGATCAACAAAGTTTGAAGTTTTTACTAGAGCAAAAAGCAACAACATCTCTGCAACAGAAAGGACTTAATAAGATTTTAGGGATGGAGTTTACTATTGAGTATAGGAAAGGAAAGGAAAACGTTGTTGCAGACGCGTTGTCAAGGCATCCTGCTACTTTCCTTGCTATTTCTTCTATTATTCCTGATTGGGTTACAAAGATTCAGGCTAATTACCAAGAGGATACATGGGTTGTGGATAGAATTCAACAAATGATGATCAATCAAGATGCTTATCAAGATTGGTGTTTACCAGGGGGTACTGAAGTTTAGAGGAAGGATCTATGTGGGATCTTCTGTGGAGCTCAGGCATAGATTGATTGAGCAGTTACATGATGGAGCTGTTAGGGGACATTCTGGGGAGAGGGCTTGTTATCAGAGAATTAGGCAATCGTTTTATTGGTCTGGGATGCAAAAGGAAATTAAACATTATATCCAGAAGTGTTTAACTTGTCAGCAGTGTAAAGGTATGCATATGAAGCAGCCTGGTCTCCTCCAACCTCTTTCACGTAGGACCTGCAAGGAACAACTGGAAGGAGGGGTTGAATAGTGGGTGCGTAAATTTGGTTTTTAAAAATGTTTTAATCCAAAAACTCAACTTCTGAAAACAGTTTCTGTTTTCAGGACCTGTTTTGCAACGTTTGAAAAACTAGGTTACAGGCCTTCCAAAATTCTGAAATTTAGAGAGATTTTAGTCTTAGATGTTCTGAGTATCTCCTAAAAATATCAGATCCAAATTCAACGTTTAACCCTTTGAAAAATTTTTTGTGGTCAGATTGCGCAAATCTGTCAAAAACGGTAATCTGATTTGAAAAATTTATTCCGATTAAACCGTGGCTCCAAATGGTCTGAAAATTTAATGAAAAACCCCTTACTATATGTATTTAATTGGGTTGAAACTTTTTTTGAAAAATTCTTTTGGGAAGTATGTTAAATACGTTCAACTTCTCAACCTTTGCAAGTCTCAAAATTAGACTGCATTAGTCTCAGAACTATTGACGTTTGAATGACTTATACTTGTCCAAAAGGGTTGAAACTTGCGCCAAATGAAACTTAAAACAAGTGGCTATGTTTCTGGAAAGTTTTGTGATTTTTGAAATTTGTTTGATATTTTTACTACTGCAATGAAAATGACGTACAGTGCTAAAAACTGAAAGTAAAATGCTGAAAGTAATAACACCGAAAATTTTATACTGGTTCGGTTAACACAATCTACTCCAGTCTTCGAGGACACCTTCCTCGGTTATCACTAATCATAAAATAACAACTTACCACACAGCATTGATGGAGTTACACACCAACTCCGACTCTTTACCATCGATACAAGTAATAACACCTTTCACGAACACCACCACTGAACGAATGAAGGATTGATCACACCTTGATCAACATTTTACAACAATGAGCGTGTATGGTGGTCTATGTGGAAGACACTTTTTGCACTTGAGAGAATATGAGGATTGTCTTGTGTTTGAATGGTTCTTTTTACTTCTTTTTATTTGCTCTTGGCCGCGCACTCTAGGGCTTCATTCCCTCTTGAAAATTCTCTTTTTAAATCCTTGGAAGAATGCCTTGTATAATTGTGATATCAACTTGCTTACTTGGGAACACTTTATTGGATGATTATCTTGGCCTCGCTTACTTGGCACTCCTTGATTGGATGAGATTTGTCATCACTTGATGACTGTACAAATCTGAAAATTTCATTTAAAACATGTTCCAAATTATTCATGAAAACATTGCCATAATATCACATAATCAATCCCACTTAATTTGCAAAGAAATTATGTTGTAGCCCGAACATTCGCAGGTACTCTTATCTCTCGTCGATCTATAAAAGCCTTATCATCCTTCGGTGAAATATTCCATATTTTATTCCTATCGATTATCTTAATATTGCAAAGCTTGTTAATGTCGAATATTTACATATTTAATTCAAGTATCGTTTATTCGCCGTGAATTATCCGATTCTTAATATGTAGCATAACACCTCTTATTTAAATATGTCCCATGTCGTGTGATATGTGAGAAAATAATTTCCCTCCCCACACACACATAAAAAAAATTCGGCCATAATAAGTCTCCAAGAGACTAGAAGATTCTTCAACCAACCACCAACACCTTCTTAATTGTGGTGTGCTAACAACCTTCTTAACTCCTTATCAAAAGTTGAAAAAGACAAACAAGAAATTAGCCTACCCTAATAAAGTCTTATTTCCCTCACCCAACCCTCCTAGAATCGTCCCCTATAGCCCTTCAAGACCCCATTTGATTTTCAAACTCATCTTCTCAAATACTCTAGGTTGTAAACCCTAAAAAATATCTCCAAGCAAGAATGATATCTCAAGTGCTCCTTCCCCAACAAATCATCTAGGCCGAAAACTTTAGGAGTCAAGGGAGGAATAGAAGTCTCATCAATCTAAGCTCATAAGCATCTCAATCAAGTAAGTAATGTCTTATTTTATATCTCCATTGGTGGAATTTTAGTATAGTAAGCTTGAATGGTAACCCATGTTAATTTTTCCAAAAGCCATGGGTTAGGAGGGCTCAAGTGGGAGTTCTAGTTCATCAATCTCATCTAAGAAGAAAAGTTAGAAGAACCTAGGCTTGATTCTAAGCCTTGAGGTAAGTTTCTAAGCATTTTGTGGTTCGTTAGTATTCTTTTAATGTTGGCCTTGTGTTGACCTAAAATCCGTGTGTTATGGCTCAAGTGGAGGGAACCCCAAGTAATTCAAGATACTTTGAAGTTAATCTATCTTCTAAAGCTTCATTTCAAGGCAAGTATACTTTAACCTCTTACAATATATGTGATTATGTGCATACTTGAATGTCTAGAAGCTTAAGACATGATTTTAGTGAAAATATGCCTAAGTTGTTATCTTTTCTTATGTATTGAAAGGTTGGATGATAGACCTCTCTTATGTTGCAATACAAAGCATGTTTTAAACTGGAAATAATGGTTAAAAGTGATGGATTAGGGACTGCCCTATGTTTGATATTGAATGAGACATGATTGGTATGAAACCTAGCATTTTTAGTGATTTTAATATGTGAAATTTGTTGGACTAGAGGACTGTTTTGTTTAGAAGGAATGAACAGCCCATATGAACGACTTTTGCATGCTAAAAAGGACTTGAATTAGTATAGGGAAGCCTTATTATGTTTATTGAATGACCATTAACTTGGATTATAGGCTAAAGAACAAAATTAGGAAGGAAAGGATACTTCTATACATGTTGGTTGAAAACAGAGTTCTGGACAGATTTTATGCTAAATTGATGGACTTAGTTAAGGACCTTCTAAACGTTGGATTGAGCTTATTTTTGGTGTGGTCGTAGCTTATCATGTATATTTTATTGTGGAGTTGGAATTTCTGGAAAATCATTTGTGGATTGGTCAGAAATGAATTTTTAGTATCAAGGGGTCAAAACAGTTTCTGGTTGTACCACCTTAGGGGGAAAAATTATTTAAGTGCCTTAAACATCTTGGATTGACCTGAAATTTTTACAAGAAGTACTTAAGACATATAGCTAAGTATCCATGTAAAGAAATTGATTTTATCTATTGATCTTGGTGGTAAACCATTGAGGTAAAGTTGGTGTAACATTCTGGAAAACAGGGCAGATTGACCCTTTGTGCTTGTATGACTTGTATTGTATTTATTTTGACTTGTTTTGGTGAAGGGGCATTTGGATATTGTTCATGAAAGAAATAGAAAAGATTTCCAGGTGCTAAATGAGCCCCATAATGAGTTTATGGATGGAGACAAGGTAAGGAATGGAGTTGAGAGTGCAGCAGAATTCCTGTTGTATCCTTGTTGGGAATTATTCTTATTGAGGTACCTACGCTTGTCGGAATCGCATGAAATTGTACAGAATGTAGTTAAGATCATGTGGTGCATGTCCATATTTTTAGTTTCTGGAAAATAGGCACAAAAGGTTGATTCTGAGGCCGGGCAATACAGGACATGCTGCTGGATCGTTTTCCAGCCCATGAAGAAAGTTGTTTATGATGTTATAAGTGCATTTTACCATGTTGCATCCCATGCACTTGCATTGACATGTTCATATGTTCCATGCTCATGATTTTATTGATGTTTTATATAAAGTTTCTGTTTTGAAAGAATTCTGTCCCTTCTGGCCAGCTTAACCCGCTACAGATCCGGGGTTAATTGATCTGAAGAAGTATAAGAACCGATCCAGGCCCGGTATAATAGGTCTGATGAAATATAAGAACCGATCCAGGCCCGATATAATAGGTCTAAAGAGTATAAGAACCGAGCCAGGTCCGGTATAATAGACCTGAAGGTGATCATGTTATAAGAAACAAGTCATGCCCTGTATAATAGGCTGACACACTCTCTTGTTTTATGATGAACATGATTTAAAAGAAAGAAAGAAAGTTCAAGTATTTCTATGAGCATGTCTAAATGAAAGAAAGAATGTTTCCCGTTGCATTTGCATTGCATTCACATTTTCATACACATTACGCATGATACCTATTCATAGAAGTAAGGGTTGGCTATAGCACGTAGAATCTAACTAAGTGATGACATTTAGATCTTAGCTAAGCGTTGATATGACTTTAAGTATGATGCTTCGGAAAGGTATTGGTAGGTATGTTTTAACTTAAGGAATTGGGGTTTGATTCTTGTATGCCGTTTTCTCTTTATTGTATGGTGTTATTGTATACTTGCTGGCGACTCTGTCGCTTACCCATTTATTTTTCCCCCCAGAGCCAGGTAACGAAGTCGAGTGGATTGATGATGAGCCAAGGGTGCCATACCCGTAGGTTATTGAAGGTTCTATTAGAGAATGATGATGGAAGCTTTTGATGAACCTTTGGGACATTTTGGGACTTAGCTATTTTCGGATTCTTTTCGGATAATGTTTGTATAATTTCGCGGTGTAGTTTACTATCGGTTCAGTTTGTATAATTTTGCTATGTATTCGCGATTTGACGCTTTCGGATTAAGGTTTAAATTCTGCCGTATTTTTATCTACCTGTTAAGATCGTGACTTTGTAATCCATGTTTATCCATGGGTTTTACGAGTTAAGTATCGACGCTTTGTATTTTTCCGAAAGGGAAAGTACGGCGGGCGCACCGTACTACAGGTGGTATCAGGGCCCAGGCTCTAGATTCGGGCAGAACGTAGAAGCTAAGTTATGATCTTAGAAAACTAAGAATTGATCTTAGACTTTAGTCATGATCTTAGAAGAGAGATGGCCTTAGCTTAGACAACTTAGATTGGAAATAGGGTCCCCTGGTTGATCCGCTAGCCTGATATGTCGCATATTATTTATTTTTCCTACTTTAAATTCCTTTTTCCAAGCATGTCTAAATTCAGTCAGTCCTTTCGATCCGTATATACATATATATCTTTCTGCTCCGTATACAGATGGTTCAGACTCGTGGTCGTGGTAGACCTTGCAGAGATGCTGCCCATGCACCAGGACCAAACCCTCCACAACCTCAAGATCAAGTCCCTCCACCTCCTCCTCAGAATCAGAATCCACCGCCTCCTCCTCCACCGCAGAATGAAAATCCCCCACCAGCTCAAGGAAACCCTCTTCCGCAAGTGCCACTTCTTATTCCGGATTTCCAAGCATTCTGTCAGACCGTAACTCAGATTGGCCAGGGAATGATTCAGCAAGTTGCCCCTCCTCCCCCTTATGAACCGATAAGGGATGCGCAGTATTACTTTGAGAAGCTCAAGCGAGCGAATGTGCCGCCTTTTGAAGGCAATCTGACCCCGATATGGCTGAAAAATGGCTAGATGAAGTGGAGAACTATTTTGAACTGAATGGAGCCCCTGACAATATGAAAACCCAGGCTATGAGGCCTTTCCTCCTTGGTGAGGCGAACCAGTGATGGAAGGCTAAACTGCAACCTTTGCCCCGACCTATCCCATGGGAGAGATTCATCCAAGAGTTCAACAACTTTTATTTTCCCCCGTCAGTAAAGATGCAAAAGAGGCATGATTTTGAAATGTTGAAGCAAGAACCTGGTATGACTGTGTCTGAATATGTGAGCAAGTTTCTGGCTTTGGGTAGATTTTCTCCTGCTACGATGAATGATGAGGAATCTAAGATGGTGAAGTTTGAGAGTGGGCTGAACCCAAGGATTCGCACTTGGTTGGTAAATGTTATCTCTGCTGATTTTGAGGCGCTCGTTGATGCATGTTATCAGATCGAGAAGGATATCATTCGTCGCGATGCGACGGTGGGCCAGAAAAGAGGAAGGGACACTTCCGGTGATAAAGGAGCAAGGAAAATGACTAGACAGAATTTTCATGGGAGGCAAGGTAGACAGCAGAATCAGAACCAAAGAGGAAATCAGAATCGTGGATAACGCCGTGGGCAGAATCAGAATAATCAAAGAAATAATCAAGGAAATCAAGGACAGCAGCAGCAGGCCATTCCCATGTGTCCCCATTGTCAGAAGAATCATTTGGGTGAGTGCTATGTACAAGCTGGTAAGTGCTTTGGTTGCGGCAAGACTGGTCATATAATTAGGGATTGTCCTGATAAGGGAGCTGCTTGTGCTGGATGTGGAAAGACTGGGCATATTCTGAGAGATTGTCGTGAGCGTGGTGGTCAGCAGCAGAGGAACCAACGTCAGAGCTCGAATGCGCGTGTGCATGTGATGACCGATGCTGCAGTTGAGGAAGCTGGAGACGTCGTGGCTGGTATGATTTAAAATTATGCAATGCTAAGTTGATAAGTATTATATTGCTGTGTAGTTAAAGCTTTGCATGATTCAGGCGCTATTCTTGTATGTTATATGCCCGCAAATGCGTTGTTTGATAGTGGCGCCAGCCACTCCTTTATATCTAAGAAATTTGCAAAGGGATTAGACCATAATCCCATCCGGCTGAAATCACCCTATCGAATCCAAGCCGCTGGTGATCAAGTACTTACGTCTCATCATCTGTATAAGAATTGCGCGGTCGAGCTCGATGACCATCAGTTCGCGGCTGATCTGATCCCGATTGCAATGAGTGACTTTGACATTATTCTTGGTATGGACTGGTTGTCTAAGAACCATGCCCATATTGACTGTAATTAAAAGAAAGTCACTTTCAGAGCCCCGGAGCAAGAGGAAGTATCATTTCGAGGAGGCCCCAAGTTGAAGAAGTCAAAGAATATTTTTGTGAATACAGCTCATGCCCGTCGAGCGTTGCGAAAGGGATGTCAAGGCTATCTTGTTAATGCTCTTAGTCCCGAGCAGGCAGCGGTGGACATTTCGCAAGTTCCAGTAGTTCAAGAGTTTTTGGATGTCTTTCCAGAGGAACTACCAGGACTTCCCCCTGATCGAGAAATTTCCTTTGAGATAAATCTCATCCCCGGAGCTGAGCCCATTTCTAAAGCTCCTTACAGCATGGCACCCGCTGAGCTGAAGGAACTAAAAGAGAAATTGCATGAGTTATTGGAAAAGAAGTTGATTCGTCCAAGTGTGTCACCATGGGGTGCCCCAGTTTTATTTGTAAAGAAGAAGGATGGAGGTATGCGGCTGTGTATTGATTATCAGAAACTCAACAAGATCACCGTAAAGAATAAGTATCCGTTGCCTCAGATCGACGATCTGTTCGACCAGCTTCGGGTCAGTAATTACCAAGTCTTATTTCAATATAATAATCATGAATAATATCTAAAGTATCCTAATGCAGGGAGCTCGGGTGTTTAGCAAAGTGGACCTAAGATCTGGATATTTTCAATTAAAGATAAGAGCTGAGGATATTCCTAAGACAGCATTCAGGACAAGATATGGACATTATGAATTTCTCATGATGCCTTTTGGACTGACCAACGCCCCTGCAGCGTTTATGGATCTTATGAATCGGGTGTTTCGGGACCAGTTGGATAAGTTTGTGGTAGTCTTTATTGATGATATCTTGATTTATTCGCCTGATGAGGAAACTCATACAGCCCATATGAGGACAATACTTGGTATTCTAAGAAAGCATCAGCTCTATGCAAAATTTAATAAATGTGAGTTTTGGTTGCATAGTGTGTCATTTCTGGGCCATATTATTACTGAAAATGGGATTTTGGTTGATCCCAGAAAGATTGAGGCAATTATTGAGTGGCCGAGGCCGACCAATGTCACTGAAGTAAGGAGTTTTCTCGGACTTGCCGGTTACTACCGCAAGTTTGTTGAAGGATTTTCAAGGATAGTGGTGCCACTCACTAGATTGACTTAGAAGAAGACAAAATTTGTATGGAATGAGGATTGTGAAAGTAGCTTTTCTGAGCTGAAGGCAAGGTTGACATCTGCACCAGTTTTGGCTCAGCCCATTTCAGGAGAACAGTTTGTGATCTACAGTGATGCTTCCAAGAATGGATTGGGTTGTGTTCTTATGCAGAATGGGCGTGTGATCGCGTATGCGTCTCGCCAGCTTAAGCCGTTTGAGCAGAATTATCCAGTACATGACCTTGAGCTTGCAGCAGTTGTATTTGCTCTGAAGATTTGGCGTCATTATCTGTATGGAGAGAAGTGTGAGATCTTCACGGATCATAAGAGTTTGAAATACCTCTTCACTCAAAAGGAGCTGAATATGCGCCAAAGGTGATGGCTTGAGTTGATCAAGGATTATGACATCTCTATTCAGTATCATTCAGGTAAAGCTAATAAAGTTGCTGATGCTTTGAGTCGTAAGACGAGTCATTCCCGTCAACCACCTCTACAGCGTGATATGGAAGAGTTTGGTCTGGAAGAAGTGGATTCGATTTCCGACGTGCTTGCAAAGTTAGTAACGGTTCCTTCTTTGATCTATAGGATTAAGGAGACTCAAGTTAAGGATGATGCATTGATGAAAGTTAAGAGCAAGCTGAAGGAGAAGCCATCTGACGATTTTGAAGTCCGTAGTGACGATAGTTTGTGGTTTAGAGGTCAATTGTGTGTGCCTAATGATGATGCGATAAAGAGTGAAGTGCTTGAGGAAGCCCATAATTATCGCTTGTCTATTCACCCAGGAGCAAATAAGATGTATCATGACTTGAAGCAAAAGTTTTGGTGGCCAGGAATGAAGAATCAGATAGCAGAGTTTGTTGAGAAATGTCTTGTATGTCAGAAATTCAAAGCAGAACATCAGAGGCCAGCTGGATTATTGCAACCACTTGAGGTGCCTGAGTGGAAGTGGGATCACATCGCTATGGATTTTGTGACCGATTTACCTAAGACAAGAAGTGGATATGACACTATTTGGGTTGTTGTGGATCGTCTGACAAAGAGTGCTCATTTTATGGCGATGTCAATTAAAGCACCCATGGAAACGTTGGCTTCTATGTATGTTGATCAGATTGTATGTTTGCATGGAGTTCCTATGAGCATAGTTTGTGACCGAGACCCCCGCTTCACATCAAGGTTTTGGACGGCATTTCAGAAAGCGATGGGTACGGAAGTTCGCATGAGTTCAGCTTTTTATCCCCAGACTGACGGTCAATCAGAGAGAACAATTCAAACATTGGAGGAAATGTTGCGTGCTTGTGTGTTGGACTTTGGAGGTAGTTGGGATAAGAGTTTGAAGTTGGTTGAGTTTTCATACAATAACAGCTATCACAGATCTATTGGAATGGCTCCTTATGAAGCTCTTTATGGAAGAAAATGTCGATCGCCATTGTATTGGGATGAGATTGGAGATAAGATTTTCACAGGACCTGACTTAGTGGAGCAAACCAAGGAAAAGGTTATGATTGTAAGACAAAGATTGAAGGCTGCTCAGGATAGAAGCAAGGCGTGGGCCGACGTAAGGCGTCGACCACTTGAGTTTCAAGTAGGAGATAAGGTATTCTTGAAGGTATCCTCATCGAAAGGAGTAAAGCGGTTCGGAATTAAAGGTAAACTTAGTCCTAGATACATTGGACCATTTGAGATCTTGGAAAGGATTGGAGAAGTTGCTTATAGCCTTGCACTACCACCATCGTTGTCTCAATTACATAATGTGTTTCATATATCTCAATTGCGTAAGTATGTGCATGATTCGAGCCATATTATGGATGAGCAACCTTTGAGGATTGAAGCTGATATATCATATGTTGAGGAGCCCGAAAGGATAATTGATAGGGAAGTGAAAGCATTAAGAAATAAGTCTATTCCCATGGTCAAGGTGCAATGGAAGAACCATTCAGTTGATGAGGCCACTTGGGAGTTAGAGGAAGGCATGAAGCAAAAGTACCCCTATCTCTTTGACAGTTCATAAGTTTCGGGGACGAAACTTTATTGAAGGGGGGAAGGATGTTGTAACTCGAACATTCGCATGTACTCTTATCTCTCGACGATCTATAAAAGCCTTATCATCCTTCGGTGAAATATTCCATATTTTATTCCTATCGATTATCTTAATATTGCAAAGCTTGTTAATGTCGAATATTCACATATTTAATTCAAGTATCGTTTATTCGCCGTGAATTATCCGATTCTTAATATGTAGCATAACACCTCTTATTTAAATATGTCCCATGTTGTGTGATATGTGAGAAAATAATTTCCCTCCCCACACACACATAAAAAAAATTCGGCCATAATAAGTCTCCAAGAGACTAGAAGATTCCTCAACCAACCACCAACACCTTCTTAATTGTGGTGTGCTAACAACCTTCTTAACTCCTTATCAAAAGTTGAAAAAGACAAACAAGTAATTAGCCTAACCTAATAAAGTCTTATTTCCCTATCCCAACCCTCCTAGAATCGTCCCCCATAGCCCTTCAAGGCCCCATTTGATTTTCAAACTCACCTTCTCAAATACTCTAAGTTGTAAACCCTAAAATATATCTCCAAGCAAGAATGATATCTCAAGTGCTCCTTCCCCAACAAATCATCTAGGCCGAAAACTTTAGGAGTCAAGGGAGGAATAGAAGTCTCATCAATCTAAGCTCATAAGCATCTCAATCAAGTAAGTAATGTCTTATTTTATATCTCCATTGGTGGAATTTCAGTATAGTAAGTTTGAATGGTAACCCATGTTAATTTTTCCAAAAGCCGTGGGTTAGGAGGGCTCAAGTGGGAGTTCTAGTTCATCAATCTCATCTAAGAAGAAGAGTTAGAAGAACCTAGGCTTGATTCTAAGCCTTGAGGTAAGTTTCTAAGCATTTTGTGGTTCGTTAGTATTCTTTTAATGTTGGCCTTGTGTTGACCCAAAATCCGTGTGTTATGGCTCAAGTGGAGGGAACCCCAAGTGATTCAAGCTACTTTGAAGTTAATCTATCTTCTAAAGCTTCATTTCAAGGCAAGTATACTTTAACCTCTTACAATATATGTGATTATGTGCATACTTGAATGTCTAGAAGCTTAAGACATGATTTTAGTGAAAATATGCCTAAGTTGTTATCTTTTCTTATGTATTGAAAGGTTGGATGATAGACCTCTCTTATGTTGCAATACAAAGCATGTTTTAAACTGGAAATAAGGGTTAAAAGTGATGGATTAGGGACTGCCCTATGTTTGATATTGAATGAGACATGATTGGTATGAAACCTAGCATTTTTAGTGATTTTAATATGTGAAATTTGTTGGACTAGAGGACTGTTTTGTTTAGAAGGAATGAACAGCCCATATGAACGACTTTTGCATGCTAAAAAGGACTTGAATTAGTATAGGGAAGCCTTATTATGTCTATTGAATGACCATTAACTTGGATTATAGGCTAAAGAACAAAATTAGGAAGGAAATGATACTTCTATACATGTTGGTTGAAAACAGAGTTCTGGACAGATTTTATGCTAAATTGATGGACTTAGTTAAGGACCTTCTAAACGTTGGATTGAGCTTATTTTTGGTGTGGTCGTAGCTTATCATGTCTATTTTATTTTGGAGTTGGAATTTCTGGAAAATCATTTGTGGATTGGTCAGAAATGAATTTTTAGTATCAAGGGGTCAAAACAGTTTCTGGTTGTACCACCTTAGGGGGAAAAATTATTTAAGTGCCTTAAACATCTTGGATTGACCTGAAATTTTTACAAGAAGTACTTAAGACATATAGCTAAGTATCCATGTAAATAAATTGATTTTATCTATTGATCTTGGTGGTAAACCATTGAGGTAAAGTTGGTGTAACATTCTGGAAAACAGGGTAGATTGACCCTTTGTGCTTGTATGACTTGTATTGTATTTATTTTGACTTGTTTTGGTGAAGGGGCATTTGGATATTTTTCATGAAAGAAATAGAAAAGATTTCAAGGTGCTAAATGAGCCCCATAATGAGTTTATGGATGGAGACAAGGTAAGGAATGGAGTTGAGAGTGCAGCAGAATTCCTGTTGTACCCTTGTTGGGAATTATTCTTATTGAGGTACCTACGCTTGTCGGAATCGCATGAAATTGTACAGAATGTAGTTAAGATCATGTGGTGCATGTCCATATTTTTAGTTTCTGGAAAATAGGCCCAAAAGGTTGATTCTGAGCCCGGGCAATGCAGGACATACTGCTGGATCGTTTTCCAGCCCATGAAGAAAGTTGTTTATGATGTTATAAGTGCATTTTACCATGTTGCATCCCATGCACTTGCATTGACATGTTCATATGTTCTATGCTCATGATTTTATTGATGTTTTATATAAAATTTCTGTTTTGAAAGAATTCCGTCCTTTCTGGCCAGCTTAACCCGCTACAGATCCGGGGTTAATTGATCTGAAGAAGTATAAGAACCGATTCAGGCCCTGTATAATAGGTCTGAAGAGTATAAGAACCGAGTCATGTCCGGTATAATAGACCTGAAGGTGATCATGTTATAAGAAACAAGTCATGCCCGGTATAATAGGCTGACACACTCTCTTGTTTTATGATGAACATGATTTAAAAGAAAGAAAGAAAGTTCAAGTATTTCTATGAGCATGTCTAAATGAAAGAAAGAATGTTTCCCGTTGCATTTGCATTGCATTCACATTTTCATACACATTACGCATGATACCTATTCATAGAAGTAAGGGTTGGCTATAGCACGTAGAATCTAACTAAGTGATGACATTTAGATCTTAGCTAAGCGTTGATATGACTTTAAGTATGATGCTTCGGAAAGGTATTGGCAGGTATGTTTTAACTTAAGGAATTGGGGTTTGATTCTTGTATGCCGTTTTCTCTTTATTGTATGGTGTTATTGTATACTTGCTGGCGACTCTGTCGCTTACCCATTTATTTTCCCCCCAGAGCCAGGTAACGAAGTCGAGTGGATTGATGATGAGCCAAGGGTGCCATACCCGTAGGTTATTGAAGTTGCTATTAGAGAATGATGATGGAAGCTTTTGATGAACCTTTGGGACATTTTGGGACTTAGCTATTTTCGGATTCTTTTCGGATAATGTTTGTATAATTTCGCGGTGTAGTTTGCTATCGGTTCAGTTTGTATAATTTTGCTATGTATTCGTGATTTGATGCTTTCGGATTAAGGTTTAAATTCTGCCGTATTTTTATATACCTGTTAAGATCGTGACTTTGTAATCTATGTTTATCCATGGGTTTTACGAGTTAAGTATCGACGCTTTGTATTTTTCCGAAAGGGAAAGTACGGCGGGCGCACCGTACGAGGGGTAGCCGAGTACGGGGCGCTACAAATTATCTCCATTTATTCCCAAAAATCGGTCATCACCTTTCAACACATGCTGAAATTTTCAGCATGTGCAATATTCTTAACATATTTAAATTATTGCCATATTAGTATTATATCATTCTCTTGAAAATGAAGAAGCAAATTTATCACAAATTAGGACATAAAAATTGGCCATATTAACACACATGCTGAATTTTCGGCATGTGTTATATTTGTGACATAGTTTGAAACATTACCTTGTGTAGCTCTCTCCATTATGTCACTAACCTTGTATAGTCCATTTTTCACCAATCAGGATGCCAACTAAGCTCCACATAGGCTCCATCAAGACTGATTAGGCGTGTGAACCATCTCCAACATGTGCTGAATTTTATTTTTGTAAACTTTGTAAAATAGTGCACAATAATTATACACATATTGCATACTCCAATCAGCCCTAATTTACATATTCTAGAACACTTTAGTATGTATTGAATATTTAAAAAGTGTCTAGATACATGTTACATGTCATGCCAAAAATGTTCCATGTGTCGTATTCGTTGAAAATCGAATTTTCGACTTTTATGGATTACGCGATTTTTCTCCGATTAAATTCAAACTTTTTGCAAATGTTATATATATTATGCCACACATAATATACATAGAATAACTTGAATATTCAGCTCTAAAGGCTGAGAATGTGGCGCCCTATGTGACAAAAATGTTGAATTTGAAATCTCCACAATTTGGCGTTAATTGTGGGTGATTTGTGTGTTCCAACATGAAATTATTTTATGGCTGAATGTACCATGTAAGCCACAAAATGTGTGGCAATTTTTGAAGTGTATGTGCTGGCCATCTATATAGGGCAAGTACGTGACACGTTGGTGAAGTTTTGGTTGTCACCCGATACAACAATTTTTGGTTTAGAACCTTGTAACGTGTCGTATTAATTTTGTCATCACCATGACTTATATCATATGATATAAGATATAAATATACTCATAAATATGAAGTAAGCATAGTGGTGTGACGTTAACGTACGTTCGTAAAATATATAATGTGCCGGTAGTACGTTAGAATATATGTGTATAGTGCCTTTTAAAAAAATCTGAATATATATATATATATATATATATATATATATATATATATATATATATATATAAACGTGTGATAAGAGATGGGAGAAGACTTTCCATTCTTCAATTGTTGCCTTTGTGCCTTTTCCAAATATATCTCCATTTAATGAACTACTTAGTTCATTTAACTAAGTACTTCACTTAATAAACTAGTTTAGTTCATTAATGGAGGCACCTGAAAATAGTTCAAACACAACAAATGTTTGCCATTTGATGTAAGCTTCAAAGCTTCATAGCTTGTTAGTACGGCAACATTATATATAAAGTATACAAGGCAAGTTTGTTGCAAAAACGTGTCAAGTCATAAAATGTGTCATGCATTTCTTTAGCACACGTTATTTAAATCATGCATTTTCTGAATCAATCAAACTCCCTTTTCTCAACAATCTCCCCCTTTTGATGATTTACAAAGTAACCTAAGTTCATGATTTAAATTTAGTCGCTCCCCCTCCAATAATGCACAAATTCAAATTTTGAATTTTGAATTCTCTCCCCCTTGATTTGTGCAATCAATCTCTCTCTCCCTTAAATCATGCATTCTCTCCCCCTTTATTTTGGAAATAAGATCAAAGGTGCAGATAAGAAACAAAAAAAAAACTCATGCATTTCAATTTTGTTCTTACGGGTTATTCATTTAACCCTTTGCAAATGTCCCTTTTGGTACCCAAATTTAGGTGTCCTTTCTAGGTCTTCCAAAATGGTGAGAAAGAAGATGAAGATGCAATATAATAGATGTTTGGTGCAAATCCGTTTGGCCTTTGGCCGATAATGCCATCATGCACATAGTATGATCTTTGTTTTTGATAAGCATTTCGGTTTGCATGCACTGGGCGTGATCTAGATGCATTTTTATGATATGGATTTATCATATGCATCAATGGCTTCTTTTCATATTTGTACGAAGCAAAATTATATCTCATATGATATGAAGATAAAGCACGTTGAAATGACATAGGGGGAGTCTAGGCGTCTTCTTAGGTGCCACATGTGTCTTAGGTGTTTCTATTTTCTTAGAAAATATGAATTTGGTTGATTTATTTAATGTCTTGTTTTTCTCAACGTATCATAATACAGTTTTGTTGATATCATGCTTTTGTGAAGAAATGATGTTATCTAGCATGTTTTTACCCGTGTCAAATTGTTTTACCAATTTTTCTAGATCTATATTCCTTGATTTTAAGTTTGAAATCTCGGACTCATTTCATCATTTTGTGTCGTTAATGATGAGATCTCTAATTTTAATGCATTTATGATGCAAGATGACTCTTCTTTTGAATCGTTTAATTGAGAAACAAGGTTCGTGTTAGAGGATTCTAACAACTTCTTGTCTTCAATTAATCATTTCTTTTCTTTTGCAAGAGTCTTTGAGAATTTATGCAACTCTAAATATTGACTAAATAAGTCATCATAAGAAGATTCAGAATCAGAATCATAGTTAGAAGATACCTCATTTGATGCCTTAGATGTAAAGCATATTTGTGTCTTTTGTTCTTCCGTATCGTCAGTCTCAGTGTCGGATGAATCAATCCAAGTGGAGGCTTTGAAGGCCCTTCTCCTTTGTTTAGGTTTTGAGACGAGTCTAGTTTTGATCCGATCCTTGTCAAGGTATTTGTTTGTTTGTTTGTCCTCGTTTGGGCAGTTGTATGACATATGTCCAAGTTTCCCACATTCATAGCACTTTATGTCTTCATTATTTTTATTTCTATGATCCTTAGATGAAGTAGGCTTATGTTTGTTTTTAATCGATTTTCTCAAGATCCTTTTTAATCTTTTAGCTATTGTGATTAAATCTTCATCATCGAAATCTATGTCACTATCATCTACGCGATCATAAGAGGTACAGACGTATTCATTTGATTTAAAAGAAATAGCCTTATCATGTTTAGAACTAAATTCGGAATTTCTTAAAGTGAGTTTGTTTTCATATACCTTTAATGATCCGATCAATTCCTCCATTTTTATCGATTTAGTATCCTTACTTTGTTCGATTGCAATGACTTTTGAATCCCATTTAGATGGGAGACTCCTTAACACCTTTTGAACATTTTCCTGTGTAGAAAAAGCACTACCAAGAGACTCGAGAGAATTATAGATGTTAGTCAATCGTAAATCCATGTCAATAATAGACTCACTTGGCAATAATTTCAAAGACTCAAGTGTGGACATAAGCATATTAATCTTAGACTCATTTGCTAGGCTAGTCCCTTCATGTTTCATCTCAATAATTTTCCACATCTCTTGAGCGCTAGAGCAATTTGATATGTAACTCGATTCACTTTTGCTTAACCTATTTAAAAGTAGTTGCATGGCTTTAGCATTCATACTCAACTTCTTTTTATCATCACTAGTGTATTCTTGTTTTGTTTTTATAACCTCTAGTTTGACACCATCAACTGTAGATAACTTAGATGGAACAAATACACCGTCTTCTATAATATACCACAAATCAATATCAATAGCCATAAGAAAGAGTTTCATTCTAAGTTTCCATTGGATAAAGGACTCACCATCAAAAAGAGGAGGCCTTACGGTTGACATTCCTTCTTGCACGGTTTTGTAGCTAGTGGTTGCTATCTCACTTAGATCATTGGATCTCTTTGTTGTGAGTGTGACTGTGCTCTGATACCACTTGTAGGACCTGCAAGGCACCACTAGAAGGGGGTTGAATAGTGGGTGCGGAAAATTTGGTTTTTAAAAATGTTTTAATCCAAAAACTCAACTTCTGAAAACAATTTCTGTTTTTAGGACCTGTTTTGCGACGTTTGAAAAACTAGGTTACAGGCCTTCAAAAATTCTGAAATTTGGAGATATTGTAGTCTCTGATGTTCTGAGTATCTCATAAAAATTTCAGATCAAAATTCAACATTTAACCCTTCGAAAAATTGTTTGTGGTCAGATTGTGCAAATCTGCCAGAAACGGTAGTCTGATTTGAAAATTTTATTCCAATTAAACGTGGCTCCAAATAGTCTGAAAATTTAATGACAAAACCCTTACTATATGTATCTAATTGGGTTGAAACAGTTTTGAAAAATTCTTTTGGGAAGTATGTCAAATACGTTCAACTTTGCAACCTTTGCAAGTTTGAAAATCAGACTGCACTAGTCTCAAAACTATTGACGTTAGGATGACTTATGCTTGTCCAAAAGGGTTGAAACTTGCGCCAAATGAAATTTAAAACGTGTGGCTATGTTTTGGAAAGTCTTTTTATTTTTTGAATTCGTTTGATATTTTTACTACTGCAATGAAAATGATGTACAGTGCTGGAAACTTAAAGTAAAATGCTGAAAGTAATAACACCGAGAATTTTATACTGGTTCGGTTAACACAACCTACTCCAGTCTTCGAGGATACCTTCTTCGGTTATCACTAATCACAAAATAACACCTTACCACACAGGGTTGATGGAGTTACACGCCAATTCCAACCCTTTACAATTGATACAAGTAATAACACCTTTCACGAACACCACCACCGAATGAATGAAGGATTGATCACACCTTGATCAACCTTTTATAAAAATGAGCGTGTATGGTGGTCTATACAAAGCCTATTCAATATTCTTTAATATAAGAACAATAGGCTTGAGAGAGAAGAAGAAAGAAAGGTAGAAGAAGAAAGTGGAAGACACTTTTTGCACTTGAGAGAATATGAGAATCGTCTTGTGTTTGAATGGTTCTTTTCTCTTCCTTTTATTTGCTCTTGGCTGCCCACTCTAGGGCTTCATTCTCTCTTGAAAATTCTCTTTTAAGTCCTTGGAAGAATGCCTTGTATAATTGTGACATCAACTTGCTTACTTGGCAACACTTCATTGGATGATTATCTTGGCCTCGCTTACTTGGCACTCCTTCATTGGATGAGATTTGTCATCACTTGATGACTGTATAAATCTGAAAATCTCACTTAAAATATGTGCCAAATTATTCATGAAAACATTGTCATAACATCACATAATCAATCCCACTTAATTTGCAAAGAAATTGTCTCCATTTAATTCCCAAAAATCGACCATCACCTTTCCACACATGCTGAAATTTTCAGCATGTGCAATATTCTTAACATATTCAAATTATTGACATATTAGTATTATATCAATCTCTTGAAAATGAAGAAGCAAATTTATCACAAATTAGGACACAAAAATCGGCCATATTAACACACACATGCTGAATTTTCGGCATGTGTTATATTCGTAACATAGTTTGAAACATTACCTTGTGTAGCTCCCTCCATTATGTCACTAACCTTGTATAGTCCATTCTTCACCAATCAAGATGCCAACTAAGCCCCACATAGGCACCATCAAGGCTGAGTAGGTGTGTGAACCATCTCCAACATGTGCTGAATTCTATTTTTGTAAACTTTGTAAAATTGTGCACAATAATTATACACATATGGTATATTCCAATCAGCACTAATTTAAATATTCTAGAAGACTTTAGTATATATTGAATATGTAAAAAGTGTCTAGATACATGTTACATGTCATGCCAAAAATGTTCTATGTGTTGTGTTCGTAGAAAACCGAATTTTCGACTTTTGTCGATTACGCGATTTTTCTCTGATTAAATTAAAAATTTTTGCACATGTTATATATATTATGTCACACATAATATATATAGAATAACTTGAATATTCATCTCTAAAGGCTGAGTAAAGTGGCGCCCCATATGACAAAAATGTTGAATTTGAAGTCTCTACAATTTGGCCTTAATTGGGGGTGATTTGTGTGTGTCAACATGGAATTATTTTATGGCTTAATATACCATTGAAGCTGTGAAATTTGTGGCCATTTTTGAAGTGTAGGGGCTGGCCATCTATATATGGCAAGTACGTGACACGTTGGCGAAGTTTCGGTTGTCACCCGATACGACAATTTTTGGTTTAGAACCTTGTAACATGTCGTATTAATTTTGTCATCACCATGACTTATATCATATGATATAAGACTTGAATATACTCATAAATATGAGGTAAGTATAGTGGTGTGACGTTAACGTACGTTCTTAAAATATATAACGTGTTAGTAGTACGTTGGAATATATGTGTATAGTGCCTTTTAAAAAAATCTGAATATATATATATATATATATATATATATATATATATATAAACGTGTGATAAGAAGTGGGAGAAGACTTTCCATTCTTCAATTTGTTTCCTTTGTGCCTTTTCCAAATATATCTTCAGTTAATGAACTATTTAGTTCATTTAACTAAGTACTTCACTTAATGAACTAGTTTAGTTCATTAATGGAGGCACATGAAAATAGTTCAAACACAACAAATGTTTGTCATTTGATGTAATCTTTAAAGCTTCATGGCTTGTTAGTACGACAATATTATATATAAAGTATATAAGGCAAGTTTGTTGCAAAAAACATGTCAAGTCATAAAATGTGTCATGCATTTCTTTAGCACGTGTTATTTAAATCATGCATTTTGTGAATCACTCAAACCCCTTTTTCTTAATATTTCAGTTCCTGATCGAGCCTGGAAGATGATTTCTATGGATTTTGTTGAGGGATTGCCCCGTTCGAAAGGTAAAACTGCTATCATGGTAGTAGTTGATACTTTCACTAAGTTTGCTCATTTTATTGCCATTTCTAATGGATACTCAGCGGTGTATGTGGCTACATTGTTCATGGAAAACATCTACAAACTACATGGTCTGCCTGAATAGTGATAGGATCATGTGTTTACTAGTCCTTTTTGGCAAAGTCTTATGAAATTGGTAGGGATTTAGTTGGCAATGAGCTCTGCATATCACCCACACACAGATGGCCAGACAGAGAGAGTAAATCAATGCCTTGAGATGTATCTTCGGTGCAAGACTCAGGCATCCTAGGAAGTGGGAAGATTGGTTGTCTTTGGCTGAGTTTTAGTATAACACCAATTATCACACTGCTATTGTGATGTCACCTTTCCAAGCCTTATACAGGTATGAGCCTACAATGTTACCTTTGGGCCATTTGGAAGGAGGAGATGGGGTGGATCTAAGCTCCTTCTTAGAAGAGAGACAGAGGATGACACAGGACTTGAAGTTACAAGTGGAAGAGTCCAAGAACCGGATGAAGCAGCAGGCAGATAAAAATAGGAAGGAAGTACAATACCAGGTAGGAGAATGGGTACTGCTACGATTGCAGCCTTACAGACAATCATCCTTGGGTCATAGAAGAAATCTTAAACTTTCTACTAAATATTTTGGGCCTTATGAGATTGAGTCAATGGTAAATCCTGTTGCATATAAGCTCAGATTGCTGAGTGAATCAAGGATTCACCCAGTAGTACACGTTTCGATGCTCAAGCCTTTTAGAGGAGCGGAGGAAAGGGCCTTGCCAGATCTCCCTCCTGTTGATGAACACGGGCATGTTGTTTTAGAACCGGAAGCAGCTATTGATTCCCGATTGCAGCTGGATCATATGAAGCCATCTGTGCAATATCTGATCAAATGGAGTTCTTTGCCTTTGTCTGAAGCGACTTGGGAGAGTTATGATTACCTCGGGGCTAAGTTTCCAGCTATTGCATACTTGAGGACAAGTATGATGTGAGAGAGGGGTACTGTCAGGAATTTAGAGGATAGACGGGGGCATTATAGTCATTTTGCTTTATATTTTGGGTTTATCCAGAAGAGGCGTCTTTATTTCCACGCTTGCAGGATTCTCTCTCTTTCCTTGCTGTTAGTGAGATGCATAAACCATGGAGAGTGTTCTAGCTTGTTGAAAGGGAAACACGGTGATTATAGTAGGTAGGAATTACAGCTTTTGTTTTCATTGAAGAATTTTGTAAAAACAACTTCTGAAGGTTCAGAATTTCTTAATATCAATTTCTATCATTCCTTTATCTCCTTCATCTTTCCTTCTTATTTTACTGATTTGGGCTCAAGTTCATTTTGCAGTCTTAACATTAGTTTACTGATTAACATCAACTGAAATGCATATCAAACAATCACAGTAAAGCACAATCCCACAATAAGATAAGTTACATGATAAATAATCACCGAACTGGAAAACTGTTAATAACATTAAAGTCTGATACATTAACAGAAAATTTGACAACTTTTCTTTCCTGGTAAGCACGAAAAAGCAAATTATGAGAATTAACTTCTTTTTTTTTTGTAAAAAAAAAAATAAACGAAACGTTAAGGACTCTACTAATAGACTAGCTTGAACCCAGTTTAGGTAAAATCCATACAGCGGGTGGCTTGTATCCTTGCCAGAGTTCTTGAGTACGAAACCTGCTAATTTCCCCAGTCGTCAAATCAAATATACCCATCTCCTCATCACCTTTATAAGAAGGAGCGGCATAAGTACCTTGGCACTTATCTAAATAGTATATGCAATTTGGCTTGCAGTTTTCAAAATCATAAGTGGATATCGAAACTGACCCATTAATTCCCAGAAACAGAGAAAATAACCCCAAATCCTGCATCTCAACCCACTCCATGGCCTTTGTTGAATCATACGGTTGCCTACGGCAAAGCTTCTGTACCTTGAACCCCACAGTTGTTATTACGTCAAGAATTTTAGAGAAAACCCTGAAAACTAATAATAAATCTTGGTCCAATTCAACTAAATACGTCCCAGTATAGAAGTCCACCACAGGGCTAGGATACCGTACGATTGAGTCAATTGTTGAACCCCTTGTACCATCACCCCACTTTCCTGATAGATCAATACAAGCAAGCCCATACGAGACATTTACCGCATATAGCTTTCCCTGACAAAAACAGGCATCCTTCACATGGAAAAAAGCATTGCTTGGATAAGTCCAAGAACTTTCGCCTGCCTTTATAAATGCCAACACTTTAGGCCTACCATGGATTGCCACAGCAATCCAATCTTTTGGGTACAAGCTAGGATCACAAGACAATACAACCTTGTGAAGAAAATATTCAAAATAGTAAAAGTCAATTTGTGTATCTAGGGTTGGGATGATTGTTGGAAGACGTGTCTTTTTTCCAGAGAAGGGATTAAGCAATGTAATAGAGAGAGATGCTTTGTTTTCTTTTTCAGGAAAAGCCAACCACCCATAACTTGATCCGCAGCACCTCATGTGAAAAGGAATTTGGAGGCGTTGAGGATAATGTTTCTGCTCGCAGATGCTGTATAAATGTCCATGATTCAGGTCATCTGGAATCACGAGCATAGGTGGTTGTCTGTGGCAGCTCTTGCTGCGCTCTTGTTGCTGATCGCGCGTAACCGATTGCCATGATTTACACACTGCTCCAAACCGAACGTAATCAGGGATTAGAACCAGCCTATCTAATATCAGACAAAGCAATTCTCTGGGCACATCTGCCCAGTTTCTTGTTTCACACAGCGCCTCAGAACAAGCGGCCATGGTAACACAACTTCCAATCAAACTGAATCCTTTTTCAAGAATAGGATGTTCTCTGACAAATCTATAGAAACCCCTGCAAGAAAACTTGACCGCTGCTTGTAACCAAATATATAATTGAAGTACTCAGATTCCTATTGATGGTAGGAAAAGGAGCTACTAGGTAAGGACGCCATACAAAAAAGATAATCCCAATTCTAAAAGGAAAAGAGCGGAAGGAAGATTCCGCAAATTTTGATGCCCGAAAGTTTTGGGCTTTATCCTTTCAAAAGAAAAATATTAGTTTGAGAATCTTGTAGCTTTCCTCTTTCCTCGGAGTGTTGTAGTTTCCTGGAGGAAATCTGATCCTAGTCAAACTCTTCAAACCTCCTCTGTTATTATAAAAAAAAATTAGGTGTGTAGTATATAAAGACCTCACGCGTCACGTGTTTAACATACATGATGTTTGAGTATTTTATTTTGCTTGTATATTTGTCGTGATTATCGTTTTTCCAAATTATTTAATTAAAGTACGAATAACATATGCTTATCATGAGACGTAACAAATATTAACTAGTTCAAAACATTCCTAAAAAACAAAACAAAAAAAAATACATACTTTACACAGAAAAAAATTGTACGATTCGCATTATACTCTAAATTTCTAAAATGCACATGTTATGTTTCTCATGTGGATATCTACTTCCTTTCTTGTCTAATTGAGTTAAATAAATAACACCATAATGAATAAGTATTAACCAATTGCGTTTATTGTTTCGACATTTGGGCTGATATCATGATTCTTAATGTAATTTCCATTTACAATAGAGTCAATGACACATTCTTCCTTAACTTTGCAATATGATAGAATAAAGAAAAACGAATCAGTAAACCGTCTGCGCTTCATATATTAAGAAGTAGCAATTGACCAGCACAGCTTGACGTAATTTTCATTATGGGTTATCGGAAAACAACCTCTGTGTGTTTCTAACACATGCGTATAGTTGCGTACATCCGATCCTCCATATTTCGCCATAGGCGAGAGCATGGAAGACAATAGGGTTATGTTGTTATTGTTGATTATGTTTCTTAATGTATAGGTTAATTATAAAACAGTCCATTGCAAACGTTGAGATCCGTTCTTTTATTATATATTTGGGCTGATATGACAATACTTAATCTATAAATTAATTACAACGGATGTTCATCAAAAACGTTGAGATCCATTCTTTTATTGAAAGGATATTAACACTTTCAACATCTATATTAGTCTATTGTGTTCTCATGATGTGTATATGCAAATATATTAATGTTTTTCATCATGATTTAGAAACACGAATTAAAAACATGAATTATACGGATCATAAAACAAGAAAGATCATATCGTATAGTATAAACCAGTGTTGTTAGACTCACACCGGGCTGGCTGATCAGACCATGACTCGGCCAGGGTTATCGGTCTAAGTTGTATCTAAGAGCCTCAGAAAAAAAAAAAAAA